>CM069441.1:31906492-32141694 GCA_035610835.1 Ophiura sarsii | reverse complement strand
AAGGATTAAGAAAAATAGCCCTCTTTGTACAAGAAAACGTCGATTAAAAATGCTCGTAGAGCTGCAACGAGCATTTTACGTCCGACAGTATCCCCCTGCAGTACGCTTGATAACGCGAACCATATTTGCATATGATATAGGGCGTTTTTAAATAAATAGCGATGATATTGTTTTAATCAAGTTTTGCTGTGTTTAAACAACCATAATGACAATTTTTAATGTTCATCTTGAATTCTGAAGTAAATTTTAAACATTTAACATTTTCAACACCACTTAATGTCCCTATAAATGTAACTACCGGGGTCCAAGGGTGATTATTATGGGATAACAACGTGGTGGAAAGTCGCGATTACTATGGGATGGTTGGATATATCTTGGAAGCTGCTCGGAAGCTGCTATATTTTCCGAAGCTGGCTTATATTTTATTCCTTGTTCAAAAATTGTTACTTATTATTTGAAGTTTTGATGTTCCTGTTTTAATTTTAAAAATATGTGCTTACTCTTATTTACCTGTAGGGCTAATATCCTCTCTCTATTTTCTCCAACTTTTACCAGTTTTTATTTTTATCTCCCCCACCCCCCCCCCCCCCCCCCCCCCCCCCCTCCCCACACTCCAAACTTGTTTATTTAATATTCATAACCTTAAAACATTCTTAGTTTTTTTAGTGGGGTTAATTTTCAACCCGACCTCATCAAATGTTGAGATACACAGGTGGGGCCTCATGGGATAGAATAAATGAGTCAGACGATGGAGGGTTTCAGAGAGAAAAGTGGGCCCAGCATTAAACAAAGTGTTTTTGTTAAAATACATCATACACTGTCTAAATCTTCTTTTTCATATTTCCTTTGTGTCGTCTGTTAATTTCATTTTAGGATGTTGACCAGTTTTTTGTAAATACCTTGTTTTGAAAATGTCCCAAATGTTTTATTGTGAAATAAAAACCACACAAAAATGCAGGACCAACCAACCATACTTCAGAGGTTTGTTTGTCCATAGAACAGGGTGTTTTTTCTCTCATATTCTTAGCAAAGAATATATGGTCAAATGTCTTAAGTTGGGACCCTACAAAGGGTGGATTTGTCACATTTTTTCGCTTATTTGCCATTCAAATGTTTATATTTTTCAAACCATACATCACAATTGAGTATATTTAGTCTCATTTGGAAGATAATTTAATGCTTTAATAGTATCTATAAGAAAAATGTATAAATCAAGTTGAGATTAATTACTATAACTCGTTAATTACAATTAGTCAGGGTGGAGGCGAGTGAGGATGCATGTGGGTGAGGATGCATGCTATGTATTTCCAATAGGATAGGCAAAATAAATGATTAAACCTTGTGTATATTAGTTCATTGAATTATTATTTTGTGTGATTAGTAACATTATTGTAATTACCAAACCGCGGGACGAGCATTTGACGTCCAACAGTATCCCCCGGCAGTACGCGTGATACATAACGTGAACCATATTTGCATAGACCCTTATACCTGTGTTGTGGTCGAAAAAGCACCCTAAATCCCTTTTCCTTTCATGCGGATGATTACAACATTATACCTGCCCCTCCCTCTCCCCTGAGACTCATGACATGATGATTCCCATGCCAAACAATGATTCAAATCAAGCTGCAATTCTATTCTATTTAACTATCACAGTATAATAACCCCATATGACGCTAAAAATGCACGATCCGTCTACACACTATTACCTTGGATTTACCCTGGATGGCAATAGTAAAGATCTCAGCTGTGTAAATGTTACCATGAGAGAGATATTCATTACATACAAGCATTGTGAATGGTTCCCATTAAGAGAAGAGAACGCGCCTATCAGATGTACATAATATTGAGTAACATACACCGTTTATATCTGCCACTTTTAAAAGGTTGGTGCACTACTTTCACTATTTTGGTTATTTTCAGCTACTTTTCTTTTCTTCTTGGAACCAGCTATTTGCCCTTTCCTGATCAAATTTGATTTGATTGTTATAGTTGTGAAATAAGTTCAAAGAAGCATTACATTTTTGTTGCTAAAAATGAGTGAAATGCAGATAACTGGGTTGTTTTGCCCACTCTTTTTTAAATTCATCAGCGATTATAACTAGACAACAGAGAGAGAGTTAGTCTTAGTATTCCGTGTTTAAATCTTTAAAAAATATTTTCCATGTCGGTAAACTACTTTTATTTTATTAATCATGTGTATCCTCATGAGAAAAAAATGTGTATCTCTGCATAAAAAGAACCAAAAGACATAAGTAGTCACTTCAAATGAACTCTTTTTGTTTCATAGAAACGTTTGTTTCATAGAAACGATGAATTTAACACAACCCGGTAGTTGAATTTAGTTCAGAAACACTTTCAAGCTGCTGAAATCATTATATAGCAACCTATATAATATGAGCAAATGAATTATTCAGTTTGAATCTAGGGTTTAGTACCAATAGATACTACCTACAATAGCTGCCAGGTGCATTATATTTTGTAGTCTATATAATGAAACCTTGATACAAAATGACTAACTCAAAGCAGCTATTACACAAACAAACATATTCTTCTTACATTGCAGCTATTAAATATATTCTTCTTGCAGAAACTTGGTAAAAGACTATTCTAAAATAGCTGCCATGTGTTATATATTTACATGTAGTGTACTTTCTGAAAATGTCCATAAAGAAAAGGCAGCCATTACAAATCACACACTTACTATCACCAAGATATAAACTTTCACTACCCAACCAAGTGATATTACATTGTGTATTAGATTCTTGTAATCAATCCGTAACTATAAACTGAATTCAGACACCGATCACTCGCTGGAGATGTTGTTGTACAAAAGCAGCGGCAAGAAATTCTACACCGGTGATACCACTGATACTAGGACCGTAGGCATATAATATGGCATATTTAATAATATGGCTAATAACAGGCTTCTTCGGTGTACTCTTTGACATATAATTAACACACTGGCTGGTCACAGCTTACTTTAGAGAGATGTTGAAGTAGACCGTCCTTTGGGTGTAAGAACATACAAATAATAGTATAATTACCCGACCTGAAAGGACAACACTATTAACTCTACTCCGTTCCACCTGAAACATGACTGTAAAGTAACATCAGTCAATATTCCAGTTATAGATAACGGATTCATCTTTGATCATGCAAATACATATGGCAGTACATTACAAAATACTGAACCAATGTGGTACATTATGCTTACTGACCCAATGTTGACTGCTTCTACTGAAAGTCTGAAATATGCCACAATACCATGACTTTAACTGTGATGGAATACTCTTGAATTTGCATGTACAGGTGTCTCAGAATGATCTATACCGAGGTAATACTTCTTTTTTTTCGGAATGAACTTTTAAATTGATATTGTCCAAATCGTTTTCATATATATCTTGCGCAAACGCCCAGCTTTCTTAGGAATTTTAGATTTTGACATTTCTGATGGAAAATACAGACTTTTTTGTAATAATAGTAGATTTTCAAGTTTTTGTCAAAATGATCCATTATGAAAATCTATAAAGTCACTAACCCTTTTAAACATTTAAACTATTTCTGAAATGTAATTAGCATTATTATTGCACCCTCTTTTTTATTTTAATTAGCTTTTTGATAACACTCAATTGTTGTGTGCATAGAAAACAAAGCTTTGATTGAATAGGGCAGGATTTGTTTTGCTTGAGTGCTTACAACCTTCCTTTCTTTGACGGGAATTTTGAATATAACTTATGAGGTGTGGGTATCATTGTTTGAAATGCTGGTAGTGCTAGAGAGAATAGCTGTGTGAATTATGTGAGCCAAAATATGAAAATACATTTTTCATCAATTTCCGATTATGTCTTGCCACAGCAGAACAAAGGAGATATCTCATTGAAATTAACGGAATAAGTAGGAAACATTTCCACCATCATATCGTAAGTGTTTAAATTAAAAACACCATTTGTTTTATCTTTTTTATATATTTTTGAAACGCAGTATAGATCATTCCGAGACACCTTGTATTAGACGAAAGATAAAGGGCCCCAAGTTTAAATCCTGATCAAGGTACATGCCATTCTGCATTGGTCTTCATCAAGACAAGGAATAACAAGCATTAACCCTAACCCATATGGGTGGTTTGTAGCAATAAAGCTAATAGTGGTGAAACACGAGACAAATAATGATAGAAAAATGGGGTGTGCCACCCCCTGGGGATCAAACCCGGACTGCTGAGGCCACAGTCCAGATGATCGTGTATCACGCTCCCCAAATAACTTTTCGGAGCCCATATTCATGAGCAGTTTTTTAAAAATGAGCAGTTACAAAATTCTTACAGAAGACTTGGTTATTCCTTCTCTTGAACATAATTCTTGCTGTTCACCCTTGGCTGTATACACTTAGTTAGCTAAAGAGTGAACCATTCCATTATTAAATCAACTGTCGGATATCTGATTTCAACTATTAAGATGAAGACTAAATCCTGAAGTAGTATTTCAGGTGCTATGTCCCGCCAGCTTGTGGGGAACATATTAATACAAAAGTGGTAATTTTTACACGATTAATTTTTCGCGCTTTGCCAATTTGAACTGTTGTGCATGTTTTAGAGGTATATTATGTGATCTTTCCAGGGAACGCCCTCAACTTCAAAAAAAAAATTGAAAACAGATTTTCTTGCAGATTTACATTTCTGATCATAAATCGTACATACATTCAAGTTACAGGGCGATACAATTCTAAATTACTTCAAAATCATGGTTTTAGAGTGAAAATAAACTGTTGGGATAACACGAGAGTTTATATTTTCACTCTAAATTCACTCTAAAACCATGATTTTGAGGTAATTAGGAATCGTATCGCTCTGTAACTTGGAATGTATGTACGATTTATGATCAGAAATGTAAATCTGCAAGAAAATCTACTTTCTGAAAATAATCATGAATAGAGGGCATAATAATATGCCTTTAATATTTGCGATTTATAGCATCATCACATAGACCTCTACACAAAATAAATACATTTGCATGTTATTATTTTCGCGGTAGCTGCTTCGGACCCGAAAATATATGTAGCGCAAAATATTTTACAACTATAATACAGCGGCATACAAATGTTTGTTCACATCTAATTTACCTCTCATTTTATATTTTTTCTTTGTATCTAACATTCTAAATTGATATAGGTGTGCACTTCGTTCCCTGAAGATCATTTGTCATCCTTGTCTCCTTACATGTATTCTTAACGTTACACTAATTTTGGGGTTGTTGGGTGGGGTTTCGGCATGAAGGGCCAAGCAACATGTAGTAATTGATGGAGAGATATTCTGTATGCCATTCATAGAATGTAGGGTGGGGGGGGGGGGGGGGGCTGCGTCAAGGGTAGAGAATTTTGAGCTAATGTCCCAACCCATCCATTAACCACTAACTGAATACACCATGACTCCTTAAAATCTTTTCAACTTGCTTGGCTCCCAACCCCTTATCAGATATCGATATATGATATGCTTACCTAACAGCAACCATATATGAAAACTTGTTAATAATAATAGCAATATTAATGAACACTTTTTTTCCCCTACAATTAAATGCTCAATTTTAACTTTTCAAAGGGTGGTGAAACCAGATTAATTTTTCACCTGGCCTAAAACAAACCGATGCTCATCCTAGACAGCAGGTGAAGAAGGACAGCAGCTGTCATCTTCGGGCGGTCATTCCAGGGAAAACCCCGGGCAACATGTAATATTACTTGACAAAAGAAAATGGATATCACAAATCCGGTATTCGATATGATAGGAGAGCGCTGCGGAGAGTAAAATGTTTGTAATCTGATCGTGAAGCAAGATATACAAGTAGGATTATTATTAGTCCCTGCTGGGTGTATGTCTAGAAAGTTTGTCTATTTGATGGATAAGTTTTCCGTCCTAAGTAGATCAACTGGGAAACTTTGTGTAAATCAAAAAGGTGTATGTTAATAGACAACAGTGCAGTGACAATTGGACTTGGTTCCTAGCATGGGAGGGCATGACTGGGTGATACTTTCTTCTGATTAAATGCTCGCTTTTTGATTATGATATTGCATATAAAGACTAAATAGACATAAATTATTTTTAACTAACAAACAATCCAGATAATCCAACCCATCAGTCACTTGATTGATATTTGATATTGATGAATGCAGTGGCATAGCAAGAGGGGTGACGCCTCCCCCCCCCCCCCCCCCCCAAAAAAAAGAAATATTCAAGTTGTGTAGGTTGAGATTGGGGCACTGTCAGTTTATCGAGCTTGAATCTTTGTGTCCCTAGAAAATCTAGCTACGCCACTGGATGAATCAATCAATCAATCAATCAATCAATCAATCAATAATCAAACACGCAAGTAAATAAGGGTAAACTGCCAAAAGCTCACAGCCTTTTTAGTGCACTTTATTTTCACATGTCATTTAGGCAAGACTTCTCAACTTCTAAACATTTTGGAAGGGGTTGTAATTTCCACCCAAGACTCAAATCCAGACTTTTGTTAAAGTGTAACTGTGTAAGATCAGTGTTATATGGAGTCCCATGATACTGTGTTATATATGGAGTCCCATTATACTAAAGTAGTTAAGTAACCTACACAAATATAAACATCTATAAACAGGGGGCTTTTAAGAGATTTGAACATCTCTGCTATAATTATATCGGAAGGACCAGGCTAACAATCAGAGTGAATCCATTTTTAACAGCTTAAAATATTTTTCTTTCAATTATATAAATACCCCCCCCCCCCCCCCCCCACCCACGCCCCGGTTTGTGACCTTTCCTAACTTGAACCATTCAGTCTGATGGTCACATATTGAAATTATATATATTGCAATTTCCTGATTGTCTGCTAAATGAAAATGCTCCAAGTATATTATCGAAGTAGCTTCACAATAACAGAGAATACAACTGATGAACAACAAAAGCCAAGACTCTTTTGAAAGTGGTAAAAGACATACCTGTCTTCCTGTTTTTGATCAAAGTGCCTATTTATAAATCACTCAATACAAAGAACACACATCCCTATTGCTCAGAGAGAGGGAGGAAGGAAATGGATCAAAACACTTCCATCATATCTTGTCTATCTTTATATACTGTCACAGGGGGTATCCAGGTTTCATTATAGGATGTCACCAATGAAAATTCAAATGATGATACATATGGATTGCCAACATTTCTAGAAAATCAAATCGCAAAAATCTTCATCTATATTTGACATATATATTTTACCCAATTTCTAGAAAATGTTGGCAATATTCACAAATAAAACTGGAAATGGGTGTTCTGAGGCAAAACTGGTCTATTTTTAAATACAAAATGTAGAAATTGACGATAAAAAGGGTTGATTTCATATAGATATATACCACATACTATAACTATACACTTGCTTTCCCTTTATGATTTTTTTCCGGAGCCGCCCCCCCCCCCCCCCACACCGGGTATTGTAATCGATGCCATCATTGGATGAGCATAGAGCATCTAATGAAACAAGAGACTGACATGTTCCATGTGCTATTACGATGATTAGAAATTAGATGACAGGGCTGCAGCTAGCAAAACGAGCAAACAATAAGTGAAGTCAAGTCATGGATGACATGGTAAAAGAGGATTTGAAATGTGATTTTTATTTCCCTTTTTACTCCTTGGTATTAAGACGGATGATCTCGACAGATGCGGAAATGGGCTGACAGCTGAGATGTGCTATCTTTGGCTAGCAGGACCCGTCTGATTGGCCACAGCTTTGATATAGTAGACGAGAAGATAAATCCTGACTGGCCATTGTGAGTGGGGTGAATGGCCTTGCATCCTCCTTGCATCTAATATTGGCTAGATTTAGGGCTGGCCATTATTAGTATCAGATGAGATTACTTCTATGCAAGGCATGGCAGGCCTCCTACTAGCTAAGTACTGCTATGGACTTGGACTAAAAGATACATCTTTGGTTACACTGTATTGTATATCATCCCGCTACTATTAGCTACCACTATGGACTTGGTATAAGTCTTTGGTTACGCCGTATCGATCATATATCACCTTCAGTTACTACTAGATAATACTACGGACTTAATACAAGTCTTTGGTTACATGTATCGTATAGCATACAAGTTACATCATATTTATTATAAATATTGTATTGATTACTAACGATGAAACAATTATAAAACCAAGATATGATGTTGCATCATTACGGAACTGATGGTAGAACAAGATACTGTAGAATGAATTATCATGATGTAACAATGATAGAACTGAATAATGATAATTTATAGTGGAGCCTGAGAACCAGTCAATTGGGAGACTGAATACCAAACTCTGATATGATACTGCATCATTGACTACGGATAGGATCTAGTGTCATTTGGGACTGATAGATGCAAATAGAAAAGTTGCCAAGAGAAAAAATATATAATATCTGCATTTTTTTAAACAATCAGCCTAATGTTTTATAAAATGGCTGTTTATTTTAGATCTGAATCTTACATGGACCACATACTAAAAGTGTAAATATGAATACATAGGCCTGAAACTTACAGGTGAGATTTTCCAACAAAACATTTGAATTGTCTGCCATCTATATCAAATGAGTTGTAACATATGAGATTATATTATAATATCTAAAATGACTATCATACATTTTCTTTGGCTACTAAATATATATTTTTATTTTCAATACTTTATTTTCAATACTTTATTTTCAATACTCGGTCGTCTAATGTTTGCAATACTGGCAGCATCCCATAGTACTGCCACATAATAAACAGTCCACAGTGAAAACAGAGCAAACAAAATGGCAGAATTGGCTCTGTCTTGAGAGTTCAGTTGCTGTCTCACTAGACCCAATTCAAACTGACAGTTGCCTAAATGGATGTCCAACTGCTAATTGACATTCAGTGGAGAGGGTTAACACCCCATACACTCGCTTGTCTCAAATGTTCACTACGTTAACACTTTGATCTACACTCCTAGCAGATACAATCAACATTGGGGCTATTAACATCGTCTGAGCTGATGTTTTTTGAACACTCAAAATGTCCACTCTTGCGAAAATTGTTGATCTTTGGAGACAATTTATATTTGCAAAATAATTGAGATTACAACTTGTTATAGTCCGATTGTTTGTCCGAGCGGTAATTGAGTTAGTAACAGTTAATGGTCATAATATTTGTCTGCAAAGAACTAGCTGGTTAGCTTATAGATGATAGCCTTTATAGTGCCCCTGTGGGCACACATTGCTTTCTTTACCTATCTAGGACTGTTAATTAGCCCAATTCTAAACATAAACATGTCCAGTCTCATCTTTGATACTAGAGGCTATGAAATCGTGGGGATTGTGTCCCTCTTGTTTTTACACTTTTCAACTGATTGCCTCTGGGCATGCAGTTGATTTTCAAACCTTTCATCTGATGTACCTTATACATGTGGTAACCCCTGCAGTAAATCAATGAATCAATCGTATGCTGTCACTGTGGCAAGTTGAATCCTGGTCATCTGGGAGGTACTGCTGATTGCATGCTACTGACTGGCTGCTGGCTACTGACCGGCAACTTATTAAAATGCCCTGAGGACACCACTCAAGAATCATTCTATTCACATGAATAACATAGAAGATTGCCCAAAATGTAAACTTTAGTTAGATTGATTTAAGTCTACATTGATTGAAAAGTGTTTCAAAGCTTCCACATGTAATAATCAAGTCCTTCATTTTATCACAACAGAGTTTAACATTAACTCTTGTTGCTTTGCTTCCATAGTACAACCATACAACATTAACATGTGTTCTTAAAATTCATTGTTAAATGTATTAACCCTAACATTCTAAACACTACGATTCACTACGGCAAACAACAATGTCCACGCACAACCCTAACATTCTAAACACTAGGATTCACTACGGCAAACAACAATGTCCACGCACATGCTTCAGCATCGATTGGATGACGTCATTGTCCGAGTTGATATGTGGGTACGAAATCGCTGCCCGGGCAAGCATTGGCAGGTTAGCTCAGGTATATTAGGGACGTGGCGGTGGTGATCGGAGGGTCTGGGGGTTGAATCCCGGGAGTTTCGTGGCAATTTGTTGGGTACAAAATTCTTACTTTGCCCCCTCCCCCGATTTCCACACAAAAACATAGCCTGGCTAGTTAGGGTTGATAACCACAATGTACATTAGTTAAATACTAAATCAAACTAAATTTAATACACCGAGCTACGGGAGGGTATACTTACCAGATGCCCCTAACTAATTCCCTAAACCTTTCACTTTCTGACCAAATCCTTCCCTAAACCCTGGGACACCCACCCACATCCCACCACAAATATTACTCATATAAAGAGTTAACACATAATCAACTGTCCAGTGCAATGTCAATGTGCTTGCAATTCTTTACATCTACAAACCACAAGAGGGCTCTGTTCAGTGTAAGTGGACAGGTATGTGAATCGCCATCTAATGTTATTCAAATAGCAGCAACTAAAACTGCAGGTGGTGTAGGACTACAAATCTCCCATATATTTAGACTTTTGTGCTGCAAAGATCACCTTTATGTTGGTTTATGCACCCATTGTTATATCCATCCAAAGAGCATGGACCTTTATTTCAGGACTATTTGATGTGTCCATGTTTAATCAGTTATACAAAATGGACACCAAATTGAAAAGTTTTCATAATACACTGACAATCTTCTGTGTCAATTTCAGACTGGTCAGAAGTTCAAATTAAGAGAAATGTCAATTGTACTCTAAATATGGACAGGAGTAGAATCAAACACAATACTTGAGGGCTGGGTAATAGATGCAATAATTAGATAGCATTAATGGTCACAATTGACCACAATCCTATTTTGGAAGAATGCTCCATGATTTGATAAGCTACGATACAAAATGTCACATGCTTCTCTTTACAAATCCACATTGCTTTCTTTGGGTTAACCATATTTTATTTCATGTGAAAATACTTAATTTGCCATTTTTACGATAGTTACAAGCGATGGAAACGATGTACTGCAGGATTAGAATACTGTGTAAAGCTACAAACATAATTTTCAAGAATCTTTAGATTCTCCTCCGTTTAATCTGTGTATCAACTTAATAAGTTAGCAAGAAACTGCTTGGATTCTCGCATCTTTGTTTAAGGAGAATCTTTGCAAAAAAAGAATGGATTCTCAGATTTTCGCCAAAATTCCAACCCTGGTACAGTGTTTGCCACTCAAATACGAGGGTCATTCAATAAGTTCTACCTCCTCACTCATAACATCGTTAATATGAATGTCAGCCTCATGACATTTGTCATAATTATAGCTCTGAATCATAGCTACACATTGATAGTAAATGATAATTGATACCTCTTTCACGTTTGTTATGATGCGATCAAAGCCAGAGAGAGATTTTGGACAACGGACACGGACAATTACCCCAAAGATAAATACATGTTTTTTCGTTTTCTCTCCCTATTGTATGATTAGATATACAAGCCTGATTTAAATACTGAAAATAGAAAACAATGGATGATTTCTGAATATAATGCTGTATTATCATATATACATCAGATTGTAGGCAATACTAAACCTTTGTAGGCTTTCAAAAAGTATATTATCAACTCGAATGTATTGCTACGCCTTTAGCATACGGGAATACTGCTATTCGGTCAAATTGTTGTTGTTACAAGTCAAGCCACAGTGATGCCTCGAATGTGAAATCTTAATATGATAGTAACTTTATGAGTTCTCCTTATATGCAACCGTTAGAATAGTCAATCAGGTACTCAGTGATAGAATATTATCTCTTCGAGAGACTTGAAATCCCTCCATTTGGTCCAGTATAATGAAGATCTCTTAGTTCTTTTGCAGCGGTTCTCTATAGGGTAGGGTTTAGATTAATATCTGTTCTGGTCTAGTTCTGGCTAATATAAGGGTATTTCTCCCAAGAAATCAGTCACTTTTATTGTTTATATTCTGTTCAAGAGACATTTGTAATTTAGAACGGTTTTAATTGACCGATAGGTACGTTTTGTCTCTTAGAATTGGCGAAATGAATAGCGCTTATGATTACATTTGGCTGTTTTTTATCCGTTTCCGTCGCACTAAATGGACGTCTGGTTTTCACTGCATCTCCAGAAAAGTACAATCAGTACTCAAACCAATTTACTACGAATTTGTAGCTGAGATTCAAAGCTACAATTGTGGAATATTTCATACGACTGGCTTATATAATAGCAAAGTTATGAGGTAGGAGGTAGAACTTATTGAATGACCCTCGTAGGTTTGCCTTAGCCCTTCAAACAAAGGTTTGCGTTGTTTGTAACTATATATATCACACAAATCCACCATGTCAACACTGGAGAATGATACGAGCAACAAACAAACAGCTTTACAACTTGCTTCTGAAATGGTTGGATGTGATAAGCTTTTCAAATCCATACCGACAATTATACTTTTCAAAAGATGATCAAATACAAACAAACAATCAACCAACAAAACAAGAGACAAAATGCACTCTTGGACTTACCTATGTGGAGATACTCTATTGCCTCTACCACTAGTTGCCCTATCCACAGTCCTAACATCCATTTGACCATGCATATTCCTAGCATTATTTAGCCGTTCCTCTTCATCGTGACTTGTGAGAATTTCCTCTAACAATCCTCGACCTGCGGGAGAAAAGTTATCAAAACAAAAGCAAAGTATTTCTCTTAGTCTTAAGCCACACGACACATATGCAGATTTTTAAATTCAAATTGAGTTTAAAAGTCAATACAAATAGAAAATATGAACGAATGTAGTGAAGGTATGGTGGGATGGGAAGTATGATGGTTAACTGACGCTAAAGATTCCATGTACTAATTTTTAAATTAAGGTAAAGTCATTTTAACAAACTTGCATCACACAGGGAATAATTCTGTAATACCCTCCGCAGGTAACATTAGTAAATGGTCATTATATGGAATAAAGTGCAACCGATTGAAATGGGTGCGAAGCATATGACAGAATTATGCCTGAAACAGACACAGGAGCTAAGATATTGTGTATTTCTAGTGTTTTAGTATAGCTCTGAAAAAATCCATACAAAAGTTGTATTAAAACTTGTTCTTTTGTATGTCATCAAATTGCAACCATAATTTTGTGATTTTTAAGGTCGGTCACACAGCGCAATTTTTTGTTGCCAAACATAAAATTTTCAAACTGACCTAAATGAGACATCCTAGGTGGATCCTGTGACAGTGGCACTGGTGGATGTCTCCTAGGTGCTGGTGTATCCAAAGGTGAAGTCTGCGTTCCATGCTCCATCCCAGGTCGCGTCTTCTCCTTCCATTCGCTTTCAACTGGTGTACCTGCTGCTAATGGACTTTGCCGACTGTGTAACGTAACAGCAGGTGTGTATTTCACATGTTTCCTTATAGGATGTTGCTTTGTATTTCTCTTTGAAGCACTGGAAGATCTATGGGAGTGATGTGGATTACTTGGGTGATCATTATGACCACTTTGGTGACCGCTAGTATGAACACTCACTGGGTGACTCTTTAAAGTTCTATGATGAACACCACCTCGTAATACGCCAGGTGTCACATCCCCAATAGGACTATTAGAGTGTCCATGAGCAAGTCTCTTGACAGGTCTTTGTGAGACAGGTGTCTCTATGATAGCATTTTCAATGGCACTGTGTGGTTGGGTGTGTAATAAATGTGGCATTGTTGACTGTTGCATACTTGGTTTGGAGATTTGTGTTTGGTAGTTCGCTACTGGTTCACTTGGATGAGATGATGATGGGTGGGAAGCAGAGAACATTTTGACCTGAAACAAAAAATCCAAATAAAAAATAATCAAGTTTTCTGCAACGACTGCATAGAAGTTGAGATTTTTTCTTGGCTTTACATCACACTCATCAGCGAATCTGTTAATATTGACACATTTTTTGTGTTCAGCGCAGGGATTGACTCTTTGCATCAGCCATTCCACTCTTGCTTCTTACGGGTCAACAGTTGCATTGAAATAAATAAACAGTGATTTGTCATTCCATATATTTCAATCTGACTTTTAAGCCACACAAACTCAACACACACTGGCTAGTATCAACCTGAGAAGATGCATAAATACAGCTCATAAAACACAGAATCATGAACACACATAATATTTCGATAAAACAACAAAATATGAACGAAAACATTTACTGATATTCCTATATTCCCTGTAAGAGAGTCTCATAATCTGGCAAATGGTAAGACAATGATATTAACGCTTTCCACGCAGCCATTATTTGTACCATACACAAAACAGATTTTTCAAAAACCTTTCATAATGTTCAAAGTCTATCTCAAAGATTACTGACCAAACACTAGGCATGTTTGTACTTATTTCAATGCATTTCTCATGGTGATTCCAAATATGGTAATGAAATACAGTAATTTTGACATTTTTGAAACATTTTATGAACTTTTGGAATGTCGTCTGCAGCTGCCTGCCGCGTGGAAAGTGTTAAGACCCATTGACTGGTCAAAGAAGATTTTCAAGAAGGCATCATCTGTTTCTCAGAAGAAGGAAAATGGGACCCCAATTTCAGTTTTGGATATACCACAAGAAATCAGGCCTGGAAATAACACCTGCCTACAGCAGGTAACTTTTGCATCAGGTGGGTGAAGATACAAAACTTGGGCGGGTAGTGGCGGGTAAAGCTTTTTAAACTCACAGTGTAAGGGAGTTATACTGGCTGGTGGATTTTCTAAAATATATATATTATTTTAAGCCTAATATATTCCTCACTCACCTGCCATTCCATCTGCTGTTCCTGCATTCTTTCCAGCTGTTTCAGTCTCAATTGAGTGACTTCATCCAGTCTATTCTGTAACTCATTCAACTGTCCATAGTTATCTGATGCTGGGTGATGAGGGTGCGGTTGCTGTCTGGAGTCATTCATGGAGGATAGCTTATCCATAATAGCATTCATTTTGTACTCCAAGTCACTCTGAGCCTGTATGAAATAAGAAATGTTATAGATGGTTGAATTTATTATGCTACACAGGATACAGAGGGAAACCATGCATGATACCTACTCAATCCAAAAGAGATCATTGGTGAGTTACCATGTGAGACTTTATTATTTTGAATACTAATATGGTTTGGCAATAAATCTATCCGGGGTCAAATAAATGGGTGAAAACAGCTCACTGGAAATCTCCCGGAATTGAATCCCTGTTTCTTGACAAGTGTGCCGCAAGATTTAACAGCTAAAAACATCAGTTTTCCAAGGGTATAATATATAGGCCGCCAATGATTATGCAATGAGGTAGACTGTGCAAGCGGGCTCTACCGGTGAGAGTTGCTGTAGTGAATTTCAGTGCTGAGTGCTGTATATTCTACTGCTGAGTACACAGGTATGGTATATGGTACAGAGTGGATGAAAAGGATTGGTGTATTTTAGGGCTGTTGCATGTATACTCTCCAACCCTGTACGGTGCAAAATCTAATTGTGGAGCCACTGGCTCCTAAGTTTAAAAAAATAGGAGCCCAAATTTGGCTCCCAAGTTAAAAAGATTTGGCGCCAGCATTTCCTGCTTTTTCTGTCCGACAAATTGTACCTGGGATGCGATGCGTGCGTCTGGTTGAAAGATCAACAATTTAAAATAAAATATGGATTCATACATAAAAAGATCGCCATCAAAATTTATCATTTGAATCGCAAATCCCGGGCGCAAATCAGTCTTATTTTATTCTGCAATCGTTTCATATCTGTATACCTTTCACATCGCGATCGCAAGTGACATCTCTCACAGAACCATTTTTCGGCAGCCTAGGGAGTTGCGCAATGGCAATGCGCCTTGGAATATAAAATAACCGCGTGTTACGGCATGATTCACAGGTCATCGCCTCCACGTATTACAGTATGCGTAGTATTAAGTTGACCTTTTGAACTGTGTCTTTAATTATGAGCTTCATTTATTAAATGCCAGCGTGGGAATGAGTGGGAATTTGCGGTAAGGGTATGGTGTATAAGTCCCAAGTATGCAAATGAGGATAATGAGATTTATTCCGTTGTTGAGTACTGGGTAGATGTGTGGTAGAGCATGACATTGTATTCAGTGAGCTCATTTGCATACTTGGGACTTCTACACCATACCGCTACCGAATTTGCGCCAATTTCTAGGTTCATTTAATAGCCTCGTGTGAGAACTTCGCTTGCCTATACAAATACGTTTTTGGAACTGTGTTTTTTGAAACTGATACAGATTTATTGACAAGGCTTTTAGCTTGGCAAAGTATTTGGTGCTGGCGACTGAAAGCTTAAATATTTTATCGCCACTCGCGCTTAGGTTTGAAAAAGTGGTCGCATCAGAAAAAAAATGCTCGCCTATGCGAGTGAATTAGTCGCACCGTACAGCGTTGATACTCTCTATCATCTCAAGTTCCAGTGTGACGTTAGCATATAATATACCGTATTATCCCTATTAAACGCCCATGCCCTTATTAGCACCCACCCTGTTTTTATCAATGCCTACCAACAAACAATCCCTTATAAGCGCCCACCTTTTCAATTACCGTAGCACTGTACAACAACATTTTTCGCCACAGCGTCCTTCAGTAAAGCAGTACCAGTAAGCCTGGTTCGAATGCCGCCGCTGCCCACTCTCCCCAATGCGAACCGCCATCTTTGTTTTTTATTCATGGCTTAAAAAATACAACATCACGCACTCTCAAAACTACCGAGAATAGACAAAGTTTTCAGAAGGGCACTTGAAGCTTGTCGGAAAATTGACTTCATGTGGCCACAGTGAGACCACTGCGACACCGAGATGTTGATTTTCCCCCCAAATTTTAAACAGTCTACTTTTCGATCGCACATTGTTTTCCGCTAGTGCAACCTTGCTGAATTCGACAGTATTTAAGATAAATGAGTTTAAAAAAGGTAATTTGATAAGCGCCCACCCAAAATGACTTTGCTAACCGCCCTGGGCGCTTAATAGGGATAATACGGTAATCATAGGAGCAGCATTTCTGCACATAATCCACCTGTCTTCTTTGACAGCACAGGTGCAAACACCATCGCCTTTTCACACAATTTATGATAAAATAACAAGAATATATGCTGCTGTTATCCCCACCCCCAACTTGAGATAACACCAAGTCTTGGACACTAGAGTAATCATCACAATTATCTGAAAATGATTCAAATTACAAGAGCTCACGCGGCATAAAGAGATTACCCATACATTGATTTCACACATGCACTGAAAATAACCCCTAAAGTGCAAGAAAATTTAAACCAAATAAATCCAGAGAATTATGTTGGCAACTGAAGGCAAAATAGTGACAAAATACAGTCCATTTTGATCATTGTGTCACTCTATCAAGTCTCTATTGAAAATATGTGGTGGATATATAACCTAAAGATAGCTTACTTTTACAATAGGGGCTGTTGCAGCCACCGCTGCGGCTGTTGCAGCAACTATGGATGTGGTGCTATCTGCTGTATTATGGTCTGGTTGATTCTGACCATATGGTATAGGCTGTTGTTGTGATGAGACCATCTTGGGTTGGACAAATCTCTTGACAGGACCACTATTCTCTTGTCTAGATTAGAGATTGACAAAAGACACAATGTTATGTTTTGTTCTCCTTCAGTAATCTACCATAGGCAAGTTGGACACTCACTATCAGGGGTTTAGGCACGATTTGAGCATGTAGAAGTGTTAATTGACAAGTTGGTGGTGCATACTGGAGAAATAGTGCAAGTTTAGTGGTTAATTATAACCCATATTTAATAATCAAAATAGATTACTTCATTTTGTGCACTACCACAAGTTATTTGAGTACCACCCTGTCTCTCACCCCTTCATAGGAGGAGATGCAGAGGATCGACAACATTCACAGTATGTCTTTGTCCATTATTAAGGATAACACTTCTTTTTGCTACTTCGATGATTTGGTAATCAAAATGTTTAACACTTTCCACGCGGCTATTGGTTTTACCAAATACAAAACAGGATTTTTCAGAAACCTTTCCCAACTTTCAAAGTCTATCTCAAGGATTACTGAACCAATACTAGGTATGTTTGTACTTATTTCAATGCATTTCTCAAGGTGATTCCAAATATGGTAATGAAATTCAATAATGTTGACATTTTTGAAACATTTTGTGAAATTTTGGAATGTTGTCTGCAGACGCCTGTCGCGTGGAAAGTGTTAAAACATAATACCTTTTGAGTAATTGTTCCTTCATGATGCGCTGTCTGCCAGTAGGTACAAACTGTGTGATTCTCAGGTTGTTACTAGCACCAATGGATGCGAAATGAGATGGCGTTGCGTTGCCACTGATTGGTGCACCTTGCTTTACCACAGCTGATGCAGAAGATGCCTGTCAATTAAATTTAGGATACAAATTGATATTTACATATTATTTCTCATTATCCTGCAAATTTTAAGATATTAGATGGTTTTTTTCAAATTCTATCGATGAAAAAGTAGCAAATGTGGTATTCCACACTTGAAGAAAAGTATGTTTTTATGTGGCCTCTACATTCTGCATGCATATGCTTGATTCCAATCACATTTTTCCATTGAAAAATTGTGTGTCATCAGAGCTAGATTGAATGAGGAGAGTCTTATATAGGTTGTGATATTTTGTAAAAATACATCTACAGTTAGCTGAAAATGATATATTTTCCTTTAAAAACATGTCAAAAGACTTACCCTAAAAGTAGACGGTGTTTTTGATCTTGCTACATTTGCCGTATCTTTGCTTGTGTTGCCAGGTGTGTTACCCTTACTAGTGTTGCCAGATGTGTTGATAGCTTCCATCAATGCTGAAGAGGCTGTTTACAAAAACACAACATGAAAGGATAGATTAATACATGTATATGGAGTAATAAATACAATACCTGCTATAAATATTTAAGTATGGTCTCTGCAAAATGAACATAGTAGTTTCCAATTGAAGTTGACAGGATAGGGTTGTAGTGGTTATAGTTGAATCAGTTCCAAATTGGCTAGAACTATTTTTTGTTTGTTTTTCTCCAGGCGCAAAAGTAATCTAAGCGTAAAGCCGTATGCTCGCGATTATGGTCACTCGCACACAGTTTTTGTCACACACACACACAGTTTTGGTCGCACAAACATGATGCACAGTGCACATGTAGCCTTTATGATTGCTCTGGCAAGTTTTCTTTAAGCAATCTTGGGTTTCCTCCTGAATTGCTCCTTTTTCCAATAAAAAAGGTTAAGGGAGGCACTATAAACCTTTATATTTACAATAATGAATCAATTATTCACTATTATGATCGTCCTATCACAATTAATGCATATTTTGTTCAGTAGCAATAGGGGAAAATGTGGTGGCTAGTTTTTATCTTTCACATCCGGTGCTTTCAGCTATTAAGGGGGGTGTGGACTCTCAGGTACAGCCTCCGTAAAACTGCCGTAACTTCTTCAATATTCATTTAATCTTTATAAACGTATACAGTTTTTTGCAGAAAAGGGTTCAATGAATCCAACCATGATAATGAAATTGACCATATTGGAAAAAATTATAAAAAACACGTTTTTTGACCCATTTTAGGTTCTGCAGAGATAACTCAAAATATATTTTGTCAAATTTTGTCATACTAGTTTTATGATAATCCTGATAACATTACCCGGGGTGCTTATCTTTTCTTTTTTTTTGAAAAATCTTATTTATTTTTTGAGTTATGGACCAAAAAGTGCCAAAAAATGTGATTTTTTACCTCCAAAATCATGAAAATCGAAAAATCACCTTTTTTGGCACTTTTGGCCCTATAACTCAAAAAATAAAAAAAAGATATGCAAAAAAAAAAAAGCACATAGGAATGAAAAGGTCATAGAATTGTTTTAGATTTGACACTACATTTATTAATGATTGATTGGTTCACGCTTTTTGGTGAATATAACATACATGATAACAATACATAAACAATAAATACACACATCACAATATTGTTTTGAGTCAATTTAACACTTCAAATTGGTTTGTGCACAACCACTTTACTGATTTGGTTCCTACGCTGGTTCAACAGTTCCTACGTTGGTTAAACAGTTCCTACGTTGGTTCAACAGTTTTCCTACGCTGAGTTGACAGCTGACCTGTAGAATATGACCCTTAGACTCGTAAATGAAATGTGCATGGATATCACAAAAAAATGCTCAATAAGCTTTTCATGCTGTGTCTTTTCTTGTGATGGAATACATCTGCGCTAGTCGAAATCAATATTCAATATCATTTGGCATTCCTAATTTGTATTGAACAGACTACAAAAAATCACTATAAATTACCACTATCATCTTTGTCCATTGTTGGAGGCTCATGGGCGCCATGTCTACCACCATCTCTTCTTTGTTTATCAAGATGTTTCTCTTTGCTGTCATAATGATGGCCTTGCGATACGGCTTTGGTGGTTTCCTTCCTGTCATCATAACCAGGTGGTCTGTTGCCAGGCAGGGCAGGAGGAACATCACTGGTTGGGTACCCAAATTGTGGTGTGTCCGGATCAAATGGACTTTTGATCTCTTTCAAGTATTTGGCCTTGATTCTTACTCTTTGGGAGTTGGTGCTGGAAAAACTGGATCCTGAAAGGTTACAATGTTGTAATTTAAAGAAATGGAAGCGTGATTGGTTATTGTAACTTCTCTGATTGATGTTAATAAGGACTGGTATGTTCTTATTATCTTTTTCTAATATATATTGAGGACGTTCAAAATATCTAAATCATTACTTAAAAGTAATAGACCTTTTGGAATAGAACTCTTGAGTTTTATGCTTTCGCAATCGTCAGACAACAAGATGTTGCACTTTGAATCATGATTGATGTATTCTATTTAACATTTACTCTTCAGGAAGGCCCATCCAAAAATAATCTGGCCATCTGCAAGGGCCATAAGGTTTTGTGTAATTGTGGGATCTTATTGTGTCAATTAAGATCAAAATGGCCCCACCAGTTGGAGGATTGGTTGTTAAATTTCAAAGTAAGGGGAATGCTAATACGGGTAGGCCTACACAGGGAATGTGTTTTAAAGTTTTAAAAAAATCCACAGTTTTCCACAATTTATGAAACAAACATATACCTCAATTATAAAGATAGAACAATCAAAGCTATATCTTTTTAAGCCTTAGAAAGCTGACATATTCTTCTTTTTTTCTTCATTTGTCCGTACATACCTGATATATCATGCTGTGCCGCCTTGTTTTGTTGTGGCAGTGTAGGCCTACTTGCATTGATAAGAACTGAACTAGCAGTTGATGTGTTGCTACTGGGAACACTTGGGCTTTGCTGCATGATGAGTTTAATTACCAATAATTAGTTTTCATCTGAAGCATTACTCACTGAAATAATGATAAGGATAACAATGTATTAGAGAATAATAGGTTGCAGCTGGTGTCTTAATTCACTGTGGTATCATGCTTAACATTGTGAAGAAAAAAGTTACAATTTAAGAAACCTGGACAATTTTCAGTCATAACATTTTCACTTTTTTAAAATCTATTTTTCTCACTTCTTTTCTTTTGCTAATGGTTGTTAAAGTCTATCCATCTGAGAGCGATCTTTGGTGCTCGGATGGGCAGGGGAGATGAGCAAAAATAAGATGTGCTGTCTTCTGGCGTATATTTGCTAGTTGTCGAAGGATCCCATTTGATTCCAACCTTCGGTCGAACCTCATCTATAATGTGAATTGAAACAATTAAGCTGCCTTATGCAAAATCACACAACACTGTTCCAATGCATATTCTCGTCACACGCATGCACATAGCAGCTATGTCTAGTGTACCATTCAAAGAGAGACAAATATCGAACCATTTGCGCATTATCTGAAATCAAAAGGCTTTGAAATCGTCACCTGTGATTTCGGCCTATGAATAGAATCACAAAGCTGAAAAGATCGAAAGTGATGGACTTTTAACATTTAGCATAATCGTCACCTGTGATTTCGGCATATGAATAGAATCACAAAGCTGAAAAAGGTCGAAAGTGATGGACTTTTAACATTTAGCATAATGTAGGAGGCCACATTTATTTTTTATATGCTATCTTGTAATGTTTCCAACAGTAAATAATGTTTATTTTTCAGATTGGCCGGGCCTATAGTAAGATAAAATGGTTGTAAAATGATATGAAACTCCGTATCCCTATTATATGCTCTGTCTGCATGTCCGAATCAATCAGATTTCCTTGTTAAGTATCTAGAAAGAAACAAATACGCTTACAATGATATGGTATCAATATTGAAAGGTACGATTTTTATTTTCAAACAAATATTATACAATTTGAACGTTGACAAACTAAATAAAGTTTATTTTCTGACTTGTAAAATAAAAGGTTGTCTTCATCGGGGTCTATCACTCTACATGTACAAACAATGTACCTGTTCATAGATAGAGGCCTGTAGTATAGTAGAGCTTAAAATGGCACAAAATAAGACCATTAAAGATGAGATGCAGCCAGTGCTTGCCAGGCAAATTGAAAGCATTTTTTTAAATGGAGAAATTGGGAAGGGAAAGCTACCTGTCTTTACAACGTCAATTAAACTGACTCTCATGGCACAACTTGGGTTATGATGATAAAAGTAGGTGGATAACATAATTATTTTTTATTATGGCTGTTTTTCACTCTACTGATTCCATCGATATTTTTGTCAGAAAATAGCCTCCTCTCCCAGTCAATGGAACGGCTGAGTCACGTGGTTGGAAGATCGGTCTCAGATGGATAGACTATAATAACAACCTAGAGGGTTTCCAAATTGGTAAAAAATGTTGAATATTTGCCATTTTATACTAATTTGCCTGTTAGGCCGGGCAAGGGGCAAATTGTCAATTAGACTGGGAAAGTAAATCCCTTAGATTCCCAAATAGGTCTGGGCGCAACTCCCCAAAGTCAAAGTGGGTGGGGGAGGGGGAATTCATTTCCAGCTCCTATAATAATCTTGATGAAAGTCACTGAAGTGGGCCGCAGGTTGCACATGCTTGGTCTACACGAAAATATGACTGCGAATTGACCTCATAGTAACCTCTTCCGGCTGGGGAGAACCCTATTTTCTACATTTTCGCTGTGATTAGCGCAAATTTTATATCATTAATATTTCATTGTTAGTAGCATGTATGGAGCTGAAAATGTATCTAGGATGTAATAACAGTACATAGCACAGGCATGACCCAGGTAAGTTGATACAAATGTTCTAGAAATGGGCAAACTAGAAACGAAAATCGGCGATGTCCTTTCATATGCTTTTATTCCATAGCTCTCATCATATACTGAGTAGTAGGAGAGCTAGGATACAGAGCTACTGCCTACCCTACCTAGAGAAGATTTAATGTTAAGGACAAATTTGTCATTTTTGGGGGTCTCCAAAAACTGAAAAAGGTGACTGACTTAAAAACAAATGATTTTTCTGGTGACTAAAATGGTTCCTTCAAACCCACTCTATTAGGACAGACACATCATGACATGTTCGCAAACTCCTATTTCATGAGAGCAGTACGTGACTGGAACCAGCTTCAACCAGAGACTGTCATCCACACACTGCACTGACACTTCCCAATTCAAAACTGCGCTGACATTCCCCCCCCCCCCCCCCCCCCCCCACCTCCCCCACATCTACAAATTAGTCCACCCTATCTGGACCTCCAGTTTAAACTCAGACGAGTGTTTTGGAGGACCAACCTACCAAGTACCAAGTATAATCATCTCAGCCCTCAACATTGCGTCTGTACCCGATAGAAACCAGTATATATCGAGACTTAATTAAATTACATGAATTATAAGTAAGCTAGCATTGATCACATCATGTACTATAGAGGGAGCCCTTCGTTTTAAAAGTGGGCAGTTTTTATTAGTAAGATTCATCATTGCAAGTATGCAGACAGAATTTTGCAGTATTTTTACTATGTAAGCCAATGGGGGGAAATGAAACATTCATGTTTATTCCATTTAAATCTTGTGTCATACTGGGTTGTATTCACTGATGAGTGATGCCTACACGCGAATTCTACCCCGGGATCGATCGTGACGGAACCCCCGTGTTGTGTGGTGGCATATAAACCCAATTTTCAATGGTATGCACTTACCGTCCAGGCTACATTTGACGTCTTAGAAAATGTCACTTGGGCTTAGCAAATACTTCAGAGTTACAAATATAATTCAAACATGAAAATCGGTGGATTACATCGTCGTCAAATTGTATTTGAAGAAAATGGTGTGGTCGGAAAAACACAAGATTCTGCGACATTGTTTTGAGAACGTCACGAGGTCAGCCGGGTCAGCCAACTTCTGATCGCTTCCGGACACGGATAGCATAACAAGAGCCTCCCATATATGGGCATATGGGCGTGGATTACGCAAGACGTGACTCGTAAATCGAGGGCGACGCTATGATACGAGAGTCCTTATAAGGCAAATGGGACGCGCGATGTGACTCGCAAATTGAGGCTGTTTACAGTGGCACCGGCCACGTGTACGATATTTTGCATTCGCTTGGATATACCGTATAGTTCATGAATTTTTCGCCATTAAATTTCGCCGAAATAATTTAATAAATCACTTTATAAAGTTCTTGTATGTATTTATATATGAATTCTATTTCATCTCTTGCATTGTATTATATGTTTTTGTTGTATTTCTGAAACCTTGATAAGGTCTAATGAGATAAAAAAAAATTAAAAACCCTATAAATACTTACATGGAGTATACGGTTTATACTGCTTTGACTATCTGCGTTCCGACAAATCAGTGCGTGGAATTCGGGGACTTTGACAGTACTTTGACAGTTGTTGAAGAGACACAGGTGGTACACACAAAGGAAGCCGCTATCTTAATCCGTTTTTAGACGACATGTATTCACAAATTTTCATTTTCACACCTCAGATAATGCGCTGTTTTTCTGCTTCAGTTGTTCGGTTTTAAAAATAAGGTAGGTAGGAATGCACTGTAGGAAAACGTATTACTGATAATCTTATTTGCAAACGTCTAACCTTTGCGGTGTTCAAGAAATATTTCCGTGCAAAATTACTCGCTGCTGTGACACAGTTGTATCGGCTTTGAAACCAGGGGCTATGTCACGTACCTATTGCAAGCAATAGGTACATGAAGTTATGTATAAGTGATGCCTACACAAGTAACTAGACATCATGAAAGTAACGGCTAACGCTAATTATAGCTAAAATGGTTTCAAATTTGCACAGGTTTCTAATGGCAAAATGTCTAATGGCCATGACTTAGCGAATTTGGCTTTTAGTTTAACCCCTTTTTGGCATATTATAAATTATAATATTAAAATTTAAATTAAAGGAAAAATACTTTTAGTTTTATTCATAACTTTGTCAATATTTAACCTACAGTCATGGTTGAACCATTATTTGTTATAGAAAAGAATAATGTTTATTGTTATTTAATACATTTTCAAAGAGATACATTAAACTTCAAAATTTTATGATCCTGCCTAGCTTTACACTTACAGTAGGGAGATCAACACAATTTCGCGATTCGCTATTCCTATCTGTTAGTGTGTGAAAATATCGGTTGGTAACTCACCATTTAAAAGTGTCTCCGAGAGTCAAATCAAGCACTGAAAAAAATCTTTGGTAAGACAAATAATGTATCTTCCAAGTCATGTATTTTTTTCCCGCAAAGAAACAACTTAAAGACTAAAATTAAATCCATAAAATATGACACCAACGCGATCACTTTACTAGCGTAGCATGCGTAGTGGGCGGCGCCATTTTGAATTTTTCAATTTCTCGCGAGAGATCACGTTGTTTATTTGACGCTTTACAAAGTAGTTCCAAGGCAATCTATTTCATGAATGACGTCATTTTAAAGAGAAAAAAATTATCTATCCGCTGATACCAAACACGATAGCATTCGTTACAGGGAAAAAAATTCTCATAAGCTTGAATTTAGAGGTCAAATTATGGTAAATTCTACTTAATTTTCTTTGTCAAAATAGATCAATTAAAGGTATAAGGAGGCTATGAAACCCATATGAAACCGTTATTAAATGAAAATATGTAGTTTTCTGAACAAGTTACATGTGTTTATTTTGAGCTGGAGCATAGAGCATAAGTCGTGCAATGGGGATTTCCCGAAGTTGATGCATTGGTTGGTGCTTTAGAATGATCGTGTTGAAGTCATAATTTATGTATTTTAAGTCGTTTCTTTGCAAAAAACAACAACATGGCTTTGAAGATACATTATTTGTCTTACCAAAGATGTTTTACTTGATTGATTTGACTCTCGGAAATATTTTTAAATGGCGAGTTAACAAGCAATATTTTCACACACTAATTGGTGAATCACGAATTGTCTTGACCTCTGTAATTCGAAAATCGGCAGACAGCGACATGTGTACTGTGTTCAATAAATCTTTAAAAAATCATAACTTTGCCAAATAATGGGGTATGGACATGATTTTACTACCATTGGCTTTCTTTTGAAGAAAGCTTTCCATTGATACCAAATGTGTTGGGGTTTAATGTAGAAATCAAAAATCAGTTGACCTCCCTACTTACAGTCAAGTAGGCCTAAGCTTACTTTAAACTTTCCATTTGTTCTTACTTTTTGCTTCAGTTCAGCCCTTAATTTTTGATCAGCCGGTCTATAAAAAGACACTCAAGGTTCTCATTTATACAGGCCAGTAGTAGCAGCTTGACATAGGCTTGACAAGGAACTTAAAAGTACTAACACTAAAAGTTACGTTCGTACGGTATGACAAACTTCAAAATTCAGCGCCTTTCAAGATTTCTTTATAAATTTATTGTGACCGTGTCATTTTGTTACCGGGTTAGCAATTCGTCAATCGTGTGAAATATCGTCCAGAAACCCAAAAACTGACCAATCAAAAATTGTGTTCTACAGCGTGTTGTCATTTATTTTGAGAATCAGATTCGATTGTTCGGGTGTTCAACATCTTTTCTCCAAAATTGAGAACCGGAGGGGGTTCTCTATTCAACACCAAGCCACGCAGGGTAAGCGTTAAATGTCAGCCGCCGGGAGTCGTTTCACGGAATAAACCGTGTATGGAGTATTTGGTTTATTCCGTTGAAGTACCCCCGGCGGCTGACATTTAACGCTTACCCTGCGTGGCCTGGTGTTGAATAGAGAACCCCTCACCGGAGATCGACGACCAGGGTTTGCATTTGATTTCGGTTAGTTGTATTTAACTGCTTTTTAGACTCTTCTTCAAATTCTTACATTAGTTATTGGGGAAATATGTAAATGTCAAGTAGCACACAGTGGATATCATTATTTTCTGTAGATTGCATATCGTTTGGTGCTATTCATGATTGTATTCGCGTGTGCAAGTGCAGAATTCAACAGTTCTGCATTGCATTTGCATTGCCATTGAAGAGAGGGGTTCTCTATTCAACACCAGGCCACGCAGATATGAATAGGCAGACTTCATCGAAATGCTGGAATAAATAAGTAAATAAATAAGTAAATAAGTAAATAAATAAGTAAATAAGTAAATGAGTAAATAAGTAAATAAATAAATAAATAAATAAGTAAATAAGCAAATAAATAAATAAGTAAATAAGTAAATATTAAGTAAATATAAGTAAATAAGTATAAGTAAATAAGTAAATAGACCTACTAAGTAAATAAGTAAACAAGTAAACAAGTAAATAAGTAAATATGTAAATATGTAAATAAGTAAATAAGTAAATAAGGTAAATAAGTAAATAGTTGAATTCAGTGACGCGTATGACGTATATATACCTGCGTGGCCTGGTGTTGAATAGAGAACCCCTTGAAGAGAGGTCTCGTTCCTGGCGAATAGCGAATATAGCGAATATCAGACGGTTGTATGCACTAGGCAGGAATGGGCTGTCCTCATTCCTGTCCTCAATATCACGCGGGTGACTTTTGCCGCTTGGACGCGCGCAGGCAACCGTAAACTCACATTTTAATTTTAATAAGCCTCCCTTGGCCCAAGCCGGGCTTCGCCTTAATAATAATTATAATATCCATTTATCGCTAATCAGAAAAAAATCCATTGATTATCCTTTTCTGATGCATTGTGGGATCCAGAACGGGGGAACATTTTGCCAATTTGCGATCCCACAATGCAACAGAAAAGGATAATCAATGGCTTTTTTTCGATTCACGATAAACCTTATTGGAGGGAGGTGGCCTTACCACTCATTAATATATATACCACTTTCATTTAACATGCAAAATTCTCAGTTAGGGTGTCATTTTGTCTTCAGGAATACATGTTTTAGGGGCAAGGGTTTAGATAGGCCTAGGCCTTTTTTGTTTTGTGCACATTTTGCACGGCCAGTTTTGAAAATTACACACCCAATTTTCAGGCTATGTGAGGCCTTTTACTGGCTATTCTTCACTAAAATATTGGCACTTTTTTCCAATTTTAACACCCAACTTTTTAATTTTACACACCCACATGCTGAAATCCTGCCCATTCCCCGGAGTTCCTTTAGTATACCCTGTAGTATCCACGATTACGGTATCGTATACCGCTCATCACTAATGCACCGTAAATGTTATATGTCGTTAGCCCAACACTTGTTGACAATAATTACAAGCTATAAAGACCACCGAAAAGCAGAAATCATAAGCGTGAGAGTCACCTTTATTTATGCAAAGTCTGGATGTTAAATTGGCGACGAGTGATTAAAATTTTTGAGCATAAATCAAATCAGCAATATTTTGTCCGTCGGCAGAAGCAACGTCAAGTGAGTAAACCAAGCAATTTACAGCAAAAATGGCAGTCGCACAGCAACCTCTAGTGACAGTTGTGACTGAAACCAGAAACTTGAAAATTCAACCATTTACGCACGATGAAGATCAAATTAGAGTCGGAAGTGAATGGGAAGATTGGTTAGAAGAGCTGGAGCGCGAATTTCGCTACTTCAAAATAACAGATGCGTCAGACAAAAAGGATGCAATGATCATATATGGGGGCAAAGAAATCTCGAGACTGGCTAAAAACTTACCTGATCCAGCGCCAGTAGCAGAAGGAGAGGAGGTACCTGACTCCTATAAAAAGCTAAAACAAAAGCTCAATGACTATTACATGCCGAAGAAAAGTAAGCAACACGGCAGATACGCCTTTCTCAAAATGGTACCAGAGCAAAGAGAGTCCATCGCATCATATGCAGCTAGGCTTAGAGAAAAAGCTCGCGGTTGTGAATTTGGTGTTGATGAGGATGAGCGCATTCTTGAGCACATAGTCCAGAGCATAGCCAACAAAAAGCTTATCAGAGATGCCATTAGCAAATCATGGAACTTGACACAATTCTTGACAGAAGCGGCGCAGACAGAATGCATAACAGCGCAGATGAATGACATGAATGCAGCACATTCCGTCAAAAAAGTATCTACACGCGGACGCGGCGGTAAATCCTACAGACAATGGACGCCGAGAGATACGCAAGCATCAGGATCATCACGAGAGCAACGTGGTAAACCGTGTGACTACTGTGGCAAAGTCGATCTTCACCCTCCAGGCAAGGAATGTCCAGCGTACGGAAAGAAGTGTAAAAACTGTAGTAAATGGAATCACTTCGCAGTTGTTTGCCGTTGGAGAAGCGATGAAGGAAAAGACCGCAGTTCAGCAGCACCAAAGTATAAAAAGAAACGCCATGTGAAGAAAGCGGCACAGGAAGATTCATCCACCAGTTCAGATGGGGAATTCTTTGAACACATAGAGTTAGACAGAGTCAAGCTAGTAAAGAAAATCGACACATCTGGTAAAAATGACAAACCAATGACGGCACGAGTGCAGCTCGACGATGTGGATTTACTAGTTGAAGCAGACACCGGCGCTGACTGTAACATCATGGACGAGCATCAGTTCAAAGCATTGGTACACAGATCAAGCAATAAACCGGAACTGAAACCAAGTGAAATCAAACTTGGTGGAATACAGAACAAGCTACAGGTGAAAGGTGAATTTAAGACCATTGTAAGAAACTACACCAGAGGGATAGAGACTAAATTCATCGTTGTGAAAGGAAGAAACAACTCACCACCATTGCTGTGCAGAAAATCACTCCTGAAGCTAGGAATGGTACAAATCAGACCAGATGGATCTCTAGCAGCAGTAAACCATCTCAGAATCCAACAGATAGCAAGCATCAAGTCAAGCACAGATCAGAAAGCTGAGATCAACAAGATTACTGACAAATACAAACAAGTATTTGAAGGCGTGGGAATGATAAGAGACCACAACAACAACAAAGAAATCAGTGCAAAATTCAGCATGAAACCAGAAGCAGTACCAGTTGCACAGAAACCAAGATCAGTACCCTTCTATCTGCAGAAACCATTGAAAGAACACATGGAGCAATGTGTAAGAGATGGAATATATGAAGAAGTCCCACCTGGAGAAGCGATAACGTGGTGTTCACCGTTAGTCGTACAACCCAAACCTCGATTTAAAGACACAGCAAAAGAGGATCTTGGACCAAACATGATCAGAGCCAGCATCGATCTGAGGATTCCAAACAAATCCATGGACAGAAGTAGACTAACCCAAGCTACAGTTGTGGAAGATTTCACGCATAAATTCCATCGCTGCAAGATATTCTCAAAGCTAGATATGAGATCTGGATATCACCAGCTACAACTAGACCCAGCATCAAGAGAAATCTGTACATTCAGTACACCTTGGGGGAACATGAGACCAAAAAGACTAATTTTTGGAGCCAAGTCATCACAGGATGTATTCGATGAAACCATCTACAGGATCTTCGGAGACATACCGAACAGCCTTAACCAAAGAGATGACATCCTACTAGGAGGAGAAACCCTAGAAGAGCACAACAAAGCATTAGAAACAGTCCTACAGAGAGCATCAGACTACGGAATCACCTTCAACCCAGACAAGTGTTGTTTCGGAGTAGAGGAGATTGATTTCTACGGATACAAGTTTACCAAAGATGGACTGAAGCCAGATGAAAAGAAAGTAAAAGCAGTGAAAGAAAGTGATCCACCAGAGTCCAAAGATGGAGTCAGAAGCTTCCTCGGAATGATTGGTTACCTTTCCAAGTTTATTCCAAACTACTCCACACTCACTGCACCCCTTCGAGAGCTTACAAAGAAAGACACTAAGTTCAAATGGGGACAACAAGAGCAAGAAGCATTTGAAAAACTGAAACGAAGCATCACCAATGAAGATACAATGGCATACTTCAATCCGGCAAGACCTATAGTTGTGAGAACAGAGGCGAGTTATCATGAAGGTATATCGGCAGGCTTATTTCAACCTTCAGAGAAAGGACTGCAACCAGTACACTTCATTAGTCGCTCAATGACCGGAGCAGAGACGAGATATAGCCAGACGGAGAAGGATGCATTGGCAGTAAAATGGAGCAAAAACAAGTTCAGAATGTACCTTCTTGGAGCACCAAGATTCAGAATTATCACAGCGCATAAACCACTACTACCACTTTTCAACAAAGCAACCGCAAAGCTTCCACCTAGAATTGAGAAATGGGTAATGGACATGCAAGACGTAGACTACGAGCTGATCTACGAGCCAGGCAAAGATGAAGCTGATCCAATGGATTATCTTTCAAGACACCCTCTTCCAGAGACAGAGACTGATGACACAGAGAACGTGATCAAACAGATCGTGCAGGAGAATCATGCAGTCGTACTAGACAGAATAAAGGAGGAGACAGCGAAGGACGAACAACTTCAGAAGATAAAGACAACCATCATACAGAATGACTGGGAAGCAAAGAAGAAAGACCCTGACATAGCACCATACTACAGCATCAGAGAGGAGCTATACATTGCTGAAGAGGTCATCCTAAGGATGGACAAGATTGTCATACCACAAAGTCTACAGAGAAAAGTCATAAAATCAGCCCACAGCCTAGGACACTTGGGAATGACTAAGACCAAGCAGATGTTAAGAGAGAAATATTGGTTTCCAACCATGAACACAATGACAGAAGAAATCATTGGACAATGTTATGAATGCAGAGTAACAACAAAAGAACACAAGTCAGAACCAGTCAAGATGACGCAAATTCCAGAGAAACCATGGGACGTCATTTCAGTAGATTTTGGAGGACCATATCCTGATGGACATTACAATCTTGTAGCCGTTGACAAACGAACGCGATACCCAGAGGTGGAGACAACGTACTCAACAGCATTCAAGCCTACGAAGAATAAGCTGCGCAAGATGTTCGCAACTCATGGAACGCCGAGCCGAGTAGAAACAGATGGTGGACCTCCGTTCAACTCCAGAGAATTCACAGAATTCAGCAAGGAAGAAGGATTCTACCACCACAAAGTAACTCCAGACCATGCCAGAGCCAATGGCGAGGCGGAAAGCTTCATGAAAATGTTGAATAAGACTGAACAGATCGCTCACTTGCAAGGAAAAAACAATTCCTTAGCAATCCAAGAAATGCTGACAGGATACCGTTCAACTCCACATCCCGCTACCAGTGTTACGCCTTATGAAGCGCTGATGAACAGAAAAGTGAGAACAAAGCTGGACCACATTATTACAACAAGTGTGAATCCTGAGAAAACACGAGAAATTATCAACATGAAAGATCAGAAATACAAAGACAAGCTGAAACAACAAGCTGAAAACAAAAACACCAAGCAGCACACATTCATCGTAGGAGACTACGTACTGCTGAAACAGGCGAAAAAGAACAAATGGTCTACGGCATATGAACCGGCATTCTATATAATAACCCGAATCGATGGATCATCCATTGCGGCCAGAAGAATCACAGACGGACGGGACATATACCGTGACGCAAGCCACTTCAAGCTAGCAAACGCAGTCATCCAAAACACACCACAGCTGGAGACACCCATTATAGACAATACTCTTGGGGCAGACAACACGATTACAGACATGCAACCACCAGTTCCAGAACCACAGGTCGAGACATCACATTCCACACCTGAATCAACCCAAGCCAGGGAACCACCAGAAGCCGTAATCGACACACCAGCTACACCAAGGACACTGAGACCACAGAGGACCAGGCACAGACCAGATTACTTGAAGGACTACGCTACGTGAGAAAAGACTCTTTAACAAAATGCCACCGTTCTGTGAATCAGAACAATAAAGACTCTTTACCATGCCACCGTTCTGTGAATCAGAACATTTTTTTTCTTTCAGTATTGCTATTGTTAGTTTGGAAAAAGCAATCCAACAAAAACACAATTGCACATTTTGTTGATATTAGAAATTTTGTGGAAAACAATTTTTTTTGTGTGTGGAAAAATTCCAACATTTGGATTTTTTAAAAAATTCAGGCAAGTGCACATTATACAATAGACAATAGACTATTACAACTCTCATACCGAGTTGACCAGAGACAATGATCATCAGATCATGAACAATTATCATGGATAATTCTATCCACAGATCAACCATGTATTTTGGCCAATTGTTTAACCAGTTGTGTTTGGCAAATACAGCACAAAATTACAGTAACATTGATTTTAGTATAAAGCCAAATTCTCCATAAAAAGGGAGAAGTGTAGTATCCACGATTACGGTATCGTATACCGCTCATCACTAATGCACCGTAAATGTTATATGTCGTTAGCCCAACACTTGTTGACAATAATTACAAGCTATAAAGACCACCGAAAAGCAGAAATCATAAGCGTGAGAGTCACCTTTATTTATGCAAAGTCTGGATGTTAAATACCCTACCACTCCATGTCTTCAATGGGGGTCCTTTAAGAATGACCATACATACACAGTGATGATTACAAATGGTAGGGTATTATAAAGCTTACCCCTGGCCAAGAGGTTTACCTGAACATCTTTTGCTTACTACAGCATGCTCCTTTCATTATGCATCTTTGATTACGATCAGGGCTGGAAAAATCCGGCAAAATGGCAAGCTCCTTGCCGGGAAATTTTGCCATTTCGCGGGAAAGATTTTTAGATTTTTTTAAAAAGATTTTTGTTCAGAGTATAGAGCAATACAGCCGATATTAAATAAAATGATGCACAAAATAGCATCAATTGGACCTTATCGCAAATTGTTTTAAATCGCCAAAAAAGGTGCACCAAATCGCCAATTGCAGTCTCATTTTTCAAAAAGCGCTACCATCTCAGGGGGGCACATCCCCCTCAGACTCCCCTCTGGCGCCGCTTCGCGCTGCGCGATGGTTGCTTCGCAACGATTGGCTTCGCGGGAAACAGCAACTCCCTTGCAGGGAAAAAAACATTTTTTCCAGCCCTGATTACGATATTGAAAGGTATTCCATTTTGTAATGTGTTTCTCTTTTTAAATTCCATCTCATACAGACATGTTATCACATTGAAACAAATACAATAGCATACTAAAATACCTCTCACAATGGCTGGACAAATGCCTGCAGGTGCTCAACAGCAGATGGAGATAAAACAGGTATGTATGACCATCGTGTAACAATGAACTATGTTGTGTTAAAGCATGATTGTATTAGTATTGTGTGTGGAATAAAATGTGCTAATCAACCATTTTGGGGGTAGTTATCGCTGGCTGGGATTTCAACAAACCTGTTGTACTGGGTGTTCCTAAAATAATTGGGCACATGTTTGCACAACTTGTTGACCATGAAGTCCTAAAGTTGGTGTTATATATACACATGGAAAGGGAAAACACTCAGCTTTCAGATGCCGTTTATTTGATTTGATTTGGATTTGTCAATCCTGAGATATACCAAAACATGTGCACAATTTTTTTAGGGACACCCGGTACACTTGAATGCTGTTATCAATGCATTAACTTTCTCAGTTAGCACTAGAATTTTGTGAGTCCCAGACACCTGGCCCATCAAAACACTACCACTTTTTAATGATTCATAGCCCATATATGCCATTTACTTTTTGTGATTTAATCGTGAATGGTACTTGTACTACACTTGAGTGTTTGATATCTTTCCCATTACATGATTCTGGTATTGTATCAGGTTGTATGCAGTGATAGATTTGTAGTCTATCTACAGGCTTGGGTACACAAACCTTTACTGTATTTTTGTTGTTTATCAAATTGATCAAGTTAATGGCTTTTATTTATCAAGCTTTGCTTGTCTTGAACAAGAACTATCAAATATGCGGCCATAACACATACTGTGCTATAGGCAAGGGCGGACTTGAGTTATTTTTAGCAAATTTGCTTGGCAACAAGTGTTTCAAAAGCAAAACATTCCATGCACGCACTCAACGCTGAGCGTTATGCACTTAATTCGCAGTAGGCGCAATGTGCGGTTGCCTTAATTGATTGATCTGTACAAGTTGTTTTCACCGGCATTTGATTATTTACACATAGATCCGCCCCGACCTATTAGATTTAAAACGTTTTCAAGAACAAATTATTTTCACGTAGAGATCTATAAGATTATATTCCATATTAATCAATGTTAATTAATACATAAATAAGCATATAGATTTCACCAAATATAAACCGTCAAGTGTGTTCTTGATCTTTATAGGAAAATTGATTGAGCAACTTTCTAGTAAAGCCCAAACCAAGCAAGGAGTCAAAATGTTGATGTTGATAGATATTCATGTGTTGTTTATATTTCAGTTTCGTGACTTTCTATCATCCTACAATAAGCTAACTGAAGAATGTTTTACAGCCTGTATAGATGATATGACCAATAGAAAACTATCAGATCCAGAGGTATGTATGCATGCATTTATAACAAGAAGAATGGTATTCTTTAAGTTCTGTGTTACACCTTGCCGAATTCTCATGGAATAATGTGGGTGTAAGAACATGCATAACTCAAATGACTCAAATAAGCCTGAACCTCACTCTGTAGCTCAATTACTGGACAAGTTAAAGCCATCTTGGAAAACACACAAGTGCAACACAGTCAAGTGCCCACAGGGTTTTGATTCTCTGTGTTCATGACTGGTACAGCAAGCATGAGTATGTAACACATTTATTGAGAATTGTTAGCTTTGATTAGGCCAAGAAAAATAGGATCTGTCTCACATTATCACCCAAGTATGTGGAGTCACTTTTGCCGCATAACCCTACACGATGAGCCCAATTTGTGGCTTTATTTTAGTTGTCCGAAGAAAAAAATGCAGGGAGGGGGGGGGGGGGGGGGGGAGTGGGCTGGAACAGTGGGCCAAAAACATGATGAAAAATAATTTCCACATTTACATGTAGCATAGCTATTTTTTCTAAAAGAATTATAAATACCGCATAGCTATTTTCTCAAATGTATGTTGAACAGAATTTTTTTATTTGGCCTTATAGTTGATATTTTAAGAACAATGCATAACTTAATAATTAATCCAACTATTGTATCATTTTTTGCAGTCAAAATGCACAGTGAAATGTATGGACAAGTTTCTGAAGATGACACAACGAATATCCCAACGCTTCCAAGAATATCAAGTTCAACAGAATGAAGGACTCATAGCAGCACAGGCTAATGCAGGCAGATAACAGCAATCGCCACTGACTCAAAATCATGTGCATATTTGTAAAAAAAAATTAACTGACTACTCTCCATATTTTGAGTGACCACCTGATTCAAGTGTGGAGTTGTACTGTTATAGTGTTGTATTTGAAAGACATAGTCGTGATTCAAGCACAGATGACCCTGTTTTTGCTTCACCCAGACTAGAGTGTATGATTTTACCCTACATCTTGTTGCGAGAAATAAGACGATAGAAGTCAATTTTTTTAACTAAAGCTGCACTTCGAAGGATTATTTTATTGATTCATTATGTGCTTTAGTATAATTGATATTTTTATGGGGATATTTTGTTGCAGATGCGCTAGCGAATGTTAGTTTAATCAGGCAAATTGACACATTACTCCAAATGTAACCTGCTTCCACATGAAGATTCAATGGAAAACAAAAGAGGAATTAATTATGTTGATCGTCAAGGCAAGGGGAAACCACACTCTGTGTCAGCTCAAATTTGGAGGTGACATCATTGCATAATCTATTGTAAAAAAATGTGGTTTTTAGGTCGTCCGTAGGAAGAGACCTTATGGCAGCATCCTTCGTGTGTGGTGTCTGTCAGTCGGGGTGTGTGTGTCAACAATTTGGTATACACTTTTTGTATTGTCCATATCTTTTCCATACAATGTCCAATTGCAACCATTATTAGGCAGTTCGAATCTTCCGTCCCATACTTGCAATGCATTGGTAAAGACCAATTATTCTGAACATTGTGTCACTGGAGTGAACTTGGTCGACCAAGTTCATGCGTGAACTTGGTCAGTTGGTTACCTGCATGAATACACTGTAAGCGTGTATTAATATGCCAATTGTATTCGAGCAGTCACAAAATGCAGTAGACTAATTTTTTTTAATTTTGTCTTTTTACATTTTTGAAATATTTTTAGAAATTTTTTGAGAAATTTTTGGGAATTTTTAGAGAAAAAAATCAACAAAAAAATCAAAACAAAAAAAAAATCAAAAAAAAAAATCAAAAAGGATGTTATTGATATTTTTACAATAATATGGTGCATTTAAAAAAAAATAAAAAAAGAATTAATTTTTTTAAATATTTTTTTGTTGTTGTTAAGTCAGATTCTCACTGCATAATAATGATAAAATTGGATGGATTATTTCGCATGATACACAAATATATTGGTCTCGCTATGAGTTTTAAAAATATTTTTTAAAACTCATAGCTCGACCAATATCTTTGTGTGTGTATCACGCTCAATCCATCCAATTTTATATCAAACTTCGGTCATAGATGCAACATGGAAACCTTCATATGTTAATGAGGTCAAAGGTCACATAACAAGGTCAAAGGTCATCTGAGGTCAAGATGTAAAATTTAGTATACACTTTTTGTATTGTCCATTTCTTTTCAATACAATGACCAATTGCAACCAAACTTCGGTCATAGATGCAACATGGAACCTTCATATGTTAATGAGGTCAAAGGTCACATACCAAGGTCAAAGGTCATCTGAGGTCAAGATGTAAAATTTAGTACACACTTTTTGTATTGTCCATTTCTTTTCCCTACAATGACCAATTGCAACCAAACTTCGATCATAGATGCAACATGGAAACCTTCATATGTTAATGAGGTCAAAGTTCACATACCAAGGTCAAAGGTCATCTGAGGTCAAGATGTAAAATTTAGTACACACTTTTTGTATTGTCCATTTCTTTTCCCTACAATGACCAATTGCAACCAAACTTCGATCATAGATGCAACATGGAAACCTTCATATGTTAATGAGGTCAAAGTTCACATACAAAGGTCATCTGAGGTCAAGATGTAAAATTTAGTACACACTTTTTGTATTGTCCATTTCTTTTCCATACAATGACCAATTGCAACCAAACCTTGGTCATAGATGCAACATGAAAACCTTTATATGTTAATGAGGTCAAAGGTCACTTACCAAGGTCAAAGGTCATCTGAGGTTAAGATGTGAAATTAAGTACACACTTTTTGTCTTGTCCATTTCTTTTCCATACAATGACCAATTGCAACCAAACTTGGGTCATAGATGCAATATGGAAACCTTCATATGTTAATGAGGTCAAAGGTCACATACCAAGGTCAAAGGTCATCTGAGGTCAAGATGTAAAATTGGCTGCATATGTAAAATTTAATACATTTAAACAGATGAAGTACAATTGCAACCAAACTACCCATATAAACGGACGACCTATTTGGGACCGCTGTCCCTATTTGTATGTCTCCGTGCAAAGTAATCCAACCATACACGTGCGATTTTGACCATACCCACAATATTTTTGGCACAATGCGCTTGCTGCGTTCATGTGCGCCTACACCCTTCTGTATTAATACACTGCTGTAAGGAGGCTCATGAATTTGGAACTGATCAAACTATAGTAATAGGGACCACACTTTTTGCACCATGGCCGACTTTTCTTGTTTGATTTTGTTGATGCAAAGGACGAATTCCGTGAGTGATATCATGATGCATTTACTAGAATAATGCACTGATGTTGCTTCCCAACTTTGAGCTTGACACAAAGTATAAACATGATTAGTTACTTTCAAATTAATGAAATACGGATTTCAAATGTGGAAATTTCATAAAATTATTTGTCAACTTTATGCTCATTTTGTAAGAGCAGAAAAGAGATGTATAAAAAGAATCTGTTCGTTTGTGTACAATATTAATTTTAACATGGAACTTTGCAATGGCAATTTCATAGAAGTTAATAACGTCCAGAAACCAATGATATGGTATAGAATACTTTATAAGGAGTGGTCAAGATTACCTAGTTGATGATTATGTATCCGTCGGGAGACTGAATATATAATCATTTATTAGGTATCATCTTTAGATCAACAATCTTATCCATTAGGATGAGAAATCTCTAATTAGTATAATGAACCAATTGCTTGTTAATGAATGGGATTGGAAAATTTGGAGGTAGTTAACAGTGGATGGATTTACATATATGCAATTGTATGACAACATACTTTTAAGATGATGCATTGTGTTGTTTCCTTACTGGTGTTTTATACTTATTTGTTTATGTTCAATGATCAATGAAATTGTATACTATGAGACCCATGACATAAGACTCACTGAAGTCACATATCGTCAGCCTACTTCGATAATTGCCTAACTCACTTTTTTAGCGAAATTGAGCTACTTGCCTAACTCATGTCTCAATTACGTTGTGCACGATGCTGTAAAACTACCTAACACATAGACCAATCAAAAGTGCTGATAATGCAAAATTACAGATCTGCCTTTTCAGCCTTGTGAGTTAGGCAGTTTTTGTGGATGAGTTAGGCATTTTGTAAGTCAAGGTCAGCCAGCCTTGTGAGTTTGGCAGTTTGTATGATAATTACATGTATGTCATATTTCTTGTGCCCAAGTCATGTACTGAAATGCCTAAGTCATGTGTTGAAATGCCTAACTCACCTGTTGATCTGATGCATTTTTGCCTAAGTCATGTTCACCGGTTACGTAACCACCTTGACAGATGGTGATGATTGAATTTCAATTATCTTTAAATCATTTGTATGAGTTCAAAAAATAGTGAATAAATGTTTTTTCCCTTTTTTTAAACACATTTTTGTTGTTTTCTCACGGCTGTTTGATCCCACATAATTTGTCCGATTTATTCTGAGACACCGTAACTTGCTGGACCGGTTCTGGTTTTAACTTATTCAAGTACCTGAATATACTGGCCATCTTTTGTACAAATTTCAGAACATTTGTAGGTGCCATTTCTGAGAAATAGAGCTTTAAATATTATTATTTACTATAATAGCGCCCTCATCGGCCACATTTCCCATAGAGTTGCATGTAAAATGTGTGTAAAGTAGAAAATGCCGATAATTTAAAAATGGCTCCTACAATTTTCGTGAAACTTTCACCGTATACTCGTATTTATTAGCGCTACCTAAATCAGGTCAAACCATAACTGGGCCACCATGTAATCTTTTTTTATTCCATAATTTTAATTATAAATCGGACAGTCGTGTTCTCAAAACTATGAAAAATGACTTGGGCAATTATCGAAGCAGGCTGACGATATATAGCCTAATGAATATTCTTCAGAAGTTGTTTGTTTATGAATTCAATTAATGACGAGTAAGATAAGTGTTTTACCTGTGATATGTTTACAGTAAACCTATCAATTAATTACAGTACATGTAAAGCGTTGTAAAATACACCCCTGCCCCTGATGTTATATCAAGCACTGATTGCTGAACTATCCAGTTGGTTACAGGGTTTAAATTACACATCTTTAGATATTTAAATCTGACAGAAATGTGATTTCTTTGCCTAACTTAATATCTCAGGTAACATGATCTATGTATGTACAATGTACTAAGGCAACGGGGAAAAAACACCTGTTTAACAGGCGGACAGACCTGTCAAGTACGGTCGGTCGGTCATTTTTTGTTTTGTTTTTTTGGGTGGTTTTTAACCTAAAATTTCACCAAAATCAGATTTTCAGCCAATTTTTATTTTTAAATTTATGAAAAACAATTTTCGACAGATTTTCGGCCAAAAAACTTATTGAAGTTCTTGAAAAACGCAAAAAGTGGGTAGATCGGGCCAGTAAAACGGGGGGGGGGGGGGGGGGGGGGGGGGGGGGGGGCGGTCCTTGCCTAAAGGCCCCAAGTAAACACTAAGTCAGAGTGTCTGAAATTAATCATGACAGCTGGATGAGGACACTGGAACAGTGGATACAGAGATACAATAAATCTCCCTGGGATGATTTTGGAAACCTTTGTTTTATAACTCAACTATTACATGTAGGGTAAAGTCGCCAGTTTTCAGTCAGCGCCTATTTTCGGTCACTTAGCCCAAATCGTGTAATGAAAATGACCTCGTCGTTATAAACTTAATGCTAGAAAACTGCCGCATAGTTGATGCCCGGTATTGCTTTAAAATGGCGACGACCGATGCAATTACACGATTTGGGCGAAAGTGACCGAAAATAAGCGCTGACCGAAAACTGGCGACTTTACCCTATTTGTTTGAACTGGAATCGGTCTCTGTCAGCTCCCTATACAGCAATGTTGTAGACCGAGCGGAGACCCTACAGCAATGTTGTAGACCGAGCGGAGACCCATGGAACGGCAACCCAGCCTATGACCCTACACAGCGATGTCGTAGACCGATCGGTGACCTGTGCAAGCGCAACCCAGCCTACGACATCACCGTTGAGGGAGCCGCCAGCGAATTATTTCAGTTGTATATCAGTATATCGTTGCTGTTCTGTCAAAACCTCATATCTTCATCAGGCCCTTCAGCTGTAATACTTAGTATGTATAACCTTTGGGCAGTCTGCTCTAAACATGTTCAAGGGCCGAACATACATCTATCAACGCCTTGTAAGTGCTCTTGCCCCGTAACATATATACAGGGTGACTCAGAAGAATGATCCATATCGAGGTAATACAATTTTTTCGGTATGAACTTTATTGATATTGTCCAAATCGTTTTATATCTCTTGCGCAAACACCCAGCTTTTTTAGGAATTTTAGATTTTGAAAATCTGACATTTCTGATGGAAAATACATACTTTTTTGGTAACGATAGGAGATTCCAAGATTTTGTTGAAATGATCCATTATGAAAATCTATAAAGTCACTAACCCTTAAGTCACTTACCCTTTTAAACATTAAATATTTCTGAAATGTTATTCGCATTATTATTGCACCCTCTTATTTTATTTAGCTTTTTGATAACAATCGATTGTTGTGTGCATAGAAAACGAAGCTTTGATTGAATAGGGCAGGATTTGTTTTGCTTGAGTGCTTTTAACCCTTCCTTTCTTTGGCGGGAGTTTTGAATATAAAGTGTGGGGTTCCTTATTTGAAACGCTGGTAGTGCTAGAGAGAATAGTATAAAGATGAATTATGTGAGCCAAAATATGAAAATATTTTTTTCATGGATTTTCGATTATGTCTTGCCACAGCGGAACAAAAAGAAATATATCACTGAAATTAACGGAATAAGTAGGAAACATTTCAACTATCATATCCCAAGTGTTCAAATTTGAAATACTATTTGTTTTATATTTTTTAATATTTTTGACACCCGGTATAGATCATTCTGAGACACCCTGTATGCTGAAGGGTTGAAAAAACATACAAGGTTTTGACAGAACAGCAGCGATATGTAAGTTTGATCCTGTAATTTATGGTGTTACCTATGAGTAAGCTATCACAAAATAAATTAGCCTGGTTATAAGTATTACGACTTCGAAACTTTGTCCCCATTTTGAGAAATATGAATTGAAAGCAACGGTTTATCATAAAAATCTGGCGATACTGGGATTTGAACTGAGGACCTTTCAACCCCAAAGCGAATGTAATAACAATTAGATGTGCTAGGCTGTCGGTGCCGAGGTAGCGATTTAAATCCTACAAAAGAGGCGGAGTATCCCATAATCTATGTGTATTACGGAATAAACCGATATAACTCACGTCTTTGCACTAGACTAAATTTGTGATAGCTTTTCTCATAGGATTCTACGATCCGTTGTTTATAAAGGCTTGTTTTGACTTGTTATATTATATTGACACACTCAATGCTATCAATGTTATTGCCTATTATAGGACATCCATTGAAATTGAAATGTTTTGAAAGGATACAAAAATAAACTTGAATACATCGATATGTAAACCATCTTGTTCTTTATTGCCTCTTGTACATTCATTATCAAAATATGATATTATGAGCATGATATAAAATGTAATTTTGGTCTGATACACAGAATTGTTTAAAAAAAGTAAACCCCACCTTTAATAACCTTAATCAAAGTTAAAAACATTTGACATGGAAGATTTTTTTGTTTTACACGCACAAAATCTGTTTGAACATGAAAACCTTCACTACTTCTACTTAATATACAATAATTGCTGAACATGATTCAAAGTCCTTTCATTTTCTTGATCGGTCATCCGAGTTTTCATGCCATTTTGCTGGCTAATTACCCAGGATTCACTGCTTGTTTCTATGCGTAACATGTTCCGCTCATGTATCAACTTGTTTTTATGGTGCAATTTTCCCTCCTTCAGGAAGATTTATATTAGCTTTCGCCACAAAAAGCCTTTAGACGGATCTACACTATCAATCCTTAAGCACCTGCAATTAAATTTGATGTATTTCAAAATTATCTCAGCAGTGAGGATGTATAGTTGGGGTTGAATGGGATCCTGAGTGCTAAGCTTTGGGTAGGCAAAACAAAATTTCAACAAATTTATTATGCAGGTTGGAAGGTAGTGAGGGTACTTTTTTGATATCTTAAATAGAAATCTATTTTTTACTGATGGTAAACCATGAAATGTAGTTGTTAAAACAACTGATAGTTTTCAGCTATACTCAAAAAGCAAAATATACAAACAAAAATACAAATCTTTGCAGCTATCGAGCTATATTGTCATTATAAGTCTAGAATCTGATTAAAATTTGTCATTATGAGTCTAGAATCTGATTAAAAATTGAACAAACACAAAATTAACGCAATGAGCTGTTCCAATTATGAATTTGATTATAGTTATAACAGTTTGCCATTTCTTTGGTGTGATTAGAGGATACATCTCCAAGCTACAAAACATTAAGTCATGACAATTACTACTCGGGATAGCGCGCTAAAGGGGTTCTTGCGCGTTTTGCGCATATTTTTTCATTTTGGTGCAATAAATTGGCTAAAAATCCAAAATAACCCCTTATTTTTCAAACTTTTAGGGGGTTCAGGGTTCTAAAAACCTAGCGCTACCCCTGTTACTACTTCTACTGAATCTATATAAATATCACACACCTAATCTACAGTGTTATATATTATTAAATCAACTATTTTTAAAAAGATAATTACTTCTACTGAATCTATATAAATATCACACACCTAATCTACAGTGTTATATATTATTAAATCGACTATTTTTAAAAAGATAATTTTTCATATAAATTATATATTATAATAGGAAGTCATAATGATATTAATAAATTTCAATACTGTGTTTTTTTAATTTAGTATTATATTGTTATTACATAACCAGACAGCCATTTACTCTCATCCTCCCATATACCACAACACACTACACTTTGACACTACACTTAATTAATAAAAGAAAGAGGAGTTAGGCCAAACAAAGAAGATAGTCGGTCTCAGAAACATTTTGCAAATAAGCCAAGTGCTGTGCGTTTTTTTATTTTTTTTGCTAATCCAAGCTCTAAGTAACTGACCAGGTAATAAATATACTCTTAACTCCAAAACTAGAGCTCCAACATAAAAACATTAAATAATAAAGTTGTAAATAAATTTCTTTTCATAACTTGATACATCTCAGAGAACTTTTTTTAAACTTTTTTTTTAAAAAATCCTGAGACAGACTATCTTCTTTGTTTGGCCTTATACCACAACACACCACACTTAATGAAAACAAGAGGAGTTTATTAACTTCTGCAGCTAACAATTTAACCTCATTTCATAGAATTGCAGCAGGAAGGTTCAATACTGTCAAGGCACTTTAACTTTCAGAAGGTTGGGGATCCGATATTATTTACCATAAACAACATTTGATACCATGACGGAATAAAGTGTATAGTATAAATGATAAGACTGATAATACATAAAGTGTTTGGACAAATGTTGTTTACGGTTAATAAATTCGTGTTGGGGATATCAACTTATTTCATTCACCCTATTAGGCAAAAATAAAAAAATATGTTGAATTGCCCTTTCCCGACCGACCATAAAAATCGGGGAAACTCAGTCACAGTTTTTTTAAATTAATTGTTTTAGAAATTACAAAATTGTCCCCTAAATGACCTTAATTGACCCCTATGTGACTCCATTCTGAAATACTTATTATCCATGCCACCAGACTTTTGTCTTTTTAATATCAAAATTAAGTTAAATTATAAACCTCAGTGTATTCCATTGTGATTTGGTTATTCTTTGATCTCTCTAAAAAAAAAAAAAATTGACCTAACGACCAAAAAAAAATTGAGATGAAAGGGCTATCCAACCTTCTTTTTTTAGGCCATATTAGGACAAGGTTTCACACACTCTTGCAGCATTTGATTGTTTCCAAAATAATCTGATTATAAGAATATATTCAGTAATCTACATTAGGGGATGTATCATTTTATTAATGAAGGCACTTCAGTTAAAATTTTACTTGGAATACAAATAATGAATGTTAATGAAGACAATGATTAATAATGTTTTCATAAAGTAAGAGATGGGTTCAATTTGGCCACTTAAGCAAACGAGGCACAGGCTTGTTGAATGGAATATTTCAGCTTACCTAAATGGAAACATTTTTACCATTTGTACAAATTTTAAAAAACCATTCATCACATCCTGATATAGATTTTAAACATACATTTTAAAAGGGGACTTGTTTTGGTTAAAATACTGTAAAAGCCAATATTTTCGCGTAAAGATATTTTCGCGCATTTTTATATCATAGACATTTCGCGAATTGTTTTTTTCGCGGGTGACCTGGATTCATTGCATGAATGTTGAAAACAATATTTTCACGTGTTTTAATTTTCGCGAAAAGCGCGCAAATAAAACCACCGCAAAAAAGTCTGGCTTTTACAGTAATAATAACAGTGACAAGGCACATACCCACTCTAAATAGAGCACTACTTTTCACTTTGTTCTTGTGATGGCAAATATTGACAACCTGAATCTATGGTTGTAATTGGTATAATCAAAGATACTGATAGTGTCACTCTAGAAGTGCAATGAATCACAAATTCAGACAGAAATGAGAAAAAGGTACAGATATTCGGTACAATATAAAAGATGGAAACATGATTCAAACATTCCATAACTTTTTTAAATAGATGTAAAATTTCTCAAGAAAATAAAGGCCATTAATAATTCAAAAAAGAGATTACATATTTGACCTTGCCTCTCTCATTTCCACCTGATTTTGCTTAGAATATGTTGCATATAATGTGACCGGTCACATCAAAAGAGGGCTTTTGTCGGCAATATGAATTTTAAGATGTTATGGAAGTAAAGCATGAAAGAAGGCATTTCCACCTAATATTTCATATAAAATGTTAATGTACTGACCAAATGTATCAATTGAGGTGTCATTTTAAAGCTTACAAAATACACTTTCACATGAAAATTAATCTCCATTTTCATTTTGAATGATAAAAGGCCCCTTTTGATATATCTTCTTATGCAAATTTTACCACCATGCAGCATCATGTCTGCTTGTAATAAAAAGCTTAGAAATGTCTGCAAGTTTTATAGGAATGTATTTAAAAATACTGTTAAATTGGACATGTTTACGCTACATGAATTAGTGTTATGTTTTTCTTACACTACATTAATTTTCATTTCACCTTTTCCATGCTAAATTAATGTTTATACTTTTCATTAAAGGAGGTGTCCAACATATTCATCATATAATAGAAAAATAATTATCAAGCCCAAATTGTGTAGTTATATAGAACAAAACATCATACTTATCATAAAAACGATTAAAAACTGCCATCTCTCAACATGCAATTTTTAAAATTTGTGGTGATCGAAATCCCGGTATTTGTGTTTTATTCTATATAATTACGCCATTTGGGCTCGATAATTAATTTTCTAACATATAATGCACAATGTTGTGCTTGCTGGACACCTCCTTTATCAATAACAAAAATAAAAATGCATAACCATTTTTATACAAAAATAGAAACGCATAAACATTTAAGTATCAAGGCTTGCGCAAAGGACAAAAACATTACAACAAGTAAAATTGTATAAATTAACGAAAAACTATTTCGTGTGAAAATAACCACTTTCCAGCATAACACTAGCAAGCTAGCTACAACAAGGCGTTTTGTTCTTCCCCTGTCTAGTCTCTTTATCCATCATACTTTTACTTTCTTCTTCTATAGTTTCAAGGTACATTGGGTCTTGATGGAGGGATATATGCTCATCGGGTTTCTGGGCCTCTGCGGTCAGCTCAAGTATTCTCTTCACTAGAAACTTCATTGAGGATTCTGCAAATAATTAATAATAAACACAATTAGAATATGAGCCTTTCATAAAAAATGGGGGAGGAAGGAGGAAACTGAGACCAAACAGAGAGAAACAAATTGTGGGTCGGTTGGTAGGTAGGTAGGTTTTTTTCCCCCTACACCAGGCTTCAACAAAAAGTGCAATTTATACATGGAATGTATAAACGCCATATTTTTGACTTACATTTGATAAATTTAACTTCAAAACATTTCCTAGAATTTATTTCTACATCTTTGGGACAAAATATGTCCAAAAGTTTCGTGTTTTTTTGGTCTGTCGCGGAGAGTAACCAAACATTTTTTTTTTTGGGGGGGGGCCTGATGTTAAAACAAAATCAAAGCTGCCAAATCTGAGTCCTCAATATTTCTCCAAAATTCACAGAATTTTATTTTGCACTTCATCAATAAAATGTCAAGAACTCGAGAAATTAACCATAGTTCCATTCACTTAAAGTCTGTTGAGTAATATTATTCCAAATTGTTTCATCATTTTCAGCTCTTTACTTACCTATATTAATGTTTTCTTTAGCTGATGTTGGAAGCCAACCAATAAATTTATGCTTTTCACAGAATGCATCTAGCATAGAAGTGTCCACAGCTGTCTCCTCGAGATCACACTGAAAATATTTTTAACATTAAGAAAATCACCTTACTAATGGTTTATAATTTAATCACATGTCAACTTAAAGGAGAACAATACTTTTCATGAAACTACGGATTATATGGTAGGATAATAATTATTTGATGTTTATTTACCCATTTGTATTCAACACAGAAGTCTAATTTTCAATCAAACAAATTTTAACTGCACATCCCCAACCTGTGATTATTTATAATTTACACTCAATGGTTTGTGTCGAAATCGCTGATGGGATAGCCATACCTAATATTGTGATGTTATCGTTACTAAAACCGCCTCATCAGCAGCAGGTTGCTGTACGTAATCACATAGGAATTCAATGCATAAATTGAAAATAACAGTACAGGGTGTCCCTAAAAAGGGTGCATGTGTTCCACGTCATTACTATCATTTAATATTCAGTATTTAGTATAAATCTTTATAACTAAAAATAATTTAGCTGGCTTTGAAATGCTGTTTATTTGGTTGTATTTACTTTTCTCAATCAAAAACATATGTTTGATCAACTACGAGCATTTAAAATCAGGATTGTGCCACTTTTAGAAAAAGATGTTTTAAAGGAATGTAATATTTTGATCATTAGACATTTATATTTGGATTTGATGTTAATGCTTAATTACTTTTGTTTGTGTTTTGTTTGTTACTATTATTTGTTTATTGTCTGCTTTCTGTTTTATTTGTTATAGCGCATAAAGACTTAATTGTGTTATGCGCTCAATAAGCATGGTTTTATTATTAGTAGTAGTAGTAGTACAATAAAGCAATAGTACTTTTGCTGAGCAATAGACCATTTCAAATCCGAAAATACTATTGATCGGTTCCGAATGTTTTCGATTAGGCGAGTGTTTTTGGCACCCTTGCACAGAAAAACAAAAGTGTTTTCACCCGGTTGTCTTTAATGACCCGTGCATGGATTGCGCTGGTGTTGGTGAGAGAATGTCTCCCTCACAAAGTTGTATTTTGCGGTGTTTCAGTTACAAAAATGATGAGATAAAAGTGATTTGGGGTAATAACTTCACATTTTACCTTCAGCTCGATAAATTTTGAAGTTACCGGTATCGACGCCATTGTTGATAAAAAACAAAAATAGTCTCGCTATTGGTTTTACTTCTCATGGGTGTATGCTTGTATGTAAAAATAGTAAACCCCTAGGTAGTTTTAAATTGTAAAGCGCTTTGTGGTTTTTACAAAAAGCGTTTCTTAAATGCAGCTTTGTAGTGAGTAGTAGTAGTAGGCGGACAACCAATGATATGAATGCGATAAACCGTTGTGAAGAACACAGTACGCACCTGGTCCAATTGGCCTGTTTTTCCGAAGTTTTCCGATCTCACTTTAAAACGGTCTATAGTGCCTCTTTTCCATACAACAGTACTCACCTTTGGGTCAAAAGCTGTGTCCATAAATATATTTCACACTGGCATCATTTCTCAACTTGAGAATTGAGACAACACAGAAATGTATCCTATACAGAAGGGGAGGGTTTTTTAATTTTTGGCCAAATATGTGAATTTCTTTTATCTTTGATATCAATTGGTAAAACATTATGGACATTTTTCTTTAAAACTATAGTTTTATTTTCATTCAATTTTAATTAAGACTTAAGACAAATATTTCAAATAAATCATGCCATAAAACAGTCATTTTATAAGGCTATATTAAAAAAAAAAATTGTCTAAAAGTTAATTGGTGCGTGTTAGAAGAAAAAGAAGAAGGGTTTTTGTGTGTGTTTTTTTTAAATATAAAAATAAATCCCAAAATTTCACAGATTTTTCAGATATTCATTGATCACATCATACAAAAGGTCACTTTTACAAGGATTTCAAGATTTTATATTTATAAAAAATAAAAAATAAAAACTTTAAAAAATCCGCATTTGAAAAACTGAAGAGCTTTGAGACAAAAGATTTTTTTATTATAGCCTAACCTATCTGTACCATCAGAGCATAATCTGGGGACTCGTTATCCCTCTTAGATTAGATCTGACTTACCTTATTTGCTAATAAGATTATAGGAACTGGTTGTTCATTGGCCAGCATAACTTTCTCATTAACATCACTATACCACTGTAAAGAATGGGGATAACATACATATTCAACAGTGATTATCATGAACACATCCTATATTTAGTATACGTTAATTCCACATAGTGCAAGTAGCCTAGGACATGTAACCCCAAAAAAGGGTGTACCTAGACAAAATTGCAACATAAACCATTTTTGATGTAATTGTTTCAAAATGCTTTTCCGAACATTATATTAAAAATCGATAAAATTTGAAGTTGGGGAAAAAATGCTAATTTGCATAACAATATATGGGTATATTAAGCCATATTAGTCGGGTATACAGGGGTTACCGTGCAACCCCACCACCCAGGACTCCCACAAACCAACTTTCTTGACTCTTTTCATGATCCTAAAACATAGTCAGGATGTTAACAACAACAACATCGTGTTATTCAAGATGGCGTCCAAAATGGCCGCCAAAACTGGTCAAATTTCATAAAATGACATATAGCAATCAAAATGTGTGGTGAAAGAAAAGTTTTAATAGTGGGATGTATGTATTAGACCCATAAGACACTCATATCCTGTATTTTTGCTTTGTTAACATACCTAAATCCAAGATGGCCACTAAAATGGCCGCCAAAACTGGTAAAATTCCATACCATTCCATATATCAACCAAAATGTATGATCAAAGTAGTTTTAACAAAGACATGTATGTGTTATACCACTAGAAACTCATATCCAGTATTTTTGCTTTGCTTATGTTAAAACATACTTTAAATCCAAAATGTCCGCCAAAATGATGGTCAAAATTCCATAAAATTGCACAATATCGACCAAAATGTATGATGAACACATAGTTGTAACAATGGGATGTAAGTATTAGACCACTAGTAACTCATGTCAAGTATGTTTGCTTTGTTAACATACTTAAAAGCCAAAATGGCTGCCAAAACGGGCCCCATAATGGGTCCCAAAATGGCTGTAAAAAATGTCAAATTCCATAAAATGGGATAATATCAACCAAAACGTACGATGAAAGTATAGTTTTAACAATGGGATGAACGTTTTAGACCACTTGACATACCTTTAAACCAAGATGGCTGCCAAAATGGCCGTTGTAACAATAGTCTATTAGAGTATATTATAATAATAATAATCAGTATTTTTATAGCGCCTTTTCCAAAGGGTTCAAAGCGGTGTGATTTTGCAGCATATTCACCAAACGGTATGCTATAAACTGCTAAGCTATTGCTTTTAGATATGAGACTCACCTCTGTGGCAATTGTGATTATGCATGTCTTTTCAAAATGGCTGCCAGATGGTTTAGTTGATGTTAATCTAAGGGGCATCATTCGCTATATTTCTATGATAAAGCCTAAGGGCTGTATATCTAGTTTAAGTATTTCAAAATATCCAATTGGTTGCAAAAGGTTAAAATAACTGAAAAGCAGTATTAGTTTATTATTAGTGTTACATTAGAAATGACCAAATTATTATATATACATGTATATACATATCTTTTAATCCGCCAAGTTAACGTATTTAATTTTTTACATGACACGATATGATTGAATGAATTTTGACAATTAAGATTATTAAGGTTATTAAGATGACCATCATAATGACCATATAATTAAAATGACCTCAAATGAACAATAAAACTACCTCCAAATGGTCAAAACAATTACCAAGATGATCTTAATATGGTCAGAAATAGCTGATTCGACATCATCCAGTACTATAAACTAAATACCTGTATCTAACTTTCCGAGCAGATCGGTCACGGTCAGTGATGTTATGGTGTTAATTATTGACTTGAAAAACCTACCTTAGTAATTGAAATATCCATCCAATAGGATCAACAAGCAGTTATAGTTGGCCAAACATGTACCAGTATTTATGGGCAACCATACATCGTGAGTTGTATGAATTTATCTTGAATAACACGAAATTGTTTTTTGGTAACATCCTGACTATGTTTTAGGTCCATGAAAAGAGTCAAGAAAGTTGGTTTTGGGGGAGTCCTGGGTGGTGGGGTGCACGGTAACCCCTGTATATACCCGACTAATATGGCTAAATGTACCCATATATTGTTATGCAAATTAGAGTTTTTCCCCAACTTCAGATTTTATCGATTTTTAAAATAATGTTCGGAAGGGCATTTTGAAACAATTACAACAAAAACCATTTATGTTGCAATTTTGTCTAGGTCAAACCGTACATGTCCTAGGCTAAAGTGATAATTCAGGTTTTTTTGTGCACACAACCCATGTGGAGGAATATGATACATGATTGATTAAGGAAAGGGTCTTGCTTTAATTTCATGACGGGCAAACCAGCCAACCAAATAATATGTCAAAAAATATGAAAAAACCAAAGCAGAATTACACTTAATAACCAAAATACCTATAACCTACATACTTTATTGAATATATTTGGCATCCTTGTTTCTAAAGGGGGCAGGTACATATTTTTGGACTCGACCATCTTGTGTCTTAAAGATCAAAGAATGTAAAAATACTCCTACTGTCTGCCCAACCGTCGCACACCCAAATAAAGTAGGGTAATTTGTAGTTATATAAGATACAAGAATATCTCTCACTTCAGGATTTCACACTTAGCCTATTTTCAATCTTCACACATATTCAAAGCTGGTAATAAATCATGTCCTTCCTAAATTGGTTCAACTATACATGTTCCTCTTGTTCAAACAGGTCACATTTAATGGCACTACTCACCTTTAATACTGAGTCAAATGTGGCGGGTCTATGTAAAACAAAGGAACAAAATACAGTATAAAGATAGTAAGTCATAAGAAATTATTCTCCCTGAAAAGCTCCTAGATACATAAATATTTATTACATTTTTGGTCGCCATTCCTTGATGAGAGGAGGTGTCCTTGAAACAAATTGTCGGCAGAATAAAGGTGCAGAGAATGACATTTCCATCTCTATTATAACATAGCTCCTTCTACATGTCTACATAGCTCCTTCTCCAATCTTCATTGAAGGATTTCTGTGTTGTAAATATAGGGATATATAATACATCCTGCATTTTACTCATTTGGCATGGAGATGTGCCTCTTCAAACTATGTCATTTCTTAAACTTTAAATTGTTGGAGGTTTCCCCGAAAGAATGACATTGCTATACTTTCATATGCAATAGATAACTACATGTACACTTGGTCACATAGTCTAACAAGTGGACCCCTATTTTTTCTAACACAATTTATCAAGCTATATCAACATGTGGCTCTATTTGGATAGGGGTCTCATGAAGTAAACCTTTTGCTTTTATATGAATGTTTTAGACATTTTCAGACTGAATATCTATCATTCAGAAGTTGTAATAAAAGATCATACAAAATCATTAACCTACCTTGATAAATCAAATACTATAATACCTGCAATTCTGTAAAAAAAACCATAAAAATATTATGAAATTGAGATGGTGCATGTCCTGTTCTGGTCCTGATAAGATCATTTGACCTCGGGGAAAGGGATGTCATTTTTTCTAATCATTTCAATGGACAAAAACAGTTATTTGGTTCCAATATTTCCTATGGATACAGGATTTAATTAAGACAGGTGAGCTGGGGAAAAGCAATGCCAGACTAAGTGCAATTATCCCAATATATTGTTGTGAAGATTTGCGACTTTGGGCAGTCAAGTCAAAATAGACCTAGTAAGTTAGAGGTAGTTTCTGAGCTCAAACTAAAATCAATTTAGACGAATTCAAGTTAAATATCTTCAATTCATGAACATCAAATGTCAAAAACATGTGCATCAAATGTCAAAAACATAAAAAAAGGATGGATAAAGTAGTAACAACTTACGCATATTTATAATACACTCTTGTCATGTGACCAAACCGCTCATGACCAGCAATGTCCCTACACAAGATCAAAACATAAGCATACAAATATTTATAAGGCATACTAGATGGCTGACTATCCGACACAACAAATAGCCTCTTTGTACGAGCATTACTGGTTACCCATAAAATGGGGTGAAGGTAACTGGGGCGGATTTAATTTTTGACAGGGCGCCTATTTGACCGGGCGCCTGCACCCCCCCCCCCCCCTTATTTTTGACAGGACGCCCGTTTGACTAGGCGAAAACGTATACAAACGTGTAAAAACGTGTACAAATAAGGCCAAGGGGCTCTGCTCCTTTCAACCCCGGCAAAGGGGCTCTGCCCCCTTGACCTTCCCAAAGGGGCTTCCGCACCCTTGTCTTATTTTTACCAAATAAGTTCATGATCAACCCCAATGTTTAGATACAGAAGGGGACACCTCCACCAAAAGAGTTGAATCCCAGTGGGGGGTTCTCACATTGATATGGTATACGTACATGTGCCTGCCTTTTGGGGTGCTTTTTTGCAAAAATTGGTATAGCGATGGGGTGTTTTTATCACAGACCAAAGCGCCCTATTTGCATAAATTGGGTGTATTTTGAGGATTTTCTTGTAAAACGCACCCAATTTGTGCAAAATCGGGTGCTTTTCTAACAAAATTGGTATATAGATGGGTGGGAAGTTGGCTAGAAAATAGGTATAGAGAATGTCAAATTTTTGAAGTCCGGCAGACACATCCACGTACGATTTTGGCGGAAGGACCCCCCGCCCCCCCCCCAGAGTTGAATGCCCCTATCCCAGCCACATCAACACACTACGAATACGGTACATCAAGTAATCAATAAAATATCATACCATAACTGTAAATTAATTCTAGTAGTGTCATTCCATTCAATGGATTTTAACGCAAAGTCAACCCCAATGGTCAGTTTGTAGTTAGGAGAAAAAGTACCTGTTAAATGAAAGAAAAATACAAGGCCATCAGGTTAAAATAAATCTTATAATTGTACATGTTTCTAGCTTCACTTGATTATGAAAGTTGGAGAGGAAGCCAAAAGGGACTATACTACCATATTTGGCTTCCTCTGGGGAGTGACGTAACTTTACAGGCGCAGCTTTTCCGCATGTATCTTCCGCCTTTCAATGCTCGTGTGTATACGCCAGCGCCGTGAGTAGGCGCGCGCATTATGTGCTGCAATAAGTAGAATACGCAGTTACGTACGTCACTGTCTCGATGAGTCGTGATGGCCAAATAGACTATAGTACTGTACATGTCTTTATATTGCGTATTTATTGGAAAATATGCAAGGAATAACGAATTTCCGAAATGCAATTGAGCAAATTCGAATTTACCGACGGCCCTCGAAGTGATTTAGTTCGGTCTTGCTTCATTAAACAGGCCTTTGTCCTGTACCTTGCGCACAAGGACGGCTGGGTTTGCCGTGTTCGCGCATCATGCATTGTGGTTTCGCGGGCCGATAACTGGTGGTTGGCCAGTGTTATCATTTCATTTCATGCCACTGGCGCGAGAGGTCGAAATGTTGAGTGATCGAGCTGGTATAAAATTCGTATCCAGCCTTTCATCCAACACTCGATATTTATCTGCTAAATGCCCGGTTTGCTTGGATTTAGCTACCTTTTTATTGCCGGGTATTCGCAAACCTTGTTTACCGTGTGATTTAAATTGGTAAACGTAAGCGTGGAACCTAACGAAAACGAACGGATTTTCAACCGGGAAGTGTGTATACAATGCGGCGTTGAACATGTTGAACACGACATTGATTAGCCGATTTAAATGGTGAGATTGCATGTTAAATATAATATTAGAATTATCTTTGTCTGAGGAAATCATAATTATGGTCTCAGTCCTTGCTAGTAGTACTATAGGGCAGTACATATTTCGTAGATTTTAAGCTGTTTTGTTCATTGGATACGTCGTATAACAGATCTTGGTATGCAGCGGTTATCAGCGTAATAACTATTATTGCATTGTGTAATTGGAATATCACGCGCGCTGACTGGGAACGGTTCGATTGGCGTGTCCTTTGTCCAGCGCAGGATTTATTTAATGATCCGTATACGGAGAATACTAGCCTTTGTGATTTTGAATAACTATTTCTCTATTATTAGTTTGTCTATTTTGATGGTACATAGATATCTAGGAATCATCGCTGTGTCTATGAATGGTCCAATCGTCACGGACGACGAGAGGTTTGTCACAGGTTGTATATTTAAGATTAAGTTTGAAAAGAAAAAAATATCAATTGGGATTAATCGGGTCGGGCGTTTGTTTTTCTGGCTCGGAATTGCGATTTTGTATGACTATAATACTCTGTTAATAGGTTCGTCTGATGGTAGATTATCTAGACCTATGAATGGACTATCTTTACGGACGACAAAAGGTTTGTGGGGTATATTTAAAATAAGGTTTTAAATAGTCCCAATACTATAATAGTATTTTTTGGATATGTTTGGGTCGGGCGGTTGTTTTTCGTCATATTGTTGCGTCATTATCCTTTTCCTTCAGTGGGTTGGATAAATCTAACTCGTTTTGATTGATACTGTGATGCCTTAATTCGGGGCTTTTAAATAATTAGGTATATCAATACTGTGGGTACTACGTCGTCCCGTTCAATGGTGTCTACCATTCCGTACCGTAAGGTCACATGCGACCGATTCCAAAGACTATACTTTCGAGGTCAAGTTGGCGGACGACTCATTCATGATTTAGTTTACGATTATGCCTTGAACTTTTAAAATTTAATTCTGGCGGCTTTTCATAGTAATTTGTGTCACGTCTTCAGTCACGTTATGGGCGAGTTTCCGTTATAGTCGGCAGTCGTCTTGGGTCTGTAGGTGATCGTTGGAAATTTGGTAGTAAAATATGGGGACACACAATGTTTTGTTTACCTCTTTTAATCCAGCGGAGTAGTACGAATCGGGCTGGGAGGTATTCACTGATGTCTGCAGCGGGTCATGATAGTAGTGTAGCGAATTTCGGATTTCATCGGGATGTGACATAGAATTAAATATGGTTGTAGCTACTTGGGATGGTCATCGTTTAATTAGGAAGAAGATGGACAGGCAATAAAGCAGTACGAGGTACGTCCATAGTAGCAGTAGAGAGGGGACGCCCTGTAGTTGTAGAGATACGAATCAGAAGAAAGCTTGATGTATACATGGAAGTATATAAGCTTATTATTGTGACCATTCATCGAGCTACCCCAAATTTACCTTCAGAATGTTATATTCACGGCGAATAAATCACTACAAGCTTCCAGCTCCATCATTATAAATGTAATCCAGTTTGTTTATCTTTTAATTCTGGCCTCATAACCAGCACACTTACTCCGTACGACTACAACAGACCCGTCAACGTTTCTGCTTCAATGTTTACATTTTGACTGACGACGGATCAGCTGTTTTGAGGTCATGGACAAAGGTCAAGTCACCTTGGTCAGGCATCTCACGTCTTATTATTATGATTATTTTATTGTGTGCATACGATTGGCACCATTTGCCAGTTAGAGATATTTCTTTTAATTTATCTATGATTTATACTTCATCATCAATCGCCCATTAACATATTACACGCTGATTCAATGTCAGAATATTTTGGAACTATTGAATCAGGATGCGAGGTCTTTAAGAGGCCCCTTGGAAAATATGGCCGTCAAAGTCTGACGTATAATTCGACGAACGCTAAAACTAGCTAAGTTGTACCTTTCTTATTAGACGAAAAGTTAACTCTATTCGAAGAAAGCAATCATGAAACGTCGATACTAATTACTAGGAAATGTAATAGGATGTAAACTGAGTAGAAATGGGTTAAATTAAAGACATATTGGGGGCATTGCTATCGTCAAAGTTAACAATAACAAATGGGGCTGTCTGATGACGTCATCAATGACAATTGCATATACACTGTGTTGAAAGGGTAAATGTTATTAATCAATAGGCCTACACACTGTGTAGAAAGGGGAGGCCTATGTTATTGATGCATACACACTGTGTTGAAAGGGTAAATGTTATTAATCAATAGGCCTACACACTGTGTAGAAAGGGGAGGCCTATGTTATTGATGCATACACACTGTGTCGAAAGAGTAAACGGTATTAATAAAACACTGTAATACACTTCTGTTTGATACTATGCAAACACAGCCATAAGGCTGTTATAACGCATAGGTCAGTGTGGTGGATGGTGTGATCTGCTTCGACACACTGTGTCGAAAGGGGTAAATGGTATTAATAAAACACTGTCAAAACAGTAAACGGTGTGCATAAATACACACTGGGTTGAAAGGGTAAATATTATTACTAGATACAGTAATACACACTGTGTCGAAAGGAGTTAAATGGTATTAATAAAACACTGTGTCAAAACAGTAAACGGTGCGAATAAATACAGTAATACACACTGTGTCGAAAGAGTACACGGTATTAATAAATACCGTAATACACACTGTGTCGAAAGGGGTAAATGGTATTAATAAAACACTGTCAAAACAGTAAACGGTGTGCATAAATACACACTGGGTCGAAAGGGTAAATATTATTACTAGATACAGTAATACACACTGTGTCGAAAGGAGTTAAATGGTATTAATAAAACACTGTGTCAAAACAGTAAACGGTGTGAATAAATACACACTGGGTCGAAAGAGTCATCGGTATTAATAAATACAGTAATACACACTGTGTCGAAAGAGTACACGGTATTAATAAATACAGGTATACACACTGTGTCGAAAGGGTAAACGGTATTAATAAATACACACTGTGTCGAAAGGGTAAATTGTTATGGATACAGGTATATACACTGTGTTGAAAGGGTAAATGTTATTAATGAACACACGAATGTGTTGAAAGAGTAAGTGTTATCGTCGAATGCACACTGTGTAAATAAAGGGATAACGTGTTGGACTGTTTAAACTCATGGTGTCTAGTGTGTCTGATTTCCTAGGAGATTTTAAGGATCTCCCCCGTACCCCACGCTACAAAATTGGTGACAGCGGTGGGATTACGGAAATCATGGCTACACAGTGGAATGTAACTAATGACCCAAGGTCAGGGGTTCAGGTCCCCCAAGAAGGAGAAAGGCGAGATGTGGAAGCGGACCTTATACGGAAAGTAAACGATTTAGAAGAAGAGATGAGGCGACGAGAATTTGATGAGTTGGAGATGGTGGAAGTGTGCGCAAGGCAAGCAAGAGAGTTACGGTCACGGGGAGGAGCCACCGCAAAGTCGACCCGCAGTGGAAGGGAGGTCATTCCAGAGAAGTATGATGGCACCTCCAGTTGGCGTAGCTATTTAACACATTTTGAGGCCTGCAAACAGTTAAACGAATGGGATGATGAGATGGCGGAAGAATGGTTGGCGGCGCGTCTGATGGGAAAGGCTACCAGAGTTTTGGATGAAGATAGAGATAGCTATGAGAAGTTGAAAGATTTGTTGAGCGCAGAATTTGGTCCATCCGACGGTGCAGAAAATTATTCGGCCGAGTTAAAGAGTAGAAGAAGGAGACCGGGCGAAAGCTTGAAAGAGCTTGGGCAATCCATTAAGGATTTGGTACGGTTGGCGTATCCGGAGCTACCCAAAACATCTCGAGATCGGCTAGGCCGGGAGTATTTTAAGGAGGCCCTTGAGGACGCTGAACTTCGTCAGGCTATTTTTCGAGCGAAACCAGCCACTTTAGATGAAGCCGTCGCCGCAGCCAAGGACTGGGAGTTATTTATTAAGACAGAGAAGACTCGCCGGGGGAGGGCGACGGCCCGAGAGATGGAGGTCTTGGTGGCCAAGGTGGACAAGCTAACACAACAGGTTAGAAAACCCGATTTGCCGCCGAAGCCACTTCAATCAAACCCACCTACAGCGTGGAATGGACCGCCATCCGAGTGGAGTCCATCAATGGCGCCACCTAGTTGGACACCAAATAACCACTCGCAATCAAGTTGGACGCCAGCGGCAAGCTATCAACCGCAGTCGACTTGGACGCCAGCAGCTTATCACCAACCGCAATCGAATTGGGCGCCCGCGGCAAGTTATGGACCACAATCAAGTTGGACGCCCCGGTCGAATCATCAACCCCAGCCTAGCTGGACACCACCTCCTGGTTGGATGCCACCGCAACCGCAGTCGTATGCGAACCCCAAGAATCTCAGTATTCCATTCAAACCTGGCCAGCGGGATTACAGCAAGGCGAAGTGCTGGCATTGCGGCCAACTTGGACATCTTGTACGCCAATGCCCGGTTGCGGAAAACTCCAACGGGCCGACCCCGCAGTCCATGGGAACGCCACAGGAACAAAAGAAGGACTAATTAAGACAACGAATAGTAAGAAATCACTGATCACGCTTTCTGTGGATGTCACCGAAGGAGGACTAAATGTTATGGGACGGATAAGAGGTCAACAAATGATCCTTCATATAGACTCCGGTGCATCCCATACCATTTTGTCATCGACATGTTATAATAAGTTTCCGGCCGGCAAGAAACCTACGTTGAATTCAGCCCCTGAGTTGCAGATGCGTCAAGCTGATGGAACCCTCGTCAAGATAGCTGGAACGGCAACGGTTGAAATTCAGCTTGGCAAAGTGGTCCAACCGATGGAGATCATTGTCGCAGATATTCAAACTGACTGTATACTTGGCCGGGATTTCCTGCTAGCGACAAATGCTGCCATTAGTTTTAAAACACGCGTCATTACCGTCAACGGAGAGCAAGTCCAATGCATTGCGCAATCCAGAGCAACAGAGTGTTTGAAATTACATGTTACTAAGACTGTCAGAATTCCCGCAGGGCATGAAATAATAGTTCAAGCCGAAGCACCTGCATCGTGTGGCAACTTATGTTTTGGATTAGTCCAACCGTTAGAACTGAATGATTTGACAGCCAGGGACATTTTAGTCGCCAGGGGTGTGGTGGATCCACAGAAAAGCGTCTGCGTTCGAATGTGTAATTTAGGACCACAAGAGCAGGTTATTAAAGAAGGGACCGTTGTAGCAGAGATGTCGCCTTTACAGGAGGCTGACATCCAAAGTTCAGAAGCAACAACTAGGAATAGTGAAACGTCTGATTGTGAAGAATGTCCAAGTCATGTCACAGCCTTGCTGACGGATGCCCTAGAGGAAGTTGAGGAGTCGGACAAACCGCTGATAACGTCACTTATTAAACGAAATGCAGATATATTTTCCAGTGGAGAAACCGACATTGGCAGAACAGATCTTGTGAAGCACCACATCGATACCGGCAGTGCTCGTCCAATAAAACAACGTCCCCGAAGGGCTCCTATACAACAACAAGCGGAGATTGACCGACAAGTTAAAATGTTGCTGGACAAAGATTTTATCACACCATCACATAGTCCTTGGGCTACTCCTGTCGTGCTCGTCGCAAAGAAGGGATCTGGTTGGCGTTTGTGCTGCGATTATCGCAAACTTAATGATGTAACCGTCAAGGACGCTTACCCGCTGCCGCGCATAGATGATACGCTAGATCGACTCTCCGGAGCTCAGGGATTTTGTACCCTCGATCTCTCAGGAGCATACTGGCAAGTAGAATTAGATGACGACGCCAAACAGAAATCAGCCTTTACAGTGCAAGGTGGACTCTACAATTGGAACGTAATGCCATTCGGGCTATGTAACGCCCCGTCCACTTTTGAACGACTCATGGAACATGTACTTACTGGTCTCCATTGGAAGACGCTGCTAGTGTATTTGGACGATATAATTGTATTCGGGCGAAATGTTACCGAAATTGCGTCCAGATTAGAAGAGGTATTTGAGAGATTGCGATCAGCTGGCTTGAAGCTGAAGCCTTCGAAATGCTTTCTATTCAAATCACAGGTACACTACTTGGGACACATCGTTTCTGCGGAGGGTATACACACCGAGCCTGACAAAGTGAAAGCCATACAAGATTGGCCTGCGCCAACAACCGTAACCCAAGTCAGAAGCTTTCTAGGCCTTGCATCCTACTACCGCCGATTTATTCACCACTTCGCAGATATTGCAAAACCACTACATAGATTAACCGCAAAGAACACGAAATTTGAGTGGAGCCGTGAATGCAAAGCAGCGTTTGAGGAACTGAAGCGTCGATTAATTTCTGCCCCAATCTTGGCATATCCAGCAGAGGAAGGCCAGTTCATTCTTGACACGGATGCCAGCGCGTTTGCTATGGGAGGAGTTCTGTCTCAAGTACATGATGACGAGGAACGTGTGATTGCGTACGGTAGCAAAACCTTTAGTAAGGAACAGCGCAATTATTGTGTAACCCGGCGTGAACTTCTCTCCGTCGTCAACTTCCTCAAACATTACCGACATTACTTATATGGAAGAGCTGTCATCGTAAGAACAGATCATGCTGCATTGAGATGGCTGTGTAATTTCAAGGAAGCCGAAGGTCAACTCGCCCGCTGGCTCGAGGTATTGAGTAGCTACAACTTGAAGATCGAACATAGACCAGGAGTTCGCCATCAGAATGCCGATGCTCTCTCACGACGCCCATGTCACCAATGTGGATGCGAGACCTGTCCTGATTCGAAGCCGAAGAGATGTACAAGAAGAGCTGATGCTAATAGCAATGCACCACCTAACGTAGAGACCATTAAAGTAGTTTCCGTAGGAACACAGTCAATTGATGAGACCAATGCAGTACTCCCAGAATCAATTGGGCCAACTGTACCAGTTACAAATGCAGAACCCATTCCAGTTTCAACTTTGACAAAGGCTACGGTTCAAGAAGTGAAACCGGTCGTAACTCTGAAACAAATCAGAGAAGAACAGCTCAAGGATCCTACGATGACTCTGATCATGACTACCCTTGAAGGCGGAGGAGAGCGACCAGAGTGGAAGATCGTATCGCCAACGGCCCCAAACCTGAAAGGATACTGGTCTATTTGGAATCTCCTGTATGTGAAAGAAGGAGTCCTTTGTCGTAAGTGGGTGGACGCAGATTCCAACAGCTTTACTCGCAGAATCATTCTGCCTGCCGCATTCAGAGACCTGTGTATTCAAGAGTTGCACAATTCCAAATCTGCAGGGCACTTAGGATACACCAAAACACTCCGTCGTGTAAAGGAAAGATACTTCTGGGCAGGAATGACTGCGGACTTACGCTCTTACCTCCGAAAGTGTACCGATTGTGCTCGTCGGAAGAAACCTGCTAAGAAACGAAGGGCAAAACTGAGACAGTATCGGGTTGGATCTCCATTGGAGCGCGTAGCTGTTGATATTCTTGGGCCACTGCCTGAGTCGGACGACGCGAATTTATATGTGCTGGTGATAGGTGATTACTTCAGTAAATGGGTCGAAGTGCATGCGATTCCCGATCAAACTGCAGAGACGGTAGCGCAGAAATTTACGGATGAATTTGTTTGTCGATTCGGATGCCCGCACGAATTACACTCAGACCAAGGGCGGAATTTCGAATCGAAGGTCTTTGCAGAAGTATTGCGACTCCTTGGTGTAAAGAAAACCCGGACCACACCGTATAATCCTAAGAGTGATGGTATGATAGAGCGGTTTAATCGAACCCTGCTGAACATGGTTTCTATGATGATTGAACCAATCAAAAATCAACGCGATTGGGACGCAATGTTACCATATGTTGGCTTCGCGTATCGCAGTGCAGTTCATGAGAGCACTGGAGAAACACCAAACATGCTCATGCTGGGCCGAGAAGTAAGTGTACCCTTGGATCTGATGGTCGAGCCATTTCAGGATGAGGACTTGGAACCTCGAGAGGACGACCTTATGACAGACTACGCAGAAGAGCTACGGGAGCGCATACGACTTGCCCATGAAAGAGCCCGAGAAGTGTTGCGCAGCAGTGCCAGGAGGCAGAAGAGGACTTACGATAGACGAGCTCATGGAAACCCAATACAGGAAGGCACATTTGTGTGGCTCTTCATTCATCAGAGAAAACCAGGCCTCACCAACAAACTTCGCCTTCCCTGGGATGGGCCATACCTGGTGGTAGAAAAACTGTCTGACGTTCATGTGAGAATTCAGAAATCACCCAGGAGTAAATGTAAAATATACCATGTAGACCACCTCAAACTTTATGAAGGACCGACTGTGGATGGGTGGAATTATACAAAGAAACCATTAGAGGATAAACAAGAGGAAGAAGAAAGGCCAGCCAGAGCTGAGACTCCGAAAGAACCAGCAAATGAGATTGTGGTTAATGAGCCAATGCCACTGGCAGTACCAGACCTAAATGAAACGACCGACGACAACGATGAACAACAAAGAGTTCAAGATTCGGATGAACCACCAGAACCTGAAGGGAGGCGAAATCCCAGGAGGACTCGTACAGTACCGGTAAGATACCGGTTAAACTCATTATTGTTTCGTCCCTCGTCTAGTTACAATTACGCTGTGCCAAGACGGTAGAGTTTTACAACTGTGTAGGATAAACGCGTATGTTCTACCATTATGATGTTTCTCCAAATCTATCTATCTATATATATTTATTGGTTATTATCATTGTTTCATATTTCAACGCTCTTCGTGGAACGCTTTCCGAAGATCACCACCAGAGAAGATTAATAGTTGAAATTTGCTGTATTTATCAGACTGAGATGCCGGGACGTCATCGTCTTGGGAGGGGGCTCTGTAGCGAATTTCGGATTTCATCGGGATGTGACATAGAATTAAATATGGTTGTAGCTACTTGGGATGGTCATCGTTTAATTAGGAAGAAGATGGACAGGCAATAAAGCAGTACGAGGTACGTCCATAGTAGCAGTAGAGAGGGGACGCCCTGTAGTTGTAGAGATACGAATCAGAAGAAAGCTTGATGTATACATGGAAGTATATAAGCTTATTATTGTGACCATTCATCGAGCTACCCCAAATTTACCTTCAGAATGTTATATTCACGGCGAATAAATCACTACAAGCTTCCAGCTCCATCATTATAAATGTAATCCAGTTTGTTTATCTTTTAATTCTGGCCTCATAACCAGCACACTTACTCCGTACGACTACAACAGACCCGTCAACGTTTCTGCTTCAATGTTTACATTTTGACTGACGACGGATCAGCTGTTTTGAGGTCATGGACAAAGGTCAAGTCACCTTGGTCAGGCATCTCACGTCTTATTATTATGATTATTTTATTGTGTGCATACGATTGGCACCATTTGCCAGTTAGAGATATTTCTTTTAATTTATCTATGATTTATACTTCATCATCAATCGCCCATTAACATATTACACGCTGATTCAATGTCAGAATATTTTGGAACTATTGAATCAGGATGCGAGGTCTTTAAGAGGCCCCTTGGAAAATATGGCCGTCAAAGTCTGACGTATAATTCGACGAACGCTAAAACTAGCTAAGTTGTACCTTTCTTATTAGACGAAAAGTTAACTCTATTCGAAGAAAGCAATCATGAAACGTCGATACTAATTACTAGGAAATGTAATAGGATGTAAACTGAGTAGAAATGGGTTAAATTAAAGACATATTGGGGGCATTGCTATCGTCAAAGTTAACAATAACAAATGGGGCTGTCTGATGACGTCATCAATGACAATTGCATATACACTGTGTTGAAAGGGTAAATGTTATTAATCAATAGGCCTACACACTGTGTAGAAAGGGGAGGCCTATGTTATTGATGCATACACACTGTGTTGAAAGGGTAAATGTTATTAATCAATAGGCCTACACACTGTGTAGAAAGGGGAGGCCTATGTTATTGATGCATACACACTGTGTCGAAAGAGTAAACGGTATTAATAAAACACTGTAATACACACTGTGTCGAAAGGGGTAAATGGTATTAATAAAACACTGTCAAAACAGTAAACGGTGTGCATAAATACACACTGGGTTGAAAGGGTAAATATTATTACTAGATACAGTAATACACACTGTGTCGAAAGGAGTTAAATGGTATTAATAAAACACTGTGTCAAAACAGTAAACGGTGCGAATAAATACAGTAATACACACTGTGTCGAAAGAGTACACGGTATTAATAAATACCGTAATACACACTGTGTCGAAAGGGGTAAATGGTATTAATAAAACACTGTCAAAACAGTAAACGGTGTGCATAAATACACACTGGGTCGAAAGGGTAAATATTATTACTAGATACAGTAATACACACTGTGTCGAAAGGAGTTAAATGGTATTAATAAAACACTGTGTCAAAACAGTAAACGGTGTGAATAAATACACACTGGGTCGAAAGAGTCATCGGTATTAATAAATACAGTAATACACACTGTGTCGAAAGAGTACACGGTATTAATAAATACAGGTATACACACTGTGTCGAAAGGGTAAACGGTATTAATAAATACACACTGTGTCGAAAGGGTAAATTGTTATGGATACAGGTATATACACTGTGTTGAAAGGGTAAATGTTATTAATGAACACACGAATGTGTTGAAAGAGTAAGTGTTATCGTCGAATGCACACTGTGTAAATAAAGGGATAACGTGTTGGACTGTTTAAACTCATGGTGTCTAGTGTGTCTGATTTCCTAGGAGATTTTAAGGATCTCCCCCGTACCCCACGCTACAGTAGCTTTAATATTTAAGCTAAAATGGTTTAAAAGTTGCATGTCTTGTCCTGTTTAAATTAACTAATTATAAAGGGCTATGCTATAATAATAGGTTTATATAATGATTCATTAGCCTATTTGCAGGATACACAGTACATTAACTCAGATTGCGCATTCAAGGATCATGGATCCTGAGCAATGAATTTCCTATCTATAGTTATAGATGCCTTTGATTTAATTATTTTAAGAATGTACTCGCCAGATTCGCTTTGCTGTTTTCTCTTTCGATTTTTCTTTCTTCAGGAGATGCTAGAATTATTAGTGGCTGCCATGTTTGGTGTTTACGTGAGTTACCGACTGTTCTCCAACTCTGGAGATCTGACCTTCATAATATCCGTACTAAGGACTTTGCCAAGTATCGCAGTAGAACTTGTAGGCGTGGGAAAGACTTAGCACTCCCATGAAGCAACACTAGCAGCGACACATCCATTCTGAGTGCAGTATTTGGCATGATCCCATACATGGAGATCACTGGTTTCTGATTCATGCGAGGCGGCTCTATTTGAACGCTGACGATCCTCATGCATCGCAGGCCTACGCCATCTACGACTGGCAGTTTAGGGAGTAGTATAACTGATAACTCCCGTATTGGACCCATAATTATAGCTTAGTGCTTCGTTGCTGTGGTAACCTTCAATGAACAATTGCGTATCACTAGCGGAGAAATACTACTGATACTATGAAGCTCACATTGACATCATTGCATCATATATCTACATCAGCATCGTTCAAATAATTCGGCGATGGGTAACACTTGTGGCCGCTCGTTTTACGATGTGAACTATTAGTCAATCAGCTTGTTTTCGCCCATTGCTATGGGAACGGACGCAATATACATGCGTTTAATATGCAAGATTTGCAGCAGCTAGTTCAATGATTCACACATATATCGCTATAGCATCACCAATTAACAATTGATCAGTGTCTGCATCAGGCAATAATAATATTCGGGATATTGCGATATGGTCAACAGGTGGAGTCGTTATTTTTCGTGGGGCATCTTATCAGTAAGTGCAACCACAATACGAGGCAATATGATATTAGAGATATTGCAGACATGTATAGTCAACGGTGGAGATGGGTTTTCTGCGACCGATCAATAACGGAGATATTAAACTCACTAGAAAATGCAAATTAGCTTTGGACCGTGCGATAATCTATATTAGACTCGGCGTTGTTTTCCGGGTGACCACCGGAGTTGTTAAGTACTTTGATGGCTACTCGTCGAGATAGCTTCATGGTAGAAGGTAGTATTATGGACACTGCTATTGTCCGTCACCCACGGTGTCAGATTGCTCAATAGGCACAACATTGGAACAATGTATCACATACATTTGTCGGTCATCATTTAACCCATGCTTTGACTTATCATATTTGGTACACAAAATACCATGATTATAACCTTAATGGTATGGATGGCGAGGCATCTGATCGGTGCTCGGTTGCTTTAATCGGGCGGATACATGTAACTCTTGGGCGTATGTACATGTACATACCACATGGCGTCATTTGTTTTGTTAACCTGTGTCAAGCGAGTAATTCAGAACCATCCAAACAGGTTCCTACGATTGTGTTTTTACAATGTTGAAAAAGTTATGCCCTCATTAAATTTATGGTACAGTCACAAGGAATTCATTAAATGTTGATGGTATTGTACAGTCACAAATTGAATCCAGCAATTTCCTATGATTGTGTTTTTACAATGTTGAAAAGTTATGCCCTCATTAAATGTATTGTACAGTCACAAGGAATTCATTAAATGTTGATGGTATTGTACAGTCACAAAATTGAATCCAGCAATTTCACTCGGTCAAATTTTGTAGGGTGAAAAACTAACTGATAGCAAATATTTGGGCTGGTGTAGTGTGTATTGCATATAGCTTTAAATGGGTTTTCCAACAGTTGATACAAATTCTGATACAAATATTGATTGGAGATATCAAATGTGTAGTGTGAGAAGTTATGGCCTCATTAAATGTGATGTAGACTCACAATTACCTCATTAAATGTTGATGGTTTTGTACATTCACAATTATTTGGTTTGGAGGTCAGTCATAAGGGTATTGCTTATATCAAAGACTTTATGTCTTGCTTTTATATATCCAGTAATTTCACTTGGTAAAATTCTCGAGGGTGAAAAACTAAACTGGTAGCCAAAATTTGTGGTGGCGTAGGGTTTAGATTTATGACAATGGATTTTCCAACATTGGATACAACTTACATTGAAATAATAATATAAATAATAATGAAATATTTATAATAATAATAAAAATATTTATAATTGGATACAATTTTGATACAAAATTTGATTGGTGATATCGATTATATAGTGTGAGAAGTTATGCCTTCGTTTTAATGTATTGTACATTCACAAGGACTTCATTAAATGGTGATGGTATTGTACATTCACAATGATTGGTTTTGGAATTGAATCATAATGGCGGTAAAATTATCGGGGGTTGAAAACTACAAACTGATAGCCCATATTTGATACATATGGTTACAAATTTTGGGTGGTGATAAATTGATGATCACAATTGTATAGTGCATGTAGTGTGAGTGTTAATTCTGTAATCAGAATTATTTATTACAATCAAGTCCAACCAACCGTGGCTTTCAGGTTTTGGGTGCATTTCTAACATTTGCTCAGATGCTATTTCTATGGTTCCGTTAATTTATAGGCCTACCACTATGAGTGTTATGCGTATCAGCTTTCTTACATGGTTCCCCAAATTGTGGGTACTAGTTGCGGTAAACCTTGATTCTATTTATATGGTATATATCCACAACGGGGGTGGGGGGGTGGGGGGGGGGGGTAGGCAAGATTTTCCCTTTGTCGGGGAACAAATGCAAAACCTTGGTTGGCAGTGTTCTAAATTTTGACGTAAAAAGTGTCATGTTAATTGCTATTTTAAACGAATAAACGGAACGTTTCACAAATAGTCCTATCATATAAACATGGATATCATAATGAGTTATGATTTAATAGTATATACCTGTTTAAACGTTTATGATAAACTGTCAAGTATTATAAATAATATGGTTATTTATTTTCAATATTATATGAGTTAATTATATGCAGATTCCGCTCCTTGGAAGTTGCTAGGAGCATGATTGGTTTCTATTAATATGATCGTAACTGACATTCAAGGGGTCGTGTCAAAGGTTCATAAATATACCGTTATTAATATGAAATCATAATTTGAATAATATTATACATGGCATATCTAAGGATAAATGATTCTTAGGGACAAATTGATTTGAATATGCATTAGCATACCTATGGCAAAAATCTGATCTCAATATCATTGGTATAATTGGCAAAATTGATCTCGATGTGCATTGGCACAATCTATGGCAAATAAGTTTCTCTTCGACCTCTTTTGTCTGTGCAATGGAGCATTGGGGTGAGTTTGTGCTCACCTGTCGTTGATTACAACTGCTTGGGTATGTGATGATAGTTATTAATAAACTCGAATTGGCTATATTGGAAATTCAGACGGTTCCGCAGAATCGATAGAAATTACACATTAGATAGTACACGTTAAGTCATATGTCTCTCTTCAGGCTCCATTCGTCTTTGCGTGTGGAGTGGGGTGAGGTTGTGTGTCTCGCCCGGGTGATGGGATGATACCAAATAAATTGTTTATTTGATGGGATTTATATATATTGTATGTATAACTGTAGCTTTGGCGTTTGTGCTTTGTGTGTATGTTAGGAGTTGAATTTCGTTGATAGTCATCATGAATAAAGGCGGCCTCTCGCATGGCATGGCGTGACTTCCGCAATTTTACCTTCTGGTCTTGTCAGTCACTTCTAGGGTGTGGTGGTAATAACGAATTTCCGAAATGCAATTGAGCAAATTCGAATTTACCGACGGCCCTCGAAGTGATTTAGTTCGGTCTTGCTTCATTAAACAGGCCTTTGTCCTGTACCTTGCGCACAAGGACGGCTGGGTTTGCCGTGTTCGCGCATCATGCATTGTGGTTTCGCGGGCCGATAACTGGTGGTTGGCCAGTGTTATCATTTCATTTCATGCCACTGGCGCGAGAGGTCGAAATGTTGAGTGATCGAGCTGGTATAAAATTCCCCACCCTCCCGCCCCTTAGGGGTGTACAAGGGAGATACTGTTAGCCAATGGGTAACTTGCAAACCCGTGACAGTGTTCTAAATTTTGACGTAAAAAGTGTCATGTTAATTGCTATTTTAAACGAATAAACGGAACGTTTCACAAATAGTCCTATCATATAAACATGGATATCATAATGAGTTATGATTTAATAGTATATACCTGTTTAAACGTTTATGATAAACTGTCAAGTATTATAAATAATATGGTTATTTATTTTCAATATTATATGAGTTAATTATATGCAGATTCCGCTCCTTGGAAGTTGCTAGGAGCATGATTGGTTTCTATTAATATGATCGTAACTGACATTCAAGGGGTCGTGTCAAAGGTTCATAAATATACCGTTATTAATATGAAATCATAATTTGAATAATATTATACATGGCATATCTAAGGATAAATGATTCTTAGGGACAAATTGATTTGAATATGCATTAGCATACCTATGGCAAAAATCTGATCTCAATATCATTGGTATAATTGGCAAAATTGATCTCGATGTGCATTGGCACAATCTATGGCAAATAAGTTTCTCTTCGACCTCTTTTGTCTGTGCAATGGAGCATTGGGGTGAGTTTGTGCTCACCTGTCGTTGATTACAACTGCTTGGGTATGTGATGATAGTTATTAATAAACTCGAATTGGCTATATTGGAATTCAGACGGTTCCGCAGAATCGATAGAAATTACACATTAGATAGTACACGTTAAGTCATATGTCTCTCTTCAGGCTCCATTCGTCTTTGCGTGTGGAGTGGGGTGAGGTTGTGTGTCTCGCCCGGGTGATGGGATGATACCAAATAAATTGTTTATTTGATGGGATTTATATATATTGTATGTATAACTGTAGCTTTGGCGTTTGTGCTTTGTGTGTATGTTAGGAGTTGAATTTCGTTGATAGTCATCATGAATAAAGGCGGCCTCTCGCATGGCATGGCGTGACTTCCGCAATTTTACCTTCTGGTCTTGTCAGTCACTTCTAGGGTGTGGTGGTAATTATCAAACATGATATTTGATTTTCGTTTTGTTTGTTCTGACCAACACAATTTGTAGAAGTTACTAAAAGGTTCGTTACAAACAATTGTGCACGAGCAAATTGGAAACCAAACATGGGTCATACTACTGTTCTCAGTAACATGAATTCAATGGTATTTGCTTGTGCACACCCCCTTCGTACCATCTTGAATCTAAAATACTTAGATTATGAGGGAAGTTTTGAACATAGAGTCCTTGTGTGTATTTTGGCATTGACAAATATTTTCCCACAGGGGCAGACTATTACCCACCCAGTAGCCCTCAAACCTTTTGATCCCTGACATTGTTATGAAATTGGTTTATTTTATGTCAAATTACTTAACTTACCCTCTGTATATCTTCTAATTATTGATGTCTGTAATGAAAATGATAAATGAATAGTTATAGGTCAATAAATGCGTATGTGTTGTTTCGAGTGAAATTAGTCAAATCAATGCACGCTCTGATGTCGATGTGTGAATACTGGCTCGACTCCACAGGGGAGTGCTATTAATTATGAGCAAATCAACATCTGCGCAAGTGCATTAAATTTTCTTTCTTTTTGAGAAACAATACATGCATGTATTGACCGAATTCATACACGACAATATACAAATCAAATTCACAATTTGAGCTTACTTTTTGATCTATGTAATAATGAATAAAAACATGTTAACAAGTTTGCTACAGTATTCACCCGCAGTATAAATCACCACATCTGTGTTGACTGAACAACGAATCAAAACCAAGTGTGTGGTGCGTGCGTTGAACAGCTCACACAGGTAGTGCAATTAGACACATTTAATGCACTCCGCATATTTTAGTTTCTTACTTTCTAATTGGTTCGACACTACTAAGAGTGTATAAATAACAAAAAATAAAAATCGTCAATTTAGTCTGCTGGTTTTGTTTCATAATATTTATAACATACATGTAGGACTGTAGAACAGTTTCAGTTTAAAACTTTCAATTAGTTTATATAAGATCACCAAACACATAAATCATAAAACTTGAAAATTAAAGAAAACATCACTAGGTCATTATTAATTAGCCTGTTACTATCATGAAGGCATTGTTTTGTACATTATTACATTGCTTGTTCACAAGATACATACGGTACGGTACCTCAATAGTTATGCTTTAGGAGATTCAATTTAGAATATTGATTGATACATTTGGCTATTGATATGACAAATGGCTGAAGCGGCCGGGACCCAATGGGGGGTGGGGGGGGCTGGGGGGTGCCATGTTCCCCCTAAATATCTGCCCCCTCCCCCTAAAATTTGCCAAGTACCTGACTGATTTCATATGCAGCGGAAGCAGCCGGGACCCGGAAGGGGGGTCATGTTTTCCTCTAAATATCTGTTCCCCCACCCCTAACATTTGCCAAGTACCCCATACACTGTAGAATGTATATCAAGTAGGTCCCTGTCCCTTAAAGTGTCCCTGTCCTCCTAAATGTTGATGCTTCTGCTGCCATTGGCTGATTTTGCTACCAATTTTGTGGCACATCCCCATACTCTTCTGCTCTAACTTCTGAGTACCCCAACCTCCTCTCCTGGGCAAATACATTACCACCACCATCATCCACCACCACCAGCAGCAAGTCACTTGGCTGAATCTTACCTTTCCTGAAAAATAAAATTAAGAACAAGTAGAACATAAGTTCCTGATTCAAACCATTTCATTCTGCAATAAATTTATGGATGGAAATGAAGACTAAATATAGCAATAATTTAATATATATATTATTGAATTGGATTGAAATTTAAACCTTGAATACAGGGATTATTAATATAGCCTAGGGAAGGATTGTTTGACTGTGTTAGATGATTTTGTTGCATGGTTGATGCAAAAAGGGGGAATTTAGTCTTCAGAATTTGATCGATACCAGTAAATGCATCTGGAGTATGATTATCAGGACTAGAATTTGTATGGAATTACTGTTACCAGGCTCTTCTCGCCTTTCCTGCTGTTACATAATTTAACTCACCAACTCCAAATTCTCCAATAACCAGCACCTTATACAAATGTTCAGTCACGTTCTTCTCAGTAGAAGACATAATTCAGTCAACAAATTTCACAATGCCATATCACACTGAATCTCCATAAATCCCAACTTATCAGAAAGATCTAAACAATCAAAGTTAGGCAAGATTTTTGGTCATCAATCATCATGATCACGATCAGAACTGAGTCAATGAATGATCATGTGATCCATAATTGACCCGAAAGGTCATGAAAGGGAACTCCCCACCCAATGTTTGTAAACAAAGACTGATCCATTTATCGAAAGAGGTAGGTATAAATTGTTGAATGTAAAACATTGCACTGTTTAATAAATGCACATCATTGCCACATCGTTATCTTTCGTTATAATAATTGAATAAATATTTGTAAACATGTTTGTGATTTTTAAATAATTATCAAGAATTAATAAGTGTTCATTTTACTATTTGATTTTTAACGGTTTTCTACCTTACCCATAGCAATGTTAGACTCATCTAAAAATGGCAGGTCATGTATTGAAGGTAAGTTTTTGTATGCTAGCTGCTGCGGGTCTTCAATTTACAAGTTGTCGTATGACAGTATTTGTACTTATTATTATGGCTAAAATAACTGCCACTTAATAGTGCCCTATATGATACAATATCAAACCACTTTAGCAAAATGAAATCAGTTTTTGAGACGCATATATAAGACAATCGACAAATTCACTGAGTGAAATTCGGCAGTTCTGGCCTGGGCTTTGGCCTTGTCATTGTGCCTTGTGAGTTGTGCTTAGTACAGGAAACCCATACGTTGGTGGGTTTTTTCTTTCCCCCCCCCCCCCCCTACCAACAGATAGTGAAACATGCAAAATACCCTATGATGAACAATACCAACTGATGACAAATATCACTAAGTATGATTTGTTGTACTAGGTTGTGCTGCTAGTGCTAGTGCTAAAACAAAAAGTGGAGATTGAACATACCTTCAATCTTCAATCTTCAATCTTCAATGTTGGAATCCTAGTAAGCACTGCTTGTCCAAGGATACTTGTAAACATCATTCATGTCATGCCGATGAACCATGAAAGTAAACAGATATGCTTGAACAGGCTATATCTTGCCTCACGTCCCGTACGGAATAAACCGTGTATAGCTACAACGTATTTTAATTGGTTTGAGCATGCGCACTTGGGTACAGGACGTCTAGCAAGACATTGCCCTTGAACATATCTTGAAGTATCTGTATCTGTATCTGTGAGAATACTTCTCAACACTGCATCCGGAGCCAAGCGAGAAGGAATTGGTTGTGCGCGGTGTGCTATCTAGTTGCGGTTAATTTCTTGTCTGTAGTGTTTAGTGACAGCTTCTTTGAAAGTTCCTGGCTCAGCGATAGAGACTAGTTGTTGCAGTAGATTGTTCCAATCTTTGATTGTGTTTGGGAAGTATGAGTGCTTACAACAGTCTATAGTTCCTGATGGACATGGATTTGACGTGTAGACCTCTGGTGGATTGAGTTACCGGTTGTAATTTTGTGCATCATTGTGACTCTGTTTATTTTCCTTCTTGTTTGAAGGGAGTCCCATTTTAGTGTTTTTATCATTTCAGTCGGGCTGCTCGTGTAGTCATAGTCGTTTGTCACAAACCTCGCTGCTCTTCTCTGGATGGCTTCAACCTTCTTTATTTACTCTCCCGTGTGTGGGTCCCAGACGGAGCTCGAATATTTGAGTAAGGGTCTGACGAGAGAAGTGTAAGCAGATAGTGAAACATGCACAATACCCTATGAATAATACCAACTGATGACAAATTACACTAAGTATGACTTGTTTTACAAGGGCCACACCATCATCTACAACTTACAAGTAGTAATTGATGAGAAGTATGGCAGAGTTAAGGTTGGAGGCTGGATTGCTTGCCCATTAAAAACCAAAGTTACTTAGATTCAGTGGCGTAACCCCCCCCCCCCCCCCCCCCAATATCATGAGTCTGTCGGGTGAGATTGGTTTCTATTGGTTCATTTAACAAGGGGGGTCATGTAATATGATTGTCGATTAGTTGTCGGTTCACTTTTATTTCTTGCCTCCAAAAACCTAGCTACGCCAGAACCTGCTTAGAAGTTTAGATTCTGCTTGAATCGAAGCAACAGCATAGAGCTTTTAAAGGACTAGGTGATAATTGACGAGATGACGAGATAATATCAAGAGGACTTGATGATTTTGGTACTTGGTACTTGGTTGAGTAATACATATGCAGCTGTAAAGTCGGGCTGCTCGTGTAGTCATTGGATGTGGTGCAGTGATGACGTCACTACGTTATACATAATTGATGAGATATTTGCGAGATAATTTCAAGATGACATAATTGACAAGATAATTGCGACATAGTTTCAAGATGACGTGATAATTGACGAGTTTGCATGATAATTGACAAGATGATGTGATAGTTGACGAGATGGCGAGATAATATCAAGATGACGCGATAATTGATGAGATAATTGCGAGATAATTCCAAGATGACGTAATAATTGACAAGTTAATTGCGACATAAATTCAAGATGACGTGATAACTGACGAGTTGACGTGATAATTGACGAGATGACGTGATAATTGACAAGATGACGAGATAATTTCAAGATGGCGTGATAATTGACAAGAAAATTCCGACATAAATTCAAGATGGTGGATAATTGACAAGTTGACGTGATAATTGACGAGATGACGTGATAATTGCAAATTCAAGATGACGTGATAATTGACGAGATAAATGACTAGATATTTTCAAGATGACCAGATAATTGACGAGGTAATTATCTTGAGATAAATGACTAGATTTTTCAAGATGACCAGATAATTGATGAGATAATTTCAACATAATTTACAGATGACGATAATTGTCGAGGTGATAATTAACGAGATGACATGATAATTGACGAGATGACAAGATAATTTTAAGAAGAAGTAATAATTGACAAGATGACGAGACAATTTCAAGATGACTTGATAATTGAGGAGATAATTTCAAGATGACGTTATAATTGACAAGATAATTGCGACATAATTTCAAGATGATGTGATAATTGACGAGTTGCAGTGGCGTAACAGCCGGGGGGGGGGGGGGCGGGGGGGGGGGGGGGGGGGGGGCACAGTGCCCCCCTGAAGTTGCTCAGCAGGAAATTCAAACCTTCCCACCAGGAAAAATGGGGGGAAGGGAAAAAAGGAAAAGAAGGGGGAAAGGGAAAGAAAAGAGAGAGAGAAATGAAAAAGGGAGGAAAAAGAAAAAGGAAAAGGAGAAAAAAGGGGAAAGAAAGAAAGGGAAAGAAAGAAAGAAAATTTCGCAGTACAAAAAGCACAACAGCGAAATTTTGTGACCGTGCTAAATTTGTGACCTTGCATAATTTTGTGACCTTGCGTAATTTTGTGACCGTGCGAAAAATTTTAACCGTACAAAATTTTGTGACCTCTCCCCCCCCCCCCCCCCCCCCCCACCCCCCACTTACATGAAATTCACGAGGTGACTGACTGGGAAAAAATTTGGGGCAACCTTTTACGAAAAATTCCGAGACGGAATTATTCTAACCAGGAATTTTTTGGGCTGTGCCCCCCCTGACAACCAACCTCTGTTACGCCCCTGACGAGTTGATGTGATAATTGACGAGTTGATGTGATAATTGACGAGATGACATGATAATTGACGAGTTGACGTGATAATTGACGAGATGACATGATAATTGACGAGATAATTGCAAGATAATTTCAAGATGACGTGATAATTGACGAGATGACCAAATAATTGACAAGAAGACGTAATAATTGACAAGATTATGAGATAATTTCAAGATGACAGGATAATTGACGAGATGACGAGATAATTTCAAGATTAAGTGATAATTTACGAGATAATTGAGAGATAATTTGACTTAATAATTGACGAGTTGATGTGATAATTGACGAGATGACGTGATAATTGACGAGATGACGTGATAATTGATGAGATGACGAGACAAGACAATTTCAAAATGACATGATAGTTGACGAGATGACAAGATAATTTCAAGATGTGATAATTGACGAGATAATTTCAAGATGATGTGATAATTGACGAGATAATTGCAAGATAATTTCAAGATGACATGATAATTGACGAGACAATTGCGACAACATTTCAAGATGACATGATAATTGACGAGTTGACGTGATAATTGACAGATGGCGTGATAATTGACGAGATGACGAGATAAATTACAGATGACGTGATTATTGACTAGATAATTGCGACAAAATTTAAAGCTGACGTGATAATTGATGAGATAATTACAATATAATTTACAGATGACATGATTATTGACTAGATAATTGCGAGATAATTTACAAATGACGTGATTATTGACTAGATGATTGTGACATAATTTACAGATGACGTGATAATTGACAAGATGACGAGATAATATACAGATGACATGATTATTGACTAGATAATTCCGAGATAATTAACAGATGACGTGATAATTGATGAGATGACGTGATAATTGACAAGTTGACGTGATAATTGACATGATAATTGACGAGATAATTACAAGATAATTTCAAGGTAATTTCAAGATGACGTGATAATTGACGAGATGATGAGATAATTTCAAGATGATGTGATAATTGATGTGATAATTGACAAGAAGACGTGATAATTGACAAGATGACGAGATAATTTCAAGATGACGTGATAATTAACGAGATGACAAGATAATTTCAAGATTATGTGATATTTGACGAGATAATTGCGAGATAATTTCAAGATGATGTGATAATTGACGAGTTGACGTGATAATGAAGAGATGACGCGATAATTGACGAGATGACGAGACAATTTCAAGATGACTTGATAATTGACGAGATGACGAGATAATTTCAAGATGACGTGATAATTGACTAGATGACAAGATAATTTCATGATGACGTGATAATTGAAGAGATAATTGCGAGATAATTTCAAGATGACGTGATAATTGACAAGTTGACGTGATAATTGACGAGATGGCGTGATAATTGACGAGATGACGAGATAATTTACAGATGATGTGATTACTGACTAGATAATTGGGAGATAATTTACAGATGATGTGATTATCGACTAGATTATTGCGACATAATTTACAGATGACGTGATAATTGACAAGATGACGAGATAATTTACAGATTACGTGATTATTGACTAGATAATTGCGAGATAATTTACAGATGATGTGATTATTGACTAGATAATTGCGGTATAATTTACAGATGACGTGATTATTAACGAGTTGACAACTTTTTTGCGAGTTATTCCGGCTGTCTGTATCATGATAGGCCTAATGCAGCTTGTATGCTACGTTGCGCGCCATGTTGATTAGCACCCATGTACGGTAACCCATGAACTCAAAAAGGACCAGGTTTGGAAGTTCTGTACGTTTTGTACATTTTGTGCTTAGCAATTCTATCAGAGTAAAGTGCTATCTTCAGTTGCTACCAAGTCTATCAGAATAAGTTGCTATCTTCAGTAGACACAAAGTCATTCAGAGTTAGTTGCTATCTTTAGTAGATAGCAAGTATATCAGAGTAAGTTGCTATCTTCAGTAGAAACCAAGTATATCAGAGTAAGTTGCAATCTTCAGTAGATAGCAAGTCTATCAGAGTATTAAAGTTGCTATCTTTAGTAGATAACAAGTATATCAAAGTAAATTACTATCTACAGTAGACACCAAATCTATCAGAGTAAGTTGCCATCTTCATTCAGTAGATAGCAAGTCTATCAGAGCAAGTTGCTATCTTCAGTAGATAGACAGTCTATCAGAGTAAGTTGCTATCTTCAGTAGACACCAAGTATATCAGAGTAAGTTGCTATCTTCAGTAGATAGCAAGTCTATCAGAGTATTAAAGTTGCTATCTTTAGTAGATAACAAGTATATCAGAGTAAATTGCTATCTGCAGTAGACACCAAATCTATCAGAGTAAGTTGCCATCTTCATTCAGTAGATAGCAAGTCTATCAGAGCAAGTTGCTATCGTCAGTAGATAGACAGTCTATCAGAGTAAGTTGCTATCTTCAGTAGACACCAAATCTATCAGAATAAATTGCCAAGTCTATCAGAATAAGTTGCTATCTACTGAAGATAGCAACTTAGTCTGATAGATTTGGTGTCTACTGCAGATAGCAACTTACTCTGATAGATTTGGTGTCTACTGAATATATCAACTTACTCAAATAGACTTGCTATCTACTGAAGATAGCAACTTACTCTGATAGACTACTGAATATAGCAGTTTATTCTGATGGACTTGGTATCAATTGAAGATAGCATTTTACTCTGATAGACTTGCTATCAATTGAAGATAGCAATTTACTCTGATAGACTTGCTATCTACTGAAGATAGCAACTTACTCTTATACACTTGCTATCTACTGAAGATAGCAACTTACTCTGATAGACTGTCTATCTACTGAAGTTAACTGAAGATATAGACTTGCTATATTTTGTAGGTAAATTGTCTGTCTAAACACGACAACATAAAAGTTGCTGAATACACCCACCATGTAGGTGAGGCAGTTGCAATTTATTGAAGGGAAAAAGATCTCCTAAAATACCTAAAAATTAAAAAACAAATCTGCAGCTTTGTGTGTTTAGGTCCAGTTCCAGATGCACATATCATTATTGTCAGGATAATATGTTGTTGTTAAAACTTTTCTCAGGATTTGACAAATAAACTATTTTTGGTGGACTAAAGTTACCCATCAAGGGTCAAAGTATCCCCATTCTATGGTATCAGCTTGGTTGCATGTCTTTCTTAGTTGTTTCTTGTCCTTCTCTAGATGTGGGCTCCACACTTGTATTGCATAATCTAGGTACCAGGGACTTGTATAGCTTCATCCAGGGTTGCACAAAGTTGTTTCTTCCCCAGGAGCAAGGTTTTGAGCTTAACATTTCCCTACCTATACTTACAGGTTTGATAAAAATCAGATTACAATATTGGATTAGAATTTTTGTTAGGGGAGCATGAAAAAAAAAAGATTTGCGCGAAGCGCGCAAATGTTTTGTGGCATTTTACGCTAAAATGGTCAAATTTTGTCTAATTTAGTACGAAAATCTGCGCAAAGCGTGACAAAAGTTGCCTTTTTATGCTAAAATTGTTGATTTTTTTCTAATTTTAACTAAATTTGTTTGAGGGGTGGGGGCACAAAAATATCTTTTGGGGAAATGCCCTCCCCTTGCCCCCTGTAGCGTCGCCACTGGTGAAAGCAATAAAACAATTAACCCGTTAGTATACCTGCAACCACAGCTCATAACCCAAAGTTTGCATTTTTTTCTCTTCATCTTTTTTCACCCATTTCCCCAATACTTTTTCTTTTTCTACTTGGCATTATTTCCCCAATTCTGTACATTATTTCCTGGGAGCAGTGCTCCCTGCTCCCGCACTTTGTGCAACCCTGGCTTCATCACTACCTGGAGACACTACTTGTTTCCGATTCACTTTATAGTTTTATCTATGTAGCCATATATGCATGCTTGGTATGTCATAGGTTCAAATCAGTCTCCAGAAGAAGACTATATGAATAAACAATAGAATACTAAACCAATCACCTCTTCTTGAATCAATGTCTGTTTAATTAAGTAAGGTGATTGTTGTTGTAATACTCCATACATTGGCATGTCTTCTGATTTGGGGATTTCATCAGATGACCTTTAATTTCCAGGTTTTGCAAGTGCCTTTTAACACTTTCCACGCGGCTGTAAGTTTTACCATATACAAAACAGAATTTTCAGAAACCTTTCCCAATTTTCAGGGTATATCTCAAGGATTGCTGGAACAATACTAAGCATATTTGTACTCATTTCAATGCGTTTCTCATGGTGATTCCAAAAATGGTAATGACATTTAAGAATATTGACATTTTTGAAACATTTTGTGCAATTTTGGAATGTCGTCTGCAGCTGCCTGCCTCGTGGAAAGGGTTAAATACATTTGAAAGAAGTAGACTTGATTATTATCCTTCAGACCATTGGGTTTTGTTATCAGAAATATGATCATCAGGTCCAAGAGAAGTATATGGAAACCAAGACCACTTTGCCTTACAGATATTTATGTTAAAAAATGGAGATGCCGGCAGGTGTCATAACTATTCAAAAGTACCGTATGCATTTAAATATCACTCGGATGATCCTTATAATTTTGCTTTTTTTTTCTCCAGAGATTTGCCTATTCCCCATCAGTTAGCTCAATACAACAAGCCAGGATATGTGGTGGTATGCTGGCCAATAGGCCTAGTGCAATTCAACCAATCAGATGTATGTGGGCAATGCTCAATTCTGTTTTTAACAAGTAAGTGCCCCGGGGGGGTCAGTGAACATACAAAGCGGGTATGCATCCGCGTCCATAAAAACCGTCGAAAAGGGTCCAGATTTCACCACACGACGTCGTCAACGTTTTTCTGAAAAAGGGGTACTCTTTAGGGGGCATCACACTTTAGGGTTTCCATTACAGCATCGAGGTATCAACGTTTAGGGGTACTAATTGTTGTATATGTGTGACTTTTCAATAAACATGCAAAATGTTGAAAAAAATCTTCAATATTTCCCTACTTTAATTGCTACATCATGCATATCACATGCATCTGTATGAATGTCACATGATTTTGAGCATTACTATATACGCCATTTAGGGGTGCATTATTGAGTGTTGGTAACGCCGGTTAGGGTAGGGTTTGTATGTGTTACCGCTATTTAGGGGTATCAAAATAGTGTTCTGGTTTACGCCATTTAGGGTCCATTTCAGAGGTGCTTGGACGCGCATGTGTACCCGCTTGGTATGTTCACTGACCCCCCCCCCCCCCCGGGTAAGTAAGTGCATGCTAATTGGTCATGGGGCCGGGGGGCCACTCATGTATAAAAGTTGTAATCATCTGTGTGAATCCACTCTCAATAGCCTCCGTAAAACTGCCATAACTTCATTATTCATTTAATCTTACTATAATTCACCGTATGTTGTATGTGTGTATGTATCCAAAAGGCTCTCTCAGTTTGCAACTAAACGCCGTGAACTTTGCACTGATAAAAGATGATTATAATGTGAGTGTTATAAGCTATAAATGGCTGAAAACCGTACAGAATTGACCGAGATATGAGTAAAAAACCATGAAAATCCATGGATACGGGCCGTGTTTGTTTTGTTTATCTTCATGCGTACTGCAACCATGCATTCGGCGCCTAACACATATCGCGTCGTAGTGCGCCGTGCAAAATAAACGCTCACACGCACTACACCCACGCACCCACACACGCGGGCGGGTAAATATTGGAGAAATACGCGGCTCCACGGGAATTGGTTACGGTTTTAGGCCTTGGGGTTGAGATAAGCCACGGGGCGGGGCGGAGACGGGGACGGGGTGGGAACGGCGGCGGGTCGAAGACCGGGGGACATGGAGGGGCGTGGACGGCTGGGGGCGGCGGGGTGGAGGGGGTCTAATGAAGAAATGTGGTTTGGGAGGCACGGCCTTGGGGGTTGAGATATGCCACGGGCGGGCGGGGGGCAGTGACGAATGGGGGTTGTGTGTAATGATGTAATGTGGTTTGAGAGGCAGGGGTATATGAAGAAATGTGATGCTAAATTGCGTAACGGATATGCCACGGAGCGGGTGGAGGCGGGCAGGGCGGGGAGTGACTGGTGGGGTACGGGATATGGTTAAGGTTTAGGCCTTGGAGTTTAAATATGGCACGGGCGTGGGCGGGCGGGAGGGGGGTCTTTTTATTTTTTTTAATTGAAATTTGAAAACTTTTAAATTATACAAAACCTTTTGATTTAAAACAAAAATGTTTTAAATATTGTTCTATTCCTATGTCTTTCGTTATAAATTTTCCAACACATATGTGTTGTTTCATTTTGTAGGTGTTCTATCTGGTAGGCCTACTCCCTAGCGGGAGAGCCCGTCCGAAGGACGGGCGTCCCGCTAGTCTATATAAAAGTATACATTTTTTTTGCAGAAAAGGGTTCAATGAATCCAACCATGATCATGAAAAGATAACTAAAAATATATTGTATCCAATTTTGTCATACTAGTTTTATTATAATAACATTCACTAGGAAGGTTTTGTTTTTTATATCTTATTATTTTTTGAATTATACTATTATAGACCAAAAAGTGCCAAAAATGTGATTTTCATGATTAATTGACAATTTTGATACCCTTAATAGCACGGGCCCACATTGTGGTAAAAAAAAGCATCCTTATTTCACACCTTTGTTCACACGAATGATTACAATATTATACCTGACTGCCCCCCTGGGTAATTTGTTAATTGGGAGCATACAATATCAAGGTATTTTATAATAAGAAGGGGACAAGTATTTTTATTCATGAATTTATTCAGGAGCTTTCCACTATCTTTGGCACTGAATAGTCAAAATTAGCCCAAAATTCAGCTGATTTTACATTTTTAGCTTAAAACCAATTTACACTTTTTTTTCTTCTTCAATTTTCAGAGTGGACAATGACCGAATAAAAGAAGTAGGTCCCAACAAAGCTTGCGCCGAATGGTTGCTAAGATGCGGTGCCTCTGTCAAGTTCAAAGGTTTTGTCAAATGGAATGATGATTACAATCTTCTACCGGTGGGAGCTAAGGAGAAACATGTGATTGAAGAGGTGGATGCTTCGGACTCATGTGTTATGCACATAGGGTTCCCACACTTTGGTGAGTGGAAATGTTTGCTGAAGATTCAATAACATTTGTTATAGATTGATGTTATGCAAGTGGGATGACTTTCGGAAAGATCAGTTAAAGGGGCATTAAGAGATGTGGTGGAGGCAGCGCCCCCAATTACAAAAATATATGATAAAACTGGGATTTGTATATTTTTACAATAGTATTACATGTATGAACTTACACCTATAAGGATTAAGAAAAATCAGCCCTCTTTGTACATCAAAACGTCAATTCAAAAATGCTGGTAGAGCCGCAACCAGCATTTTACATGGTTAAGGGTGGTATTCCAACATATTTAAAACATTGTTCTAATCAAGTTTTGCTGGTGTTTTTTTTAGTAGAAACAACAATAATGGCAATTTTTAATGTTCATCTTGAATTCTGAAGTAAATTAATTAAAATTAAAAAAATTCAACATGACATTGTGTCCCTTTAACTGCCTAACCCCATTCAAACAAACCCCCAATTTCACTTGTGATTGGTACTGTTGGTTTATTTGACAAGGCTCAAAACAATCATTTATCTGTACTAAATGCAGTAGCATTGGTTCAAAATCTGATATTATTATTCCATGGGAACTATTTATTTGCCTTCCAGTCATAAAGTCTTGTAATTTCGATTTTATTTCTTGTTCCCTCCCCCATATGAAAAACTAGCGATGCCACTGTACTGTAATAATGTTATCATTTTCTATTTTTCAACAGCTGGCTGCAATCACATCAAGTTTATCAAGCTTCATCACTGCACATATCTTACCGATGAGAGTTTGTTTCAGCTCCACCATCTCAAGGAGTCTCTTATCAAGCTACAGGTCTCAAGTTGTGGTGACATAAGTGACAGAGGGCTTATGCAACTACAAATATTACAGTAGGTATTTAAGATGTCAAATCCAGTTGTATAGACTATGGTCCGTATGCACAAAAGAGTTAGACGGTCCGTATGCACAAAAGAGTTAGACCGGGTCTAAAGTTAGACCTGGTCTAAGTGAAATTTATTCATGCCTCAAAAGCTGTTTTCCTCTGCATTTTCATGAGATATATTGTGCTATTTTTTAACTTTGCATCCAAATCTTTACAATTTGTTAGCTAATTTGAGAAGGAAATGTAATTAAAGGTGTGCATTTCAACAAACTAAAATCCACTTAGACCAGGTCTAACTTTAGATCCGGTCTAACTTTTTGTGCATACATACCATCAGTTTTGGTTGTAAATCTCATAAAGAGAAGCTATATCTGAACCTGTGGATATGGTAGTGACAGGGGCCTTATGGCACTATATATGTACAAACACTATATTTCTGTTTCCATTCAAATTAATGATTGTCGATACATATTCCAGTCACAGAGCACCATTTCCATGCACATGGCAATATTTATCATTGTCCATAGAGAACCATGTAGCTTTGAATCATTTAGCTACTCAGCATGGTATACTAGTTTTGCAATATATTTATAAAGTGGGCACAATTTGTTCCATATTTCAGCTCTCTTTATTGCCAGTTTTTACTCATTTAGGGAATCAAATTGGAGGAATGTGTGCAATACGATATACTCTATTTCCTGCTGTACTGGTCAATGTTTTCAATGTACACAAATTTTGATCTTGAGCATGTGAAATATTAGCTCTCTTTATTGCCAGTTTTAAACTATAGCAGTTTATGTGATAACGCACATGTCTATAAAAGGTTTAAAAAACATCATTAGACATGTGCACTGTGTGTAAAGTCATTTGGTGTTATTTCGAATGAAAATGGACCAACTTTGTTTCCATTTTGGCAATATATGTTTAAAAACTTCATTAGACATATGCACCGTGTGTAAAAATGTGATTATGTGTTATTTCGAGCAGGGTTTGTTTAATGAAAATTTAATGGACCAACCTTGTTTTCATTTTTCAATATCACAGCCAGTTGAAGCATTTGTATCTGTATGATCTACCAGAGCTAACAGACATCAACAGTGTTCTTCAGGGTCTAAAGAAGGCACTGCCAGAATGTGAAATCAAATATTTGTCAACGGAAGAACTTGAACATCTCAAGCATGGTAAAGATCAACCAACTGAAGTATAGCTGTGGATGGTGCAAAAACACACTCAGTTTCTGCACAAAAATGTACCCATTTGCCTGAATTTGGTGTGGTGGTACACACCTAGGACACGAGCATGTTCTATATAAGCGAGTGGAATGTGGATGATGTGAATAGTTTACCTAGTAGCCTGTGGTAGTCACAGAGGGTCATGTGTTGGTGTTGCTAAAAACACATTTTGAATTGTTCATAAGGCCTTCAATGTGTCATGCCAGTGTATGCAGTGGTATTTAATAGTTGGGAAAAGTCAATTATTGCTGATTTTCCCCTTGTCTTTTGGGCCCCATGTCCTAATTGGTACTATTGTTTGAAAATAGGACCTTCCGTTTAGACTCTCGCTATCGGTTTTAATAGCTTGTTTTTCGCGCAGGTTTGGAGTAAATAACATCACAACCTGAAGAGCAACAAATCCAGCAGGAAACAAGATACTTACTTTAAGAAAATTAAGCATCAATTTTGCATTCTTAGAAATGGTCCGTAATTATATGACATGTTTTGATGACTTGCCATGATGTGAAAAATAGATAGTATTGTAACTTACATAAATGATGAGTCAACCTTTAGGTAATAGGCATTTTCATGACTAATTAGTTTCGTATGCTGTACTCTTCAGTTGTCTTCAGATGTTAGAGTGCAGCATGTATTTAGTCCATGCTGTATGAACCTAATTAGTCATGAAAATGCTTACTGCCTAAAGGTTGACTCATTATTCATGTATATTTGCTCTGGTGGTAAACACACCATTGAGCATTTATTGGCTGAGTTTTGACAAATTTATCGTTATAAACTTTTAAACATGGAATAAATTGTTCTTTTGACAAATCCAATGTTACGATTCCTTACAGAGTTGGAGTCTTCATCAATCTGGCAACCATCTGACTGGATCTGTTGTTTATTAGGCAAGTCAAAATGCAACTGGCAAGTACAATATTATTGGATTCGTCACGACCAATTTATTCCATCTAAATAGCATTGTCTTGTCTCATATCCTTTAAAGCAATATTATGCGATCTTTTTCAAATTTTTCCACATATTTTTCTCTCTCGTATATTGACGTTCGACTATCAGGAGACTTTCATAGACTCATAGATCTACTTTGACTGTATTTTTCTAAAGAAAAAACCATCACATAACTTTACTAAATCATAATTGAAATCTGCTTCCAATTTTAGGAATTTTTCAACATTTGTTTTCGATTTTCATCATAAAGCATTCGGTAGGCATGTGTTCACTTGTGTACAGCTGCGGTCGTAACCAGAAACACTGTAGACGGTGTTAACACGGTATCAAACCATGGAATTCTATTTACGAACGAAAAACCCACTCAGAAAATAAACTGTTCTGGTACCAGGACAACTTATTTCAAAATCTGATTTTGAAGTAATTAGGAAACGTTTTGCTCTTTTACGTTTAGTTTCATGGTTATAAATTTAATTTGACACAAAAATGAATTTCTGGAAAAAAATCAGATGGCGTTTCATGAAAAAGATCGCATAATATGCCTTTAACATTTGACATTGTTGCCAACAGTATTACTGTGTATACATAATACACCTAGCACATAAAGTCCCTGACCAGGTGCTTTGAGGCTGGCTAATTCAAAATATATAATCGGTACCAAAAATCTGAGATATACATTAAATGAGCAAATTTCTTCTCCGCAGTTTGATACCTCATTCAACAAAATCGAATGGATACTTTTAAAGTTATGGCGATTTCAATGACCGCGCATAACAACAGCAAAGTTGCACTAGGTATAGGAAATCATTGATTTGTGCAACAGTTTAGATTTTTGGTACCGATTATATATTTTGAATTAGCCAACCTCAAAGCACCTGGTCAGGGACATAATGTGCTAGGTGTACATAGATTACAATGTAGGAAGAAACTTCCAATAAAGCTTTTTAATTCCTTGAAATTGTGTGAAGCATGCTTATTATCTACTTTTCAATTAACATTTTTTTATTATTGACAGTCTATATTATTTTTATAATATTTTTATTATTTTGGTTTAAATTCATAATACTGACCTCTGTCTAATAACAGAATTTTTTTCTTCTTCTTTGGGTAAAAAATAGACATTAAAATAAAAGTGTTTCATTATGTGGTTCGATGCTTTAAAATTAACACCACCCTTTTAAAGTATGCATGATTTAATAACAAGCCGTTTGGTTAGAATTTCCAACGTATACATTTCTGGTTTCCGATGCGTGTGTAATTACCTGCAAACAAGGACACACCCGTTTTTACATTCCAACTGTGGACTCTTGCAACCGAAGACATCCTCGGTTTCCTGATATGTGCAAAATGTTGCAAACAACTTTAAAAACGGTCCTTGTATGTGATGCTCCCCCATACTCCCCTTAGGTCTTGGTTGGATAGCACAGTCTAATTGGCGGTTTGACAACCTGTTTTGTTATACCGCCATTTTGGGCCTTGGTGTGTGTCCACGTTGGTTTGTTCTCGTTTGGATAGTACCACGTCTGGTCCTTGCTTGCAGGTAATTACAAACGGGGATGTGTGTGTGTACAGATACAGACCCAGGATGATCCCCTACTCTTTACAAAGGAGTATGTTACCTTTAAATGCGCTCAGGTATTGGTCTTCTGAAGCACAGGACCACCATTTCTATGTGACTTCTGAATCACTGTGCGTTAAACATGCCTACCTCAGTCTGTACAGTCTGAAGGAGGGAAGGGGGTGATAGCAATTCGTATATCAATTGAAAACAACAAACACAAATTATAACGAACAACCCATTTTCTTTCCATTAAAGTTCTAGAATGGTATTCAAGATGGCACTTGTTATAAATGGTAATTCAAGTCTACAAGAGCTCTCATATTATTTTAATAGACTTTTAGGAATATTTTTGTTATGTCATCTATTAAATATGGACGGCAAATATTATACAGCAAAAGAGAGAATCAACAAATGTATACAACAATAGATTGATAAATACTGTATAACCAGCAGTTTATTCAATTTAACAAAACAGATTCATGATTTTTACAATGGTTGACAATCACACACTTTAATTGTTTCTCTGAAGTGAGGGTTAATAAAGCCATACACATTCCTACCCTTTCCAATAAGATTATCAGACAGTTAAGTGCAAGCTTTTGCAACCTGCGGCCCGCCGGCCTCTAATCTGCGGCCCGCGAAGCAATCCCAAAATTCCCATTGATGCACCCCGTTTTTAACCGGAACTAGGTTTACACAAATGGTGGATTGATTTAGTGGTGTGCTCCCTTATCATTTAGTAGAAAGACGCCCTGCATTTAGTAAATATAACTCGAGGCGTGATTGCGTGTTAAAATCCCTGGTTAAAATGGCGCTTGCAGCAGCAACAGCGAGTAAAAAGAGGAAATTACGCGAAGAGGAGCAGGTATTCAATGAGCAATGGACTGAGGATTTTTCTTCCTAAGCTTCCCCTCCCCCCTATTACTCCTCTTCCGGACATGTTTTGAATGTTTGACAATCACTGCGGCCCGTGAATAGATCTCAAAATCACAATTAGGCCAGAGCGGTAGACTGTTCTACGGTCCTGACCAACCCATTACACACCCACACTTTCATAAGGGTTAAAATATATAAAACATGACGGATCTATATAGACAGCCAACATACTAACTGTACAGAATACATTGAGGGGGAAAATTGTACTCATTGACTATTGACTGATTAATCAATGAATACATAAATATATCCTTTAGCAGTCTGACAAAGGTGTCCAGGTTTTAGTAGAATATGTTAGTTTTATGTAATTCTTGTCAGCTCTTGGTGGGAGGTGACGTCAGCTCATATTTAGTGAATGCATCGTGATATCGCGCATGTAATTCCACAGCGACGGTATTTACAGCCATACTATTAAAGAAGAGAGTTTGCCGTGGCGCACAAAGTGCTTCGCCTATTTCTAGATGATGCCCTGGTGTCAACTCCAAACTAGAGCCGCCACAGACTAAGTACTTTTATCATTAATATTACAGAATGAACATACTGTTCTGTTCCTAATGCACCTACTTTGGTCCAGCCAAAATCAGAAATTAGGGGAGAAACTGCACCTATACTTCATTCAGTCAGTATAAATTCATTCACAATGTAATAAGGTCACCTATTTGGTTCTAGAAAGCTATAATAATGCACTTGCTGGAACGCTTTACAAGACTTCTTAAAAGTCTTGACACATATCAACTGTTCATCTCTTTAACTCTCCTTAATCAACTTATGCTTTAAGAAAGTTCTTACAATAATTTAGTTTCATATCCTTGTTGTAAGAAGTCCCAAAAATCCTCTACGGTGATGACACCTTGAGGTGTTAATGCTACAATAGCTGCCATTTGACTGTTAACAACAATATACCATAGTGCACTGTAAATACACCTATCTGCAATAGCTGGCTTTTGTCTTTATGAAAGTGCGCACCATAGTAAACCGTATATAGCACATGGCAGCTATTATAGATACATTTTGTTATCATAAGATGAGGTAAAACTATAAGAAGGTGGTTCAATATATTAAACTAGCGCTGTAAAATATTTATCACATAGTAGCAAATACACAAGGGGCATTATGGCATCATTCTTACCAGTGTAACTTATGCCAAAACTTTCAATGTTCAAATATTCAGATTAGTACTTCTTCATGGTTCATAATATTGCACATTTACTGACCCACAATGGGTCTAACATCAGTACTGACATGGAAACTGATTTACATCCATACTTGACTATTCATTGGGAGTGGCTATCGTCAGCTGGCCTTCATATTACGTCTGTCTGTGAAGATCTTCTCTTTGCTGAGTAACCCTAAGAGATTGCTGGTGACGGATCTGTAATGAACAACACAAAATACATTGTTTAATACTTCCCTGAACATTGTAAGATGAATGCATTGGTTTCTAGGGCTGGAATTGACCATCCGCCTGCCTGCCCAAGGCAGATAAATTTGACGTCAGGTGGGTTATTTTAAGTGCAAAAGTGCCTGTTTAACTGGAAGGTAACTTTTTCCAAAGTTAAATATTAGTTCCGATACAAGATGATTCCTCGATCTACTAGTGAATTGGAAACATATTTGGGCTGCTCGGTCTCTTACCTTTTAGAAGCAACTGACTGGATGGTACATAAAAGGTTAATATCCAGCCCTGCTAGTGACATGGGTTAAAGTAATCCTATGCATCAAGTACAGCGACCATAATTTGTACAGTTTTGTTACAGCAATAATTTATAGAATATGAATATTATCACATAACAAATTTATAGAATTTAGTAAATCATCAAACACAATGTTGAAAATAAAATAAATATTGGCATACCACTTGGCTCATATCATTGGCTTCTGCCCCAAAACTGGTAGTTGCATAACGCAATATTAATAATTACTTTGAATGTATCACGAGGATCTAAGGTATGATGCTATAGTCAGCTGCAAACAATGTCAGCACTTTTTTCTGTTACGACCATGTTCTAAGCTTAAACACGGAAGTGCGCTTGACATTGGTGGAATAGAACAGCACCACTTTGAGCCCATCAACGCACGCATCTGATTGGCTCGAATGTATCTATAGCGTTAAGAATATTCCCGTGCACAGGCTCATTATTTAGTGCAGCGTAGGCAAGTGCTGAACTTCTCTGCCATCGACTATAGCATAAAAGAAGATCCCCAAACTTTGTATTAGTTTTCACTTTGGTCAGGTAAATTCTTCGGGAACTTATTGCATTGTGTTAAAGGGTCTTGACAATGTCTAAAGCATGGGCAACCTTTTCTACCACCCGGGCCTCATTGTGATTTTGAAATCAATTCACGGGCCGCAGTGATTGTCAAACATTCCAAAACACGTCCGGAGGAGTAATAAAGGGAGGGGAAGCTTAGGAAGAATAATCCTCAATCCATTGCTCATTGAATTTCCTCTTTTTACTCGCTGTTGCTGCTGCAGGCGCCATTTTTACCAGGGATTTTAACATGCAATCACGCCTCGAGTTATATTTACTAAATGCAGCGCGTCGCCCTACTAATTATAAGGGAGCACACCACTAAAATCCGCCATTTGTGGAAACCTGGGAGTTTCGGTTAAAACGGGCCTCATTGATGGGAATTTTGGGATTGCTTCGTGGGCCGCAGATTAGAGGCCAGCGGGCCGCATGTGACCCGCGGGCCACAGGTTCCACACGCTTGTTTTATGTCAACGATTAAAGTCCCCATAATATGATATCTAACAATTACTTTGACTAAGACTTGTTATGCACACAATTGGACAATTACAAACGATTACTACTATTGTTAAGATAAGCTTGGCATACCTTTAAATAGATAGATCAATATGAATTTTTCATTTCATTCCCAGGATTTGTTGCTAAAATGTTGGTGATATTTAAAAGACTACACAAAAGTGTTAACCAGTTCAAATAGTTTGATTTATTAGTTTGGTATAATAACATATCACTCTTTGATTTTTCATAATGCCACTGATTCACAATCCATACACTCTTAGTAGTAGTGCTGTTATCGAGATCTTTTTTTCATGTCGACATGTTGCTATTCTAGAATCTCGATATCGACATGATGTTGACATATTATGATCCAAATACCAAGCCGATTGTCCCGCAAATAATGTCCGCGATAGTATAGAATATTACCGCAGATCAAAAATATCGCTAAGTCAATGTACACAAGTTAAAAATCCTTTAGTATAATACGCCGCACTCATTAATTCGCCGATTTTCTACATTCTTTTATTACAAAATCATTTTGAAACAATGTCAAACATTACGGACGGTTTAATGTCAATTATATCGACATCCCAAAGTTGATATCGACATGTCGGGATAATAGCCGATATCGACATAATGTCAACATCGTCCATGTCGATGACAGCCCTACTTAGTAGTGTCTTACCAATCAGAAAGCAAGAAACTAAAGTACGCGGAGTGCATTGAAAATGTCTAATGCACTCTGTGTGTGCGCCGTTCAATGCGCGCACCACACGCTTTGTTTTGATTTGTTGTTCAGGAATCACAGATTCGCCGATTTTCACTGCAGGTATTATAGCAAACTTGTTAACATGTTTTCATTCGTTTTTATAATAAAATTAATTTTGATTTGTATAGTGTCGTGTATGAATTAGGTCAATACATGCATATGTTTTGTTTTCTTTAAAAAAAAAAATCAAAAAATCAATGCACTTGCGAAAATGTTGATACGTTCATAATAGCGCTCCCCTTGCGGGTCGTGCCATTCTTCACACATCAACATCAGCATTGATTTTTCTAATTTCTCATGAAACAACACATACGCATCTGTTGACCTATAATTGTTTATAGCACTACTGACTCTTCACAAATAATGAGCGATAAATGAGACTGGACTGAGCAATGTTTACCTGATTGCATACTGTGGTACAGCTATTGAATACAACACAAAGAGCTGTAAGGAGTCTTGGCATATTGCGTAACACTTGTGGTCCTCACCGCACATGTAGGTTTCTTGCACTGTGTGACTGAATGTAGAGGGGTTAGCACCAGAAGGATCTGTCACAGAAAAAAAAGGTAATCAAATTATTTTCTTATACCAAAAATCATTTAATCCACATGATTTGTGTAGTTCAGTTTTTAATGAGATCAGTATTAATAGGTCAAGAAGTGAAAAGCTCTTCATAATCCATACGCTAAACGAATCCAACAAATTCTTCTGAGCCTAGAATATTTGATATCCATTCACAATGTTATAAGACTGACTGGACCAGAGAATCGATGTAGAGTCTCAAATATCAGAGAAGCAGACAAAGATAATCATGGAACATTAATACAGTGTTGATAAGTCAGATAAAGTAAAGTTACCATCAAATATATTTTTGCCAGAAGTATTTTGAGGGAAGTCAAAGTCTCTCACACTTTCCCTTGGTCAATTTCTAGCTACTGTAAAAGCCAAAATTTTAACATAAAGATATTTTCACGTATTTTGATATCATAGACACTTCGCGAATTGTTCTTTTCGCGAGCGACCTTCTGGATGCACTGCATTATGTTGAAAACAATATTTTTTTGTGTTATAATTTTCGCGGAAAAATATTTGGCGCGAAAATAAAACCACCACGAAAATTTCAGCTTTACAGTATTGGTTGACTTAAGTCAAGTCACAGCAAACCAATATTTTTCAAATTATTTAAAATTGTTTAAACTTTCCATTTTTAATTAATTTGTGATGGATGGAGAATTGCTTTATAAAATGTAATTAATTCAGACTTCTTATGTTGGCATATCTCAACAACTTGGTAATTTCAACTAAAATATTTTGGTTCATACTCAGTAAGCTTCGGGATTTCCCGTGATCGCGGAATTCACGGCATGAATCACGGTTTTCATGCTAAATCACGGATTTTGTAAAATGTACCGTGAAATCGCGGAATTGCTGTAAATTGTACCGCGAAATCGCGGAATTCCTATTTCAGTTGCGGTAATTGTCCGACACGCCGATTTACAGTACGGTCTTGTTGAATAACAAAAGAACATTTTCTGAATTCCTATTGAAATATTTCCTTTCAAGACGATATCGACGCACAATTGTGTACAGTCATGACAGTGCATTCATCTCTAGGCCTACTTGAAACGACTGATTGAAGTTCAATTGACAGATGATTTATAATATCGAATTTATTTGAATGAGATAAACAAGACCGTATTCTTCTAAAGAGTAAGGTAGGCCTACTTCAAACCCATCTTCAAAAGAAGCTTAGAGATTGTTTACATCCGCCACCCTCTTCAGAAAGTTTGTTAGTCGATACAAAAGTTAATCCAGCGCGTTCAATGGGTGATTATTGATTCAAGACCCTTTTCTAAAGACACAGAAAATGAAGAGCATGATGACTCACTCGTTTCGTTTTGTCATCAAACAACATCATATCGTCATCATTCATATTTGCATTGCATTGTATTACAAGAGACTGAATACAATAGCTTTCAATGGCTTGCGCTGCGTGTTGTTGTCAATTCGACTTTTCCCCACGTGCGCTGAATATTCATCAGCATTAGCACCTCATGCATTATTCATGAAGTACATGTACGAATGCGCCTTCGTATACATTGTTAATGGGCATGTACATGTACATGACTCAAAGGCGTGTTTAATTTCACGATGTCAGGAAAAAACATTACGTCACCAGATTAACCTAATTATCAGGGTTTAATATTCACGAGATGGTATTGTTTGTTTGTTTGTTCTAAGAATGTAAAATGTGTAAATATTATTGTATTGTAATTTAATTTGTAATTCTTTTATTATATATGTCATCGTGATCAGTATCATTTATTAATATTAATATGAAAGTATGTGATATGAAAGTATGTATTTATAATTTTCTAAAAATGTAAAATGTGTAAATATTATTTTATTGTATTATTATAAATGTCATCGTGATCAGTATCATTTATTAATATTAATATGAAAGTATGTAATTTATAATTTTCTAAGAATGTAAAATGTGTAAATATTATTTTATTGTATTATTATAAATGTCATCGTGATCAGTATCATTTATTAATATGAAAGTATGTAATATGAAAGTATGTAATTTAAAATTTATTATTTTCTAAGAATGTAAAATGTGTAAATATTATTTTATTCCAATTTTATTTTGTAATTCTTTACCAGTGTCATCGTCATCAGTATCATTTATTAATAATATGAAAGTATGTAATTCATTATTTTATTATAAAACGGAAGTTTATTTACACTCTTTAGTATTTATACAAACTAAGGTTTTTTTTAAAAAATATTTATTTTTTATTATTATTTAAGTGTTTTAATATTATTTTATTGTATTCCAATTTTAATTCTTTTATTATAAATGTCATCATCATCAGTATATTTATTAATTATGAAATACGTAATTGTTTATGAATATTCATTGTTTATTTGATTATAATATGGTGCGCATGCTTAACAATATTACTCTCCTGGCCACGTGCGTTTGGAAAATCCCATTGAAAATCGGGGCCTTTCAAAGAAAACAAATTTAACGATCTAATGTAAACAAAGGCGACGATATAAAATATTCAAGCGAAGCGATCGATTATTTTGGAAGCTTGACAGACGGGCCACCAACCAAGGCAAGAAAGGAAAGCTAGGGAATTGGTCAGTGGTTACAGTGGCTTTTTCGAACTTCGCGAAAGTTGTATTTTATCGCTTTTTTCTAGTTGCCTTTTTATATTTTATTAAGCTTATTAAATGCCTAAAAATTCGACCGCTTCGTAAATCACGGAATTTCGCGATTTTTCACGTTTTTTACTTGGAATCTCATTAATCACGGTAAATCACGCTTTTCACAAAAACTGCCCACGGTTTTCACCTTAAAAAATCACGGGAAATCCCGAAGCTTAATACTCAGGCCCTGTAAGTTATAACTGATGCTACCCATATCCCGAGTCAAGCTAGAAATTGTGACTCAAACCAGACATGAGTCCAGTAAATGACTGGAGTCTCATAACACTGTTAACATATATATCCTTGTTTGCTATATTAATCAATTTCTTATCCATGTCCGAAGACGACAAACAGAAATTTTAGTCACACACACAAAAAAGTGATAGACTAAGTATTCTTGATTTAAGGCTTACATGTTGTGTCTTCTGCCATTAAGTTACGTATCGTCTAACTTTTATAAAGAAAATATTTCCTGATAACGAATCTGGGAAATTCTTGATGATTATTTACCTTCTCTATCAGGACTGTGTACAGCGGGAAAGAGTGTTCCCACTGTATTCCTATAGTAAGTGACCATGATGTGTCTGCGTCTAGGGATGGGCAAACTCCCCTTTTCTGCTGCGCTGCCCTCGCGTATAGGCAGGTGAATGCTACACAGGCACTTGTGTTGATCTGTATTTACTAGCAGATACCTGGATGGGTGATATAATGATACACATAGAAATGTTTACAAAGCAGGCTTTGCCATTTGAGGCGCCTAGTGCGCTCCTTAACCCATTTCTGGTTGCGCGATTTCAGATATAGATTGATGTAAATGATTTTCAAATATTGTTTAATTAATTTTAATCAAAAAATGAAAATTGAAAAGAAAATCTGTGCAGCTGCAGCAAAAGAGGGCAGTTATCTCTCACAGAAAAAATTGAGATCTTAATATCAACACAAGGCGGTTCTCGAACGGCGCGTCTCGCCTGTTCATCAAAAGTGACTTGAAAGAAATGCTGATGAAACATATGGGCGGTTTTAAAAAAAATGGCTGAAAATGGCATAATCAACATTTTGCCCGTTTTTGATCATATAAAGATTTTTTATAGAATAGCCAATTATTCCAAAATATGTGCTAAGATAGTAATTTCTTTGTGCCCGAATATGATGGCCCTGGCTTGTTGCAAAAAAAAATTCTGCCCGTTTTTGATGCTAAAACGGTCAGGAGTGTAACACTTTTTTTTTACATAAAAATTGAACATGCATTTTTATTAAGCTAGTACAAGAAAACCATCTTTGATATTCATTTCAGAGATATACATTTTGAAATATTGAAGGGTCCACCTTATTCAGAATGAGTCACTGTGAAATTGAACTTGCATAAGTCCAATAAATTATTGATTGTTACACTACAGTATGTCAAAATGAAGAAAGGAGTCAAACTCAAATATTGAAATTAATCCAGCTTGATAATAAAAATGATGAAAGGTTATGCATTTGTCATTCCATATTTTGTATACGTATACACTTGGCTTGCCATAGATGGTCAAGTGGCATTGGTAATCACATCATAGCATTTGTGGTCAAAGGTTTACTGGGAGAACTCCAAAATGTCAGGAGTGTAACATTGACATGCCATCTAAATTTTGCAAACTTCCATATATATTTAATTTAGTTATATCAGTTTATTATAGTAGTACATGATGTAAATTAATAAATAGTAACAAATAAAATTGTGTTACATTGAATATGTCTACTACAGATAGTAAATAGGGGTCAGTCAGGAGTGTAACAAATATGTAGAAATGTAAATACATTTTGGATGGCCCATTGCCGTGCCATAAACTGTAATATAAACTTGAAACTGTCCATGTATACCTTTGATATGGCCATATTCTGATGTTTAAAACTATTAAAATCAAACCTATTAACTAATAATTAGTTAAAACAAAACAAAAACAGGCCTTTATTGTGTAAAAATAGGGGTTTTGTGTGGAAAATCTGATTTTCTTCCCAATTTAGTTGTTAAAGGCATAATGAAATTGTATTTTCTATGCTTACTAATCTTCCAAGTTGAGAGGAACTGTACTTTATACTTAAAGGTTGTGTTTTTTATCCACCAAACCTATTTTATCCACCATTATTAGACATGTCAGGAGTGTAACACAATGTAGAAATGTATTATATGCATTTTGAATGGCCCACTGCTTTGTCGTAGATTGTAGTATGAACTTGAAACATTCCATATACTATGATATTGCCATATTCTGATATTTAAAACTATTAAAATTAAACCTAATAACTAATAATTAGTTAAAACAAAACAAAAACAGGCCTTTATTGTGTAAAAATAGGGGTTTTGTGTGGAAAATCTGATTTTTTTCCTTCAATTTAGTGGTTAAAGGCATAATGAAATTGTATTTTTTATGCTTACCAATCTTCCAAAGTTGAGATACTATACTTTGTACTTAAAGGTAGTGTTTCTATCAACAAAACTTCTATTATCGACCATTATTACAATGTCAGGAGTGTAACACAATACAAAAGTATGTAGAAATGCCTTTTGAATGGCCCACTGCTTTGCCGTAGATTGTAGTATGAACTTAAAACATTCCATATACTTTAATATTACCATTTTCTGATGTTTAAAACTATTAAAATCAAACCTAAATTAATCATTTGTTTAAAAAATTAAAAAAATCCCTATATTGAGGGGAAAATAAGGGTTTTATGTGGAAAATCTTTTTTTTTTAAATTTGATTGATTTAGGCCTAAACAAATTGCATTTTCTAATGTTACCAATCCTCCAGAGATGAGCTGTACCTTAAACTTGTTGATTTAAACATAATTGTGTTAATATTTAACAAATGAATGTTTTGAGATTTTACCCCAAAAAAGAAACGTTCTACAATAAATAGTGTTAAAAAAAAATATGAGGACTATTTTGTGTGTTTCTTGATTTGTTTTACATACTTTAATATATTGGGATTACAATAAGATATAGAAATCATTAATATATCCAATTTGAAATTTTGGAATTTTGGGAACACAATATCCCATTTCTCAGCCATTTTTTTTAAAACCGCCCATATGATACAATGTAGCACTGTCACAGAGGTATGCATTGTAGTTAATGCAAGGGATGTAATACCTTGAAAAATTTAATCAACAAAAAGAACACACCAACCCCCTTCCCTACACCAAATCACATCAAGATAGGCCTTACAGATCTTAGTAGACCCCAGATGACCTCTGATGACCTTGAACATTTAATCAGCAAAAAGAACACACCAACCCCCTTCCCTCCACCAAATCACATCAAGATAGGCCTTACCAATCTTATTTGACCCCAGATGACCTCTGATGACCTCGGAAAATTAATCAACAAAAAGAACACACCATCCCTCTTCCGTCCACCAAATCCCATCAAGATAGGCCTTACGGATCTTATTTGACCCCAGATGACCTTGAATGACCTCCGATGACCTTGAAAATTTAATCAGCAAAAAGAATACACCACCCCCCTTCCCTCCACCAAATCCAATCAAGATAGGCCTTACTGATCTATTTGACCCCATATTTGACCCCGATGACCCCGAAAAATTAATCAACAAAAAGAACACACCACCCCCCTTCCCTCCACCAAATCCCATCAAGATAGGCCTTACTGATCTATTTGACCCCCGATGACCCCGAAAAATTAATCAACCAAAAGAACACACCACCCCCCTTCCCTCCACCAAATCCCATCAAGATAGGCCTTACTGATCTATTTGACCCCCCATGACCCCGAAAAATTAATCAACAAAAAAGAACACACCATCCCTCTTCCGTCCACCAAATCCCATCAAGATAGGCCTTACTGATCTATTTGACCCCATATTTGACCCCCGATGACCCCGAAAAATTAATCAACAAAAAGAACACACCACCCCCCTTCCCTCCACCAAATCCCATCAAGATAGGCCTTACTGATCTATTTGACCCCATATTTGACCCCGATAACCCCGAAAAATTAATCAACAAAAAGAACACACCATCCCTCTTCCGTCCACCAAATCCCATCAAGATAGGCCTTACTGATCTATTTGACCCCATATTTGACCCCCGATGACCCCGAAAAATTAATCAACAAAAAGAACACCCCCCCCTTCCCTCCACCAAATCCCATCAAGATAGGCCTTACTGATCTATTTGACCCCATATTTGACCCCGATGACCTCTGGTGACCTTGAAAATTTAGTCAGCAAAAAGAACACACCACCCCCCTTCCCTCCACCAAATCCCATCAAGATAGGCCTTACTGATCTATTTGACCCCATATTTGACCCCCGATGACCTTGAATGACCTCCGATGACCTTGAAAATTTAATCAGCAAAAAGAACACACCACCCCCTTCCCTCCACCAAATCCCATCAAGATCGGCCTTACGGATCTTATTTGACCCCGATGACCTTGAATGACCTCCAATGACCTTGAAAATCTAATCAGCAAAAGAACACCCCACCCCCTTCCCTGACATCAAGTCCCATCAAGATAGGCCTTACGGATCTCTAGATATCGCGTCACAATGCGTCTCAAAAGTGTTAAGCATATTTGACCCCGATGACCTTGTATGACCCCCGATGACCTTGAAAAATCAATCAGCAACAGAACGCACCACCCCCCTTCCCTCCACCAAGTCCCATCACGATAGGCCTTACGGATCTCCAGATATCGCGTCACAAAGGTATTTCTTAGCACACGGCTGACGGCGGACGGCATACGCCGGACGCCGGACAGAAATAGTGATAACATAGTCTCTTTCTGATTACATCAGGCGAGACAAAAAGGGTTTGAATGCTTCTAAATGACACCTTTGTGGTTAAGATTGGATACCGCTTTTTCATTTTATGAAGAATAATTACTGTAAAATTGTCTTTATTTTCCTAGTTTATCCATGCCTAATTCCATCAATATCTCAAAATGCATTTTACCGACCACTGCACCCTTTTGGCGGGACAGTACACATTATATCATATAAAGAACACAAACCAAAATCTTATGCGGGACTAAATGGTAAAGTATAGTCAGGTTTGGTCAAAAGGAGAAATTATAGTTGGTAAACAATGCACTATGTCAAACTGGCACAACATTATTATATCCTATAATGCATAATCAACTGTGTTCTTAAAATGTATCAATTCATCCTGAGTACAACACAAACTGGCACAAAATTATTATATCCTATAATGCATAATCAACTGTGTTCTTAAAATGTATCAATTCATCCTGAGTACAACACAAACTGGCACAAAATTATTATATCCTATAATGCATAATCAACTGTGTTCTTAAAATGTATCAATTCATCCTGAGTACAACACAAACTGGCACAAAATTATTATATCCTATAATGCATAATCAACTGTGTTCTTAAAATGTATCAATTCATCCTGAGTACAACACAAACTGGCACAAAATTATTATATCCTATAATGCATAATCAACTGTGTTCTTAAAATGTATCAATTCATCCTGAGTACAACACAAACTGGCACACAATTATTATATTCTATAATGCATAATCAACTGTGTTCTTAAAATGTATCAATTCATCCTGAGTACAACACAAACTGGCACAAAATTATTATATCCTATAATGCATAATCAACTGTGTTCTTAAAATGTATCAATTCATCCTGAGTACAACACAAACTGGCACAAAATTATTATATCCTATAATGCATAATCAACTGTGTTCTTAAAATGTATCAATTCATCCTGAGTACAACACAAACTGGCACAAAATTATTATATCCTATAATGCATAATCAACTGTGTTCTTAAAATGTATCAATTCATCCTGAGTACAACACAAACTGGCACAAAATTATTATATCCTATAATGCATAATCAACTGTGTTCTTAAAATGTATCAATTCATCCTGAGTACAACACAAACTGGCACAAAATTATTATATCCTATAATGCATAATCAACTGTGTTCTTAAAATGTATCAATTCATCCTGAGTACAACACAAACTGGCACAAAATTATTATATCCTATAATGCATAATCAACTGTGTTCTTAAAATGTATCAATTCATCCTGAGTACAACACAAAATATTTTCTCATAATCATAGATCTCTATCTCTACACACACTCTATACAATGTTAGCCTTTGACTATTTTCATGCAGAACAATTGACTGACTGTGTGAACTTTAAACATCGGGTGTATACCATGTATCCTTGGAATTCTACTTATTCCAAGGTTTTCCATGCTGTGTGCATTCAAACACTAACAATAACATGTGTATTGGCCGTATCATCACCTTCAGTGAATGAATAGATCGAGGTCATGGTACATGTACTATTGAAAAGTTTGTCTGACATACAAAATAATTTGCTGGATTTGTTGAACTCGACATACATGATAATTTGCTGGATTCGTTGACCTTTTTCATCAAATCCAAGAATAGATAGTTTCATTTTGCTTCAAAACAGTGATCATTAGTGAAAGGAAAACCAAATCTTGAGAGAAGAAACACAGTCCTCCCCAGTGATATTGATGAAACCACTAATGATCAGCATTTCGTCAGCCTGCTTCGATAATTGCCTAACTCACTTTTGAGCGAAATTGAGCTTTTTGCATAAATCATGACTTCATCACATTATGCTCATGCTGTTATAATACCTAAGTCATTGACCAATCAAAAGTGTTGATAAATGCACAATTTCAATTCTGCCTACGTCAGCATTGTGAGATAGGCAGTTTGTAATAATAATATAAAATGTTCAAAATGGGTCATATTAGGCCTATAACAAGCCACATTTCACTTAAAGGTATATTCCGAACCTAATTCCATCCAACACTTACTGCTCCTGTTGGAATTCCCTGCACTATTCATGGTGGTGTTCAACATATCGTCAGCCTGCTTCGTTAATTGCCTAACTCACTTTTCATATTTTTGTTGTTTTTTAAAAACTAGATAAAATGAGTTAGGCAATTATCGAAGCAGGCTGACGATTTAACTTGTCAAATCCAAAGTTCAAAACTACATGTTTGTAAGGGAACCTGTACAACTTGATAGACATGTTATTTTTATATTGTTATCATATTTTTAAGTTGTGGTGCATTGTTTGCAGACTACGATTTCTCCTCTTATTTTGGTCAAACCAGGGCAGGATGCAATCATACATACCCTAATATCCCTGAATCAATAGGGGTTCCTTTTGGCACATTTTGTAGCGGGGATTTCTGACACATCCGAAGAGAGTCTGTGTGTGGCCTCCAGCTTTGCTCTATCAATTGTGACTCAGCCTCAGCCAGGGTAGGTGTTGCCAGACACAATACACTGACTACTACATCTGGCAACAGGTGAAAGCTCAACAAACGATGAGGCACCTAGTGAGAAAAATCACATTAGTAAAAATGGTCAGTACATTTGATAATACACACGGCAGGGAGACATAGACTTTTTAAAAAAAATTATATTTTTGTACCAAAATTGATTTTTTTTTTTTTTTTTTTTTTTTTTTTTTGTATCAAATTTTGAAGTTGTTCATGTACCAAATGGCTGCAAATGTGCTATATGATTGCTGCATGTACCTGTTTGTTCCTCAGTTTTGGTGCACATTTAGGACAATTACATGCGTTATTTTACGCATGGCATGATTAGCTTGAAGATGGTAAATAAATATGTGCCTCTCTAGACCATGTCACCTCATTGTTGGTCAACAATGTTGTTAAGAGCCCAGTTTTATTCCATATGCATTGATATTGACTGCTGTTGTATACAGATGACTGGTTTGGTTTAGTGTATGGTTTATTAATGGACACCCCTTCGAATGCGCCCGCATACCGGCAGTCAAGCTTTAGTTTGGGAGGCAATGCATGTGTATACAGGCAGGCAAGCTTTCGTTTGGGAGGCAATGCACGCCGGCAGGCAAGCTTTCGTTTGGGAGGCAATGAGCGCGCATATCGGCAGGCAAGCTTTTGTTTGGGAGGCAATGCATGTGCATACAGGCAGGCAAGCTTTCGTTTGGGAGGCAATGCACGCCGGCAGGCAAGCTTTCGTTTGGGAGGCAATGAGCGCGCATACCGGCAGGCAAGCTTTTGTTTGTGATGCAATGCGCGCGCATACCGGCAAGCAAGCTTTCGTTTGGGAGGCAATGCGCGCACATACCGGCAGGCAAGCTTTAGTTTGGGAGGCAATGCATGTGCATACAGGCAGGCAAGCTTTCGTTTGGGAGGCAATGCACGCCGGCAGGCAAGCTTTCGTTTGGGAGGCAATGAGCGCACATACCGGCAGGCAAGCTTTTGTTTGTGATGCAATGCGCGCGCATACCGGCAAGCAAGCTTTCGTTTGGGAGGCAATGCGCGTGCCTACCGGCAGGCGAGCTTTTGTTTGCTTGCCTGCTGTGATGTTACAGGTGAGATTGTCTATAATTATATGCTTTTAGGATGCTAAAATGTGTCTCGAATGAAGACAACACTTGCAGTTGATCTTATCTCTCAAGAAGTAATACATCAACATAAAACATATGTATGGATGAATAATGATTGAAGTGAATTCAAACCTACCTTTGGACTCGCTTGTGGTAGATATATAGGCACATCACTAGATGAAGTATTAGGTAGTGATCTGATGAACATTGCAAGCAACATCATTTCTTGACCAGTGAGTGACCACCATTTTGTTGTGGCAACCACAAGTCGGCCGTTGCAATGGAGACATCCAAATGTACTGTCTGCACTGTTGACAAAATTATCTAATGGTTCCTGCAATAACCATCAAGGAAGAAGGAAAGATATGTTGAAGCTTATGAATAAATTCTAATGCGGTGGGCGTGGTCTAATATGGTAATTACTTTATTCAGTCATTTCAATTGGACCCTGCAAAGTTTCCTCCATCCATTGTGAAGCTATAATGGATGGCAATTACATAACCTGGTTGCGTCGATTTTACAAAAAGGTGTGATCTATCTTTTTATTAAAATAATATGATCACTTTCCCCAGTCACTTTCTCTTAAACTGTTATTATCTAAAGGGTAAAAAGGCATTTGAATGCACCAGCATCCACTACTCAACATATGGAACAGTCCATCCATTATCACACCATAGTCCGGCAGCCAAAATAATATTTTTATCTTTTACATCTTTTATTTTCTAATTTCTCTAAATTTTAGCCCATATATTTTTCAACAGCTCTGGATTTTGAGTGGTACCGACTGTTATCTCTGCCATGTCTATGACTTGCCGGTGTTTTTCATGAACGAACAGAACAAATAAACAATGACTGAAATCTAGCCTGTGCTTGAATTAAGTCTATCCATGTTCAATGGAAATACCATACAAACCGGTCAACAAAAGTGGTCTTAACACTTTTTATGAGAATAATTTGAATTATAATTAATAATTAAGTGGAAAGAAAAGAAAGCCTGCGCACAGTATAGTAACATACCTGCAGGGTGATATTCTCAGGACAAGACAATACATCAACAGACTCGGTAAGATAACCAAATAATTCTGGTGGGATGCCTTCCAGTAGATTATCGATTACGCTGTAACATACCTGTAATACAAAAATATCAAAGCTACCACGTAAATTATCTATCATGTTTATATAGCAAGAATATATGGACAGATGTGTTGTTCATATCCAAACAATTCAAACTAAACTATTTTATCTTTATACCTTTTTTTAATAGAAATTGGAACATTTGTTAATCAATTTGCTCCTTACACACCATTACTGGATAATGCATACATGTATACAAATAAATATCAATAATATTTTGAATTTATAAAGCACCTTTTTCAGACTTTAAAAACACTTAAAAATCATTCCTGATGAGGTCGAGAGCTAGATCGATACAGTCATCTGACTGTATACTCGTTTAAACCTTTCTACTTAACTTAAAACACTTTCATTTTGCCTATAGTTGATTTCAGAATCATTTTGCACTGTTGCCATGCCAGCATGGTCGGCGTATGGCACACAACATAACGCTCAAATAACGCTCCAATCCAGCAAAGCTTTCTGACAACCACTACAGTGTTACAATTGGGATGAAGTGTTCTTGACGTCCCAGGCCGGGGGGGGGGGGGGGGGGGGCACTCAACTTTTTGGGGGTAGGGTGTGCCACCCAGGGTCTCAAAAAGGGGGCTACAGAACTGAACTGAGTGGATTTTATGACGAAAAATAGAGTCTTAGGAACTGATTTTTTCAAAAAAGTAGGTCTTGACAACTGGCCTATAGTTCAATTTTGATTAGGCCAAACAAAAAAAAAGTTTGTCTCAAAGCTTGCGAAGGCTTCAAAATCGGGCGACGCGCGCTGTTTTTTTGTCTTCCATTTTTTTTTTTTTTACATTTTTTTATTTGTGTGGCAATTTTTACTCTTACTATTTGCAACCGTTGACACTTTCTGATATTTGTTTTTTCTATTTGAAATGAATATTGTGATGTAGTTGTGTATAAGAACAATTGTGCAGCGTTTTTTGAAGAACTGAGTCATGTAAAAGTTTGAGAAAAGGAAAATCTGCCGATATTTTTAATAAAAACTTGAAATAAAAATTTGTAGGGAAAAAAAAAATTGATTTGACAATTTTCTGCATTTCAGACTCGGTATTTTGGCATTTCAAAACCAATGCACGCGCAAGCTTTGAGACGAACCTTTTATTTTGTTTGGCCTTAGCAAGAACGCAAACGCAACATTTTCGAAGAATTGGGGCTTTGGAACGCCAAATTTCATGATTTTTGAATTTTCAATAAAATTGGGGTCATAAGAACTGATGCAGGCTCAAAAGGGATAAGAGCTAGCAGCAGAGGAGGAAAAAGGGGGTCTTCAGCGCGGCACATACCTATACCCTTTTCCAATGTCAGTGCCCCCCCCCGGGTCCCAGGCATGCATCAGACATGTACTTTATTCCCCTCCATCAATGACTTGATGCATAGCTGGAACCTACAGGTCACTAATTCTCCACATTAATATGTTGGTGTATTTAATCTACAGTCTACATTTAATCTACACAGAACTTTGCGGCGGTGTGTTTTTCAAGATATAGATGAAAACAGACAGAAAGAAATTAAGAAAATAATAAGAATTTAGGAGTCATCTTCACTTGTAAAATCTGAATGCCTTGATCAATTTTGTGTCATTTTAAAGCTTAGCAAATGCTCTGAGAGCACACATAATAAACTCAATATTGACTTCACCTGCAAAGTTTTCCCTTTTGATGTGCTGCATCACATATTAATTTTTCGTTTTTATACTAGAGTGTGTGTGTACGTCAACGTCATTGACTACCGTTCTGCTTCACTTTGAGTGTTTTTATTTATACATCAAGTATTCATAATCTGCAGTCTAGATTTTGTACTACAGTGTGCATATACGTCATTGACCTGCTTCACTTTGTATGTTTATACATCAAGTATTCATAATCAACATATTTTATAAATAGATTACTATATGCCAGGTATGTGAATTGTGAATTAATTTGCATGAAAAACCTGAAAAAGTAAGTGAAATTGGTCTGTAAAGGCCAAAAAAGGACATAACATAAAAGAAAGTGTAGCAATTTGGAAAACCAAATCACCTTATTTCAGGCAAAAACCGCATGCTTATATAAGCACAGCTTACCCTTAAATCTCTTCTTAACCTTTCCACGTTCCTTATACTGACTAAACTATCAAATCCTACAAGCATAACCTGAATAAAAATGGAAAATAAATAAATGCATGTCAATACATTATAACATTCAAAATTAAAATCCACAGATCGTAAGCTTTTCCAAGTAGAAATTTAAAATAGCTTGTATAACCTGGATTTTGTTCCAGTGTATTTAAGATGCACATTCCGGCTCCAAGCCTTGGCCTGTGGCCCCATGCTGATAAATCTTTGCTACCGATATTAAGAGGACAGTTCCTAAGCATGCTACATGTAAGTAGGCCTTGTGAGGATGCAAAATCAATGCAATATAAATATAAATAACATCTGAAGGGTGAAGGGGGAAATGGGGAATCTGAGAAGTTCCTGCCTGTGGAATTGTGGTATGTGTACATACATAGACATTTTTTCCCAGCAATGATCTGAAGACTTGATATATAATCCCTATCAGGCTCACATTATTAGATATAAACTATAAACTTACCATTGTATTGAATATATTATCTAAGAGTGTATTCAGATGTACATCAGGGCTCCCATCATCGTGTACCAGTACCACTAACACGACACTGTAAGAATAAAAATACAAAACATAGAAGTATAATACTAGTAACAACCTTTATGTTCAACTTCAACATACATTGTACAATATGTGTTTTGGGTTTTTTAATTGCGATCACTCACGTCTTCAACGGATTTTATTTGATTAAGTTCTGTCTAATGATCATTGACATTAACAGACAAGACTCAAATTTATGAGCAACTGTTACAGGTGAATGACCTAAATTGTTCATACATTGTTTTCTATATTACATTCAGGCACATCATACAAACAATCTTATTCGGAAAGTTGAGTTGAATTACTCCAATGGTTCTCATTTAGAAGCAAAGTTCACTTAGAATTTGCCCATAGAACAGTAACACAAACCTTTAGGTGGTAAATCACTTTCAGGGATAATTCACTACTTGTTGCTTTCTAGGAAACACCTCTCAAGAGGTGCTTTTTCATATCAACACAAAGGATAAGTTAACATATTTGTACTTTGATCGCGTATGTTCTACATTTTATCATCAAACCAATTCATTTTGGTCATAGTAGAGCTTTACTATTCAATAATTCTTGTCTCTTTTCACATTCACTACACCAAGCAAACATGCATTATAAATTCATCAAAAAAAATACCAAACATATGTCTAACTTGGGAATGAACGTTTGTTCTGTCTAACTTGTTGATATTTTTATAATTCTTGCTTACTCATTACAACATAATCAAAGCCCAGATATTTTAATTACCTCTCGTGAAAAACTTTCCATACGACCTTCACTTCATCTGTGGTTGTACTTTTAAGAGTCACATTATGATTCTGAGAAAACATCTGAACACCGTACAACATCCCCTGCTCGGCAAAAGCCAACTGCAAACAGTGATGTTAAAAAAATGAATGATTGAAACACAGATCAGTGGAAAGAAAGAGTGTTAGGCGTGTGTGGGGGTGTGAGTTAGCCTTTCATCAAGGCTTTGTGGCGGTAAAACAGTGTGAGCGCCCTCTATCAAATTTGTGGAATACAAAGCCTTTCAGCAAATATTCTCTGTGTTATGTTTCGTATTGTTTTACGGACAATTTTAGCCGGACAATTGCGCTTGCTGATTGGTTGATTTAATATTTGATGTCATGCTATATCGGTACCAAGTGCTACTTTTATATGTTGTCGTCAATAGAATTAGGTGGAGCTATAGTCTCTGTCATAATACCTTGGACAAAATTCAACTATTAATACGTACGTGCTTGCGTACATTCGTATTAGCGTACATGCGTAAACCCGGTAGTGCGTACCGGCGATTTTAAAATGATCGCGCGTCCTCATTGGTTAATCGCGAAGCCGACACCCGCATGCATGCAATCTTGTACGCGCTTTTCATGCATTTGGATGCAGCTCCGCGAACAACAAAATACGCTCGCGTGAAATAGCGCGAATTATGTCCAAGAAATTAAGAAAGGGACTATAAGCGTGTGTTACGATGACGACGGTGTTTGATTGACACATACTGTTTACACGGTAGAATAGCTATTTGCGCAAATAGGTCTACCATCAATCAAGATCGTAAATAAGGAAAACATATTAAGAATAGTAGACCTATCTGACTGAGCTGAGCTGGCCTGAGCCGAGTGAGGTAAAAAAAGAGGTATGATTGTCAGGACTATGATTGCTGCCTTGTGATAGATGTATATGAGGACTTGACTCATTATTCAAGTACTAATTCATGACATTAGACCTTTGAAATCTGAATAAAACTCGATTTACGAAGTAAGCTTAGCGAATGCGAGTCAACTCGGCCCATTTACCAACCCGGCCCATACCGACTGGGCCCATTACCGACTGGGCCCATTGACCGACTCGGCCCATTGACCGACTTGGCCCAGTCTAACGCAAGTAGGCTACACCAAATTTCAGAAATCATCGGATACCATTAATCCTAACCTTATTCCGCATTTCCCCTAAATTAAAAGTTGCAAATGATCATCAAATTTGCTGCGAAAGTTCGCGTTCGAATTACGAAAAAACCTCAAAATTCGGCAGCTTTGCAAATTTTTACATGGTGAACATTTGCAAAACAAACAAACACTAGAAACAATCCAGTCCCTAAAATCCATATGAAATGAATAAAATCAGGTTTATTTGTGGACCAAACTTATTTTCTTGCATGAAACAGTGCTATTGTAATATGAAACGCTGATCAGGTCGTATCTAAAATAATAAATAGGATTTCTGCACCAAAATGCTAGGTGTTATTTTTTCATTTTGCAAACACCATATTTCCGATGTAAAATACACTTTATGGTACTAACTAAACCACACTTTTGACTCTTATAGAAAACAATAGCAAAATTGATCTATAAACTTGAAAAAATAGTGTTTCGAAACAACCAAAACTCTTTGAAACTCTTGCGTACTGTGACACATCTTCGAAAAGACTAAAGCTGCGAACATACTCCACCTAGGCCTACGCTCCAAACGCTGTGCGGTAGCGTTGCCACTGTACGCTGCGGCTGCTACGCTCGTCACAAATGTACCAATGCTCTACCACACCACGCTACACGTTAGCGTCGGGCCAGCGCGTGTAGTGTTGGGCCAGCGCTGTTATCATACTTTTTACGCTCAGTGCAACGCTATCAAGTTGACCAGTGGCCGGTTTGAACATTAGCGTTGGATATACATGTAGAGCGTTCACCGCTCTCTCAAAAAAGCGTTGATTAATTGGAAAACGCTTTGCTGATCAAGCGTTGCTTCGACCTTTTCGTAAGCTGTGTTGCGCATGAGAGCGCAAGCATTGGAACGTAGGTGGAGTATGTTCGCAGCTTTACTTTCCACCCGGCACAACTGCGGAATGCTACGTCATAAATCCAGGCACATAACTAGGATTTTTGCCATGGGCAAATTTTGTTCTATAAGTTGGATCTTTTTTATTACCAGGGGAGAATTGTTGGGGGGGGGGGGTTGGCCAAAGTGGACCTTTTTACAGAAATATGGACCTTCAGTCAACTAAAGCGGGGTTTTTTACGTTCATAAGCATCAGTGTTCGGACCATCTCTGAGAATTTGAATACATCGTAGCCAGGAGGGGTGGGGGCGAGGGCAATTGCCCTCAAAATTAGAGTCATGTCAGTTAATAAGATTTGCCACTGTCGGTTGAGATTGGCACTGTTTTTGTGATTTTGTCGGTTGAGATTGGCACCGTTTATATTGTGATTTTGTCGGTTGAGATTGGACTGTTGGAAATTTGGTTATTGAATGCCCATGTTTTTCTCACACGGTTGGCAAAAATTGTGGAAAATATTATTGCAATACACCAATTTATTCAGTATGTAATTGTAATTGATATAATGCATTTAGGACATTCACACACCTCAAATCTACCATACTGATTTTGATTGTTTTGTTTTTTCAGGATCCAGACAAGACAAGATCAAGATCAAGATGATAAGATCCTGTGTTGATTTATGACAAACAAATAAAAAAATGAAAACAAAACATTTTAGTGAATGGGTTATCATTTTTTAATTTGTTTTGTTTCATTTCCATATTTTATCAAATAACATTAAAAAAATGAGACACTTCAAAAGTTCATTCACTATCTTATTTTAATAATTATAGTACATCTGTTAATTGTTAAATATATTCAAAATGTTGGGATGTTCATTGAAATATTGCTCTGTACATTTAATGAAAATTATAAAGCTGAAAATATGTTCTGAACAACATATTATTTTCTCTGTTTGTGTGAGGTAGGGTAAAAGTCGCCAGTTTTCAGTCAGTGCCTATTTTCAGTCACTTTCGCCCAAATCGTGTAATGAAAATGACCTCGTCGTTTTACAAACTGACGACTAAAAAAATGCAATTACACGATTTGGGCGAAGTGACCGAAAATAGGCGGTAGGCGCTGACCGAAAACTGGCGACTTTACCCTAGAGATTTATCAATGTGATACAATGCAAGTATGTAACCTACAAATCATCTGAAATCAAGTATTTATTTGATTCTTTGAATGCTTTAGGAGAAACATAACTGTTCAGATTGTAGGTTAAACCAAGTATTTGGAAGGGAAATGAGATCAAAATCTTAAATGAATGAAATATTTAAATGAAAATAACATGCATAATTTTTGGTTTATTTTTGTTGGTTTTGTTTGTTTAACCGGTCGGTCCATACGGACACATGCTTGGACCCTGAAGGGCCCAGGCTCAAGCGAGTTGCTCGGGAGAATCTTTAAAAGCCTATATAAGCATGTTGGAATTGGATGAATCAAATGAAAGTTAGACGTTGGACGAAAAGAATGAAGTGAAAAGAGCCAACAAATAAAGTTAACAATTTTGCTGTCAGCCATCCGACACAAGAAAATAATTGATCATATAATTTACTGTTCGAATAAACGTCGAAAAAATGGTGATTCAAATGTGTTATTCAATGGAGATGTTCAGAAAAAATATAATGTGCAAGTCATTAATTATTGTCCAGGGAAAAATATATCAAATCAAGGGTTAAGTGCAACAAAGGGCTATCTGCATTTTTGGCAAAAATGAGATTTTGGTATCAAAATGCTACATTGTAATTATGAGAAAATATTAACTTCACCTAATCAAAAAGGTTTGAATAGCATTTCTTGTTAAACTTGTTAAAACCAATAGGTGATAATGATGGGTACAAATCTGTAATTCACTTTTTCTCAAAATTACCGACATGCAGATAGCCATTTGTTGCACTAAACGGTAAACCCTCGAAATAATCGAACCAATCATTGACAGTGTTTCTTTTTTAGTGTGGGATGAACTGTATACAAAATTACAGATCACGCTTGACTACGTCACAGGTGTAACTCAACTCTTATCGGTCTTGGTCGATAGGTCTCAAAAACAAAACTCATCAGTGGATGTTATACTATTGACCTATTGAGGTTTTGGGTGCGAGTCTCGGTTACCTTACCTCTGTGACATACATGTAAAGGGGTATTACCCGGTATATACATGTACTTAAAAACTCTATATTTTGTCTCCTGGGCAATATATAAAGAGCTTTTTTATAAATCTAATGTACTCATGGATTATTAACATATTTGAATACAGGGCTCAAAATACATGGGACTAAGGGTGATTAGCCTCTTATTTTTTCACAAAATAGCTGGTCTATGGCAAATATACTACATGTATGAGTGCTACTTTTGGCAGAATTTGCTCAAAAAATACCCCTCATAATCATAAAAGTACATTGCCCCCTGCTTGACCTTTTGAGGAATGACCTATTTACACACTACCAATGTTAGGAATAATTTAGGAAGGGGAAAGATTTATGCAGGCGCATGCAATAAGTCACGGTCAGTCTACAGACTCAAGATTTCCATGCCTGGCCGGTGTTCATTTGGAGGCTGAACACAAACCCCAATTTATAGGATTTTCAATAGGATGGTCCACAGAGACCAGAAAAGGTAAAATTTACATAATTCAGCTTCAGGACCATGACTACAGTATTATACCAAAGACTGAAAACTTAACCATATTGTTAACCATATTACATGGCTAGTTTGATAGTACAAAATGTATTAGTTGAAATCATTTAGCCTTATAACTACAACCAAATGGTCAAATGGACATGTTCTTAATCAAATTTAAGGTTCCCTTCAATTTTGATTGGGACCCGCAAGTCTTTCCAATTTGAAACCTGACGCGTCACAACAAGAAAGTGTCCAGGATGCGCAGACGTGTCAGAATGCGACCCCTGGTAAGTGGTCAAACACGTAAATTGTAGTGTTCGGCAAGGGTCACGGTCACCAAAGACAAACAGAACATGTGATCAACTCCATTTTTCACACAAAGTTATATTAGGAGCAAGTATGTCATTCTTGCCACATTTAAAAAGTTTCAAAATAAAAAATGGTTTTGAAAACAAAATGGATTTCCACTTTAGTGCAGTTTTTTTTACTCTCCCTGTATTGAAATTTTAAGCGATATCTGGAGTTTAAAAAAACTTGCAGAACACAGAAACTTATCTGTGTGTGACAGTGTGGGAATTGGGGGAAGACTCTATTGTTACGCTATTGATTTCTAAGTAGTGTACCTAACTGCATGCTCTTATTGAATAGGTACTTGACAGTATATTTCACCATGACTGCATGAATACAATAGCACCTACTTCACACCTATCTGGTCATAGGAGTTGTGTGTGCAAGTGTTCCAATGGTCAACAATATTTTATATTGGTGTTTTTTAATTTAATTTAACAATTTAATATTTTATTCAAATAATTTTTATATTTAAACATTGTTTTTCAAGTTTTGTCGTGTTTTTGTGAATAGAAACAACAATAAAGCCACCCAGATTTAGGATTCTAGTGTTAACCGCATCAAAATTGTGGATTTATCTCAACTTTCTTTTGTTGCAATTGGTTATAAGTGATATCAAAGTCAGCGGTGAGTCCAAATGAATCATTTCAAACAAATATTCTTGTTAAAAATTTTGAAATGTGCATTTTGATCAAATTACCGAAAAGTGTCCGTGATCTCACTCGATTTAGGATTCTAGTGTTTATAACCCATCAAAATATTGTGGATTTATCTCAATTTTTTTGTTGCAATTGGTTACAAATTATATCAAAATCATCAGTGAGTCCAAATGATTCATTTCAAACTATGTTTCGTGTTCAAATTTTGAAAAATTTGCATCTAAATCAAAAATATAACTAGAGCGGTTCTCGGGCTTCGCGGTTCTCGGGTTTTGCGATTATCGGGTTGCATGGTTTTTGGTTGAGCGGTTTCGGTAGACATGTTTAATGTAGTTGGTACTTTAGGATCCCAGCGGAACCAGATTCGATGACTGTCACACTCACATTGTTAGCGATGTGTTGTTATAATGGATAGTTTGATTCTCGAAATGTCTCTAAACATTTGATTTGAAAATTAGCCATCATTTCATTCATCAAAATAATAAACAAAAATAATAAAAATAAGCTTACTTAAAAACACCTTTTCGGCTAAATCACGATTATTTAATGTAAACTTATATTGGAGATAAAATTTGAAATGCGAACATCATTTGATACGTCAAATGTGTTGCGGTTTGATCCGTTCATTATACACATACTTTACACGTAGCTCAAAAAGTGAAATCATATCAAAAAAATCAAATCGGGACACATTTTATGGTGTCCTTCATTTTTTAGGCTAAATTGCCGGAATTTTTTTCTCCATCAAATTTGTTGCGGTTTGACCAGTTAGCTACACAGACTTTATACGTAGCTCATAAAGTGAAATCATATCTAAAAAATCAAATCGGGAGACATGTTATGGTGTCACTCATTTTTTAGGCTAAATTGCCGGATTTGTTTTCTCTGTCAAATATGTTGCGGTTTGACCGGTTAGCTACACAGACTTTATACGTAGCTCAAAATGTGAAATCATGTCCAAAAAGTCAAATCAGGACACATTTTATGGTGTCTGTCATTTTTTAGGCTAAATTGTCAGATTTGTTTTCTCCGTCAAATGTGTTGCAGTATGACCGGCTAGCTACACAGACTTTATATGTAGCTCAAAATGTGAAATCATATCCAAAATATGAAATCGGGACACATTTCATGGTGTCCACCATTTTTTAGGCTAAATTGCCGGAATATTTTTTCTCCGTCAAATGTGTTGCGGTTTGACCCGTTCGCTACATACGCAGCTCAAAAAATGAAATCATATCCAAATAATCAAATCGGGACACATTTTATGGGGTCTGTCATTTTTTAGGCTAAATTGCCGGAATTATTTTTTCTCCGTCAAATGTGTTGCAGTTTGACCCGTTAGCTACACAGACTTTTTACGTAACTCAAAATGGGAAATCAAATCCAAAAAATCAAATCGGGACACATTATTATGGTGTCCGTCATTTTTTAGGCTAAATTGCCAGATTTCCTATTTCTCCCAGTCAAATGTGTTGCGGTTTGACCCGTTAGCTACACAGACTTTATATGCAGCTCAAAAAGTGAAATCATATCCAAAAAATCAAATCGGGACACATTATTATGGTGTCCTTCATTTTTTAGGCTAAATTGCCAGATTTTTTTTTCTCCATCAAATGTGTTGCAGTATGACCGGCTAGCTACACAGACTTTATACGTAGCTCAAAATGTGAAATCATATCCAAAAAATCAAATCGGGACACATTTCATGGTGTCCGCCATTTTTTAGGCTAAATTGCCGGAATGTTTTTTTCTCCGTCAAATGTGTTACGGTTTGACCCGTTAGCTACACAGACTTGATACGCAGCTCAAAATGTGAAATCATGTCCAAAAAATCAAATCAGGGCACATTTTATGGTGTTTGTCATTTTGTAGGCTAAATTGTCGGATTTTTTTTCTCTCCGTCAAATGTGTTGCAGTATGACCGGCTAGCTACACAGACTTCATACGTAGCTCAAAATGTGAAATCATATCCAAAAAATCAAATTGGGACACATTTCAAGGTGTCCGCCATTTTTTAGGCTAAATTGCCAGAATGTTTTTTTCTCCGTCAAATGTGTTGCGGTTTGACCCGTTAGCTACACAGACTTTATACGCAGCTCAAAATGTGAAATCATGTCCAAAAAAATCAAATCAGGACACATTTGATGGTGTCTGTCATTTTTTAGGCTAAATTGTCTGATTTTTTTTTCTCCGTCAAATGTGTTGCAGTATGACCGGCTAGCTACACAGACTTTATACGTAACTCAAAATGTGAAATCATATCCAAAAAATCAAATCGGATCACATTTCATGGTGTCCGCCATTTTTTAGGCTAAATTGCCGGAATGTTTTTTTCTCCGTCAAATGTGTTGCGGTTTGACCCGTTAGCTACACAGACTTGATACGCAGCTCAAAATGTGAAATCATGTGTGAAATCATGTCCAAACAATCAAATCAGGACACATTTTATGGTGTTTGTCATTTTTTAGGCTAAATTGTCGGATTTTTTTTCTCTCCGTCAAATGTGTTGCAGTATGACCAGCTAGCTACACAGACTTCATACGTAGCTCAAAATGTGAAATCATATCCAAAAAATCAAATTGGGACACATTTCAAGGTGTCCGCCATTTTGTAGGCTAAATTGCCGGAATGTTTTTTTCTCCGTCAAATGTGTTGCGGTTTGACCCGTTAGCTACACAGACTTTATACGCAGCTCAAAATGTGAAATCTTGTCCAAAAAAATCAAATCAGGACACATTTGATGGTGTCTGTCATTTTTTAGGCTAAATTGTCTGATTTTTTTTTCTCCGTCAAATGTGTTGCAGTATGACCGGCTAGCTACACAGACTTTATACGTAACTCAAAATGTGAAATCATATCCAAAAAATCAAATCGGGACACATTTCATGGTGTCCGCCATTTTTTAGGCTAAATTGCCGGAATGTTTTTTTCTCCGTCAAATGTGTTGCGGTTTGACCCGTTAGCTACACAGACTTGATACGCAGCTCAAAATGTGAAATCATGTCCAAAAAATCAAATCAGGATACATTTTATGGTGTCTGTCATTTTTTAGGCTAAATTGTATGATTTTTTTTTCTCCGTCAAATGTGTTGCAGTATGACCGGCTAGCTACACAGACTTTATACATAGCTTAAAATGTGAAATCATATCCAAAAAATCAAATCAGGACACATTTTATGGTGTCTGTCATTTTTTAGGCTAAATTGTCAGATTTTTTTCTTCTCCGTCAAATATGTTGCGGTTTGACCGGTTAGCTACACAGACTTCATACGTAGCTCAAAATGTGAAAAAAATCCCAAAAATTCAAATTGGTACACATTTTATGGTGTCCATTCATTTCTTTAGGCTAAATTGCTGGACATTTTTTTTCTGCGTCAAATGTGTTTCAGTTTGACCCGTCACTTATGAAAATCGCAATCAATTCTGCAACCTTGCGCAAGGTTAAATTTGGAAAAATACAACCTTGTGCAACCAGTTTGGTTGTTCTGAGAAGGTTGTGCAACCTTGAAGCAATCATCCCCAACCTTTGTGCAACCTTGCGACAAACTTGTGCAACCTTACGCAACCGTGCGACAACCTGTGACAAACTTGTGCAACCTTACGCAACCGTGCGACAACCTTGTGCAACCTGGTACCACCTTTCATTTTTTCATCTATCCATCATTTTTTAGACTAAGTCGATATCCCGGGGCCCATTTTGGGACCCGAGATTCCCAAAATGTCTCTAAACATTTGATTCTGGAATTATCCATCATTTCATTCATCAAAATAAAAATAATAAAAAATAATAATAATTAATAAGCTTATTTTAAAAAAAATTGTCGGCTAAATCACGATTATTTAATGCACATTTAATGTGGAGATTCATTTGAAATTGATTTATTTTGTATTTAATCTGTGCATTATTTTTACTCTTTCGCTAAAATGTGATTATTCGCCGGGTATTTTCATTTTCGTAACTGATGTAAGCTCTAGTTTCGATAGATTGGTACCAAATCTATAATTTGGGTATCGGGTAAAAGTACAATGTTGGAAGGGAATCATTTTTATGGCCCACTTGGTCCCACCGTCCATGGACTCACTCACATTTTTGGAGACTCAAACTTGTCCTTTTATGTTCTCTTTGGAATTCATGACATTGCTATGAAACTAAGAGCTAGCAAAAGTGGTTCAGAAAAGTCGCATTGGATCTTTTTATTTATGACTAGCAAGTAAACAACTGTGGTATTAATACAAAATCCTGAGAGTGGTATATACGTACTAGTCTCAGACAAAATCTTCGTCGGCCATCTTAAAAAACAATAATCACATTGATAATTTTGTTTTTCTGTGTAAGCATGTAAGGCTACTGGATTGAATTTCATCCGAATAATAGATGCATATGGGTCAAGAAACAGGTGAGCACTCATTTTTTAAGTTAAACCTGTCCGATATGTCCGTGAAAAACCGAATTTAGACATTAATTATTATGTTAAAATTAGTCACATGATAGCCTTGTCTTTTTGGTATGGTTCCCCCTTATTCATTTGCCTGAAGAAGTACTGAAAAGGACTACGTGAGCTCATGGTATCAATGAACTCACGCCAGCCGATTTGCTTGAATTATAATTGACTATAACTATCCGCATTCATTAACGTAGGCAAATAACCTTATAAATAGCGTATAAATGACAACAAACACCAACATATTATGCCAGTGAGAAGAATGAGAGGAAAATGATTGATGAAATACAATAAATACAAACACAAACCACATTTTAATTCCATGTAATTCGGGGTCTACTTCTTTATGCGTAGAAACTATCGTAGGGGCGCATCACTGTACATCCTAACACATATACCTAAATGTGAAACAGAGAACGTGCCTTGGTTACGGCCCAAAAACATCTTAGTAACGCCTAATTCTGGACCTCAAAAATATGCTCATGCAGTAGGTATCAATATAATACACAACTTATCAAAATTTCCTTCAACCAACGTCCTTACTTTTCAAGATTCTTGTGCCACAAAAAATACGATAAAAAGCCACGATAAAAGGCAGTAACTGGTCCGTGATAACACAACACATACGGACAAAACCCCCTAAAAAATGGCTACAAATGGAGATGATTTGAATCATGCTACCAAACACAGTATTCGAGACTTGTAGTCATCTCATAAAAAAAGTGTCCGTCATTTTTAATTTAATCGATTTAAGATTTCTCTAAGTGGTGAACAAAATTGATCAAAATTTTGGATTACCGTAGATTTATCCAAAAATTTGTTGTTGCAATTGGTTACAAGTGATATCAAAGTCATCGGTGAGTCCAAATGATTCATTTCAAACAATGTTTTATGTTCAAATTTTGAAAAATTTACATTTTCATCAAAAATATGAAAAAGTGTCCATCATAAAACAAAATGTATCAATATTTTGGATAGATCTCAATTTTTTTGTTGCAATTGGTTATAAATATAAGTGATATCAAAGTCATCGGTGAGTCCAGATGAATCATTTCAAACAAATATTCTTGTTAAAATGTTGAAATGTGCATTTTGATCAAAATTACCGAAAAGTGTCCGTGATCTCACTCGATTTAGGATTCTGGTGTTAACCCATCAAGATTGTGGATTTATCTCAAAATTTCTTGTTGCAATTGGTTATAAGTGATATCAAAGTCAGCGGTGAGTCCAAATGAATCATTTCAAACAATTATTCTTGTTAAAATTTTGAAATGTACATTTTGATCAAAATTACTGAAGTGTCCGTGATCTCACTCGATTTAGGATTCTAGTGTTAACCGCATCAAAATTGTGGATTTATCTCAACTTTCTTTTGCTGCAATTGGTTATAAGTGATATCAAAGTTAGCGGTGAGTCCAAATGAATCATTTCAAACAAATATTCTTGTTAACAATTTTGAAATGTGCATTTTGATTAAAATTACCGAAAAGTGTCCGTGATCTCACTCGATTTAGGATTCTAGTGTTAACCCATCAAAATATTGTGGATTTATCTCAATTTTGTTGTTGCAATTGGTTACAAATTATATCAAAATCATCGGTGAGTCCAAATGATTCATTTCAAACTATGTTTCGTGTTCAAATTTTGAAAAATTTGCATTTTACTCAAAAATATGAAAAAGTGTCCGTCATTTTTAATTTAATCGATTTAGGATTTCTCTAAGTGGTGAACAAAATTGATCAAAATTTTGGATTACCGTAGATTTATCCAAAAAATTGTTGTTGCAATTGGTTACAAGTGATATCAAAGTCATCGGTGAGTCCAAATGATTAATTTCAAACAATGTTTCATGTTCAAATTTTGAATATGAAAAAGTGTTCGTCATTAATCGATTTAGGATTTCTCTAAAAAAGTCTAAGTGGTGAACAAAATAAACATTTAGGATTGGATTGATTTCAAAATTTGTATATGTTGTTGCAATTGGTTACCAGTGAAGTCATCGGTGAGTCTGGGTCCAAATGAATAATTTCAAACAATGTTCATGTTTAAATTTTGAAATATCTGCATTTCGATCAAAATTACGGAAAAGTGTCCGTCATCATCCTACTCGATTTATGATTTTGAGTGTTAACCCATCTAACTGTGAACAAAATAATTGATCAACATTTTGGATTGTGCGCTTTACGCAATGTACACAATACGCTACGCTGCTTTATGTGTTCATTCAATTGTAATTCCAACTACTTTGTAGTATTAGTACTTTACTACTACTAGATTTAGGATTTGGAGTGTTAACTACCTAGGCCTATTTTGTATCTATAAAGCTATCTATCTACTATAATAAAGGAAAAAGAAACTTTTTATCTGTTTGCTTTGTTGAACAGAATTGCCCAACATACAATGCAGTATTGTATCATGTATATTGACATAATGGCAATCCATGACATGGTGCACCGACATCAATCAACACAACAAATAAATCCAAAAAACAAGTAGGCCTAATAATATAAGCTTAATTAATCCGCTTTTAAAATCATTATGTTATAAAGTTTATTACATAATACTGCAGTGAATTCACAGGAGATGAGAAGTAAAAAGGCACAGATTCATAAATAGTTACACTGACTAAACATCAACACATACATTAGCCTTTATTATTATATAGCAATATACTTTTCAGAATTATTCGATCTCGATCACGAAGTAATAGGGCCCGGGTCCGAATTCGACACCGTTTCGTCAATGACGTGAAAAAAGACTTCCAAGTTTCCTTAAAAAATGTCAGATCTGTTATATTGATATAATGATAATGCATCAGTATTTATAATAAACAACAACTGAAACTTCAAAGCTTTTCACTATGTGACACAAGTGGACTGAGAGGGTTATGGGCCCAGTCGGTAATGGGCCGAGATGGTCACTATTGTGGGCCCAATCGGTAATGGGCCCAGTCGGCAACGGGCCCAATCGGCAATGGGCCGAGTCGACTGGTCACCATCTACACCAGCTTAGCCTAGGGCCGAATTCGGAAGCATGTTCACTCGAAAAAGTGCTAGGTCAATTTTAATATTATTCAGTAGCTCTACCACATTACTACTTACAGATTTTGAGTCGCCTTTGGTTCGGGTAAAAAGAGGAACACCTCCATCATTTGTAAGACACACTAAATGTGCTGCCATAATAAATAAGCGTTGAAGCTGGACGAACGAATTCGGCAGCCAAATTCACGATCGCGGATTGTTGTCGAATTCATACATTTTATGCTAAATTGACGTATATGTGCATGAATATTAATGAATAAATGGCTACTAGACATTTGCATATACGTGACTTCTTATATGGTAGCATAACCCGAATTTGGCAAGCTCGCTTTTTTGTTGACCAGAATTTGAGATTGATTCCGCTTGACGAAGGAGAATCCTGTAATCACATTGGCTGACTTGGCTTCCATCCCGCGGTGTTGGTTTGATTGATTGATTGATTGATTGATTGATTGATTGATTGATTGATTGATTGATTGATTGATTGATTGATTGATTGATTGGTTGGTTGGTTGGTTGGTTGGTTGGTTGGTTGGTTGGTTGGTTGGTTGGTTGGTTGGTTGGTTGGTTGGTTGGTTGGTTGGTTGGTTGGTTGGTTGGTTGGTTGGTTGGTTGGTTGGTTGGTTGGTTGGTTGGTTGGTTGGTTGGTTGGTTGGTTGGTTGGTTGGTTGGTTGGTTGGTTGGTTGGTTGGTTGGTTGGTTGGTTGGTTGGTTGGTTGGTTGGTTGGTTGGTTGGTTGGTTGGTTGGTTGGTTGGTTGGTTGGTTGGTTGGTTGGTTGGTTGGTTGGTTGGTTGGTTGGTTGGTTGGTTGGTTGGTTGGTTGGTTGGTTGGTTGGTTGGTTGGTTGGTTGGTTGGTTGGTTGGTTGGTTGGTTGGTTGGTCGATCGATCGATTGATTATTTGGGATTAATGATTGACCAGATAAATGATGAGATAATTGCAAGATAATTTCAAGATGACGTGATAATTGACGAGATGACAAGATAATTTCAAGATGACGTGATAATTGACGAGATAATTGCAAGATAATTTCAAGATGACGTGATAATTTACGAGATAATTGCGACATAGTTTCAAGATGATGTGATAATTGACGAGTTTATGTGATAATTGACAAGATGACGAGATTATTTCAAGATGATGTGATAATTGACAAGTTGATGTGATAATTGACAAGATGACGAGATAATTTCAAGATGACTTGATAATTGACGAGATGATGAGATAATTTCAATATGACTTGATAATTGACAAGATAATTGCGAGATAATTTCAAGATGACATGTTAATTGACGAGATAATTGCGACATAGTTTCAAGATGACATGATATTTGACGACTTGACGTGATAATTGACGAGATGACGAGATAATTTCGAGATGATGAGATCATTTCAAGATGACGTGATAATTGATGTGGTAATTGACGTGATAATTGACAAGATAATTTCAAGATAATTTCAAGGTGATGTGATAATTGACGAGATAATTGCGACATTGTTTCAAGATGATGTGATAATTGACGAGTTGACGTGATAATTGACAAGATAACGAGATAATTTCAAGATGACTTGATAATTGAAGAGATGATGAGATAATTTCAAGATGACTTGATAATTGACGAGATAATTGCGAGATAATTGACGTGATAATTGACGAGTTGACGTGATAATTGACGATATGTGGTAATTGACGAGATAATTTACAGATGACGTGATTATTGACTAGATAATTGCGACATAATTTACAGATAACGTGATAATTGACTAGATAATTGCGACATAATTTACAGATGACGTGATAATTGACGAGATGACGTGATAATTAACGAGATGACGAGATAATTGATGAGATGACGTGATAATTGACAAGATGACGAGATAATTTCAAGATAACATGATAATTGACGAGATAATTGCGAGATAATTTCAAGATGATGTGATAATTGACGAGATAATTGCGACATCAATTCAAGATGACGAGATAATTGACGAGATGACGTGATAATTGACGAGATTACGAGATAACTTCAAGATGACGTGATAATTGACGAGATGACGAGATAATTTCAAGATGACGTGATAATTGACGAGATGACGAGAAAATTTACAAATGACGTGACTATTGATGAGATAATTGCGAGTTAATTTACAGATGACGCGATAATTGACGAGATGACGAGATAATTTACAGATGACGTGATTATTGACTAGATAATCGCGACATTATTTGCAGATAACGTGATAATTGACTAGATAATTGCGACATAATTTACAGATGACAAGATAATTTACAGATGGCGTGATTATTGACTAGATAATTGCGACATAATTTACAGATAACGTGATAATTGACTAGATAATTGCGACATAATTTACAGATGACGTGATAATTGACGAGTTAACGAGAAAATTTACAGATGACGTGATTATTGACTAGATAATTGCGACATAATTTACAGATGACGTGATAATTGACGAGATGACGAGATAATTTACAGATGACGTGATTATTGACTAGATAATTGCGACATAATTTACAGATGACGTGATTATTGAAGAGTTGACGACTTTTTTGCGAGTTATTCCGGCTGTCTGTATCATGAATTGCCTAATGCAGCTCGTATGCTACGTTGCCGCGCCATATTGATTAGCACTCATGCACGGTAAAGGACCAGGTTCGGAAGTTCTGTACGTTCTGTGCTTAGCAGAGTAAATTGCTTTCTACAGTTGAAACCAAGTCTATCAGAATAAGTTGCTATCTATGCTATCTTCAGTAGATAGCAAGTATATCAGAGTAAGTTACCATCTTCAGTAGATAGCAAGTCTATCTGAGTAAATTGCTATCTTCAGTAGATAGCAAGTCTATTAGAGTAAGTTGCTATCTTCAGTAGCCACCAAGTCTATCAGAGTAAGTTGCTATTTTCAGTAGATAACAGTATATGAGAGTAAATTGCTATCTGCAGTTGACACCAAATCTATCAGATTAAGTTGCTATCTTCAGTAGATCAAGTCTATAACAGTAAGTTGCCATCTTTAGTAGATAGCAAGTCTATCAGAATAAATTGCTATCTTCAATTGATACCAAGTCTATCAGAATAAGTTGCTATCTTCAGTAGATAGCAAGTCTATCAGGGTAAGTTGCTACCTTCAGTAGACACCAAGTATATCAGAGTATCTTCAGTAGATAACAAGTATATCAGAGTAAATTGCTATCTGCAGTAGACACCAAATCTATCAGAGTAAGTTGCTATCTTCAGTAGATAGCAAGTCTATCAGGGTGAGTTGCTATCTTCAGTAGATAGAAATTCTAGCAGGGTAAGTTGCTATCTTCAGTAGATAGCAAGTCTATCAGAGTTAGTTGATCAGAGTAAGTTGCTATCTTCAGTAGATAGCAAGTTTATCAGAGTAAATTGCTATCTTCAATAGAAACCAAGTCTATCAGAATAAGTTGCTATCTTCAGTAGATAGCAAGTATATCAGAGTAAAATGCCAAGTCTATCAGAAGATAGCTCACTTACTCTGATAGATTTGGTGTCTACTGCAGATAGCAATTTACTCTCATAGATTTGGTGTCTACTGAAGATATCAACTTACTCTGATAGACTTGCTATCTACTGAAGATAGTTACTTACTCTGATATACTTGCTATCTACTGAAGATAGCATAGAAAGCAACTTATTCTGATAGACTTGGTATCAACTGAAGAAAGCAATTTACTCTGATAGACTTGCTAAGCACAGATCGTACAGAACTTCCAAACCCGTACATGAGTGCTAATCAATATGGCGCGGCAACGTAGCATACGAGCTGCATTAGGCAATTCATGATACAGACAAACGGAATAACTTGCTAAAAAGTCGTCAACTCATCAATAATCACGTCATCTGTAAATTATGTCGCAATTATCTAGTCCGATAATCACGTCATCTGTAAATAATCTCGCAATTATCTAGTCAATAATCCTGTCATCTGTAAATTATGTCGCAATTATCTAGTCAATAATCACATCATCTGTAAATTATCTCGCAATTATCTAGTCAATTATCACGTCATCTCGTCGATTATCACGTCAACTCATCAATTATCACGTCATCTTGAATTTATGTCACAATTATCTTGTCAATTATCACATCATCTTGAACTTATGTCGCAATTATTTTGTCAATTATCACGTCATCTTGAAATTATCTTGTCATCTCGTCAATTAGCACGTCATCTTGAATTGAAATTATCTCGTCATCTCCTCAATTATTACGTCTGCTTGAAATCATCTCGTCATCTCCTCAATTATCACGTCATCTCATCAATTATTACGCCAACTCGTCAATTATCATGTCATCTTGAAATTTTGTCGCAATTATCTCGTCAATTATCATGTCATCTTGAAATTTTGTCGCAATTATCTCGTCAATTATCATGTCATCTTGAAATTATCTCATCAATTATCACGTCATCTTGAAGTTATTTTGTCATCTCTGCAATTGTCACGTCATCTTGAAATTATCTCGACATCTCGGCAATGATCACGTCAATTATCACGTCATCTTGAAATTATCATGTCATCTTGAAATTATCACGTCATCTCGTCAATTATAACCTCATCTCGACAATTATCACGTCAACTCGTCAATTATCACGTCATCTTGAAACTATGTCGCAATTATCTCGTCAATTATCACGTTATCTTGAAATTTTCTCGCAATTATCTCGTCAATTATCAAGTCATCTTGAAATGATCTCGTCATCTCGTCAAATATAACCTCATTTGGTAGCCATTTTGGTATTTTGTTATGACCATTTGGTAGTTATTTCAATCAATGATATACTACGCGATAGTCATTAAAAATGTGACATGGCTTTTTTTGGTCATTCAACAGTAATTTGAACAATCTGGCGGCCATTTTGAAGAGTGATAATTAAATCAAAACTGTCAGAAAGGCGAGTCGTATAATTATCTAAAACATTATACAGTATAGCAGTTAAGAACATAATTATGTGGTGAATGTTAAGTGATGTACTGCTATATAGGCTATTTATACATTTAACGCAGCCATTTTTGCGGTCATCTTGGATTTAAAGTATATCTTAACGAAGCAAATATGCTGATATGAACTTTTAGTTGTCTAATACATACATCCTATGGTTAAAAATATACTTTTTATCAGACACTTTGGCTGATATAAGTCGTTTTATGAAATGTGATAATTTTGGCGGCCATTTTGGACGCCATCTTGAATAACCCACTAGCATACCACAATTAATCTTGGTATTTACCCTGAATATGTTTTAGGACCATGAAATGAAGTTCAAAAAGTTGGTTTGGTGAAGTCTTGTAATAGGGGGGGGGGGTGGCATTTGCTTACTAGTTCAAGCATTTAGTATAGGTTTTCCCAGTTAGTTTAACACTTTTTTCATTATATTTCATATCTCGTTAAGTTAGAATTCGTCCCCAAAATATGACTTTCGCATTTTGTTAAAAAAATTCGTCAATGAGCATTATATTTCAAAGTATGACCATTTCATTTAATTCATTGGTCATTTCTTTTCGTCAGGGAAGGATTGAATTCGTATCACCTGATGGGTAGCGGGTCTATGCACAAATATAATTCGTCTTTGTTCCATATTTTTAATACTTTAATCACATATATTCGTCCTATACATATTAAAACGTATAGGCCTATAGCTGGATTTTACATGCTTCTAGGCAGGACGTTCCACATGGGACGAAATAAAGTGAACTGAATATGAAACTATTTGATCAAAGACGAAATAAATGTATACATTAGTACGTTACCGCTGTATCAGACGAAATGGAAGTGTATTAGGACGAAATAAAATGAAAATTAAATGAAATTCATTGCGCAAAATATGAATATACTTGACCAAAGACGAAATTTACTTTAACAAATGCAACCTTCAAAATTTTGGGACGAATTCAAATAACGAGATATGAAATATAATGAATAAAGTGTTAAACTAACTGGGAAAACCTGTATTAATGCTCGTTTTTATTTATAAAGATTTAAGAAAAAGGCTATGAAAGCTTTTTCTAGTTCATTTCCCCGGGACGATTCCACACCATACAGGACAGGAGGTAGAACTTTTTAAACGACCCTCGTATTTTGCGCGCGCATACCTATTACGGACAGCCTGTCGTCAATTTTCAATTTGTTTTGCGGGAAATTGCGGCAACCAAAACACTGATGCGATGTGACAAACCAAACCCAAATACTAAATTAGCAGGTATGTTGTGATTGTTATCCAATTTGTTTCAGATAAAAAAAAATAACAATGAGAGAAGGGTAGCCAGATTAATGAAAGTTTAGTATGAAGATAGTTACGACTATAAGCTGATTGAGTGAGTGTGAGTGAGACCATTGCCGAGGACGTCCTTGGCTATTATATTCAAATAAGGCTAAAAGCGTAAGCTTACTCATTCGGATTCTTGATGATGCCATTTGGATTGAGTTGGGTTATATCATTAGCCTACTTAACTATATTAGTATATACAATAAACATGAAAAAATTACGTAAGTATGCCTACTGATAAACTAAACTTACCAGTGGTCATTACAATGGGGGGGGGGGGGGGGGGGGGGGGGTATTATGCGCGTCCAAGGACTTTCAAAAAGTACCCTAAATACGTAATTATGTTTATGTGAAAAAGCACCCCCTAAACAAGTATGGCACAGTATTTTACATACCCTAAGCAAGTAATATCAGTATTTCCAATACCCTAAACAAGTACTCAAAATATTTTGATACCCTAAACAAGTACTCAAAATATTTTGATACCCTAAGCAAGTAATTTGTATAGTTTAAACAGGGAGGTGTAATTAGTATTAACATCTCTCTGGTTTAAACCTCTTACCGCGTATGACACATTTCTAACCCTTTTTCCCTTCCCTAATAAGCTATAAGTATTATGAAACAAATGCCGAGCTGATCTATCAGATCAGTTGCCAAGGATACAATTTGAAAAATCTCGCCCATGTATCATGGGTATTTATTATCCTCATGGAGCAAATCCCTATACGAAAGCAAAAAGTATACCCTTTTTCTTAATTTGGCTTGTTTTGATGCCCTATTCACGTTACGTATGTAACGTGCCCCAGCTTGAAAAGCTACCCTAATTACGTGATTTCTTGGACACGCATGATACCCCTCTTGTATTGACCACTGAGCACACCGGGCAGGGCTGTCAACTCTCCCGCATAAGCGGGAGTCTCCCATTAAAACGTGCAACTGACATCAATTATAATGGGAAAGTCATCCCCTCCCAAGATTGCATCAACTACCTTGGAGTAACAATTGATCAAACAGTCTCTGGAGACAAATTAGGGGACGATCTTGTCAAGAAAGTTGTTGGTCGTATCAAATTTCTCTTTAGACATTCTAGTTACCTTAACCAAACCTTGCGTAAAAATCTGAGTGCAGTCTGATCCAATGTCACCTTGACTATTGCTGTTCCGCATGGTTTGCTGGTATCAATACCAGGGCCAGACACAAATTACAAGTCACCCAAAACAAAATAGTTCGCTTCATTTTGAAATTGTCTCCAAGGACTCACATTGATCAATTTAACCGTAATTTACTTAGACTCCTAAATACACAGGACCGTGCAAAACAGTTAAGACTTAACCACGTTTTTAATATCTTTAATGGTATTGGTGCTCCTTACCTTGCTCACAATTTCATAAGAACCATGAGTGCTCATTCCCACCGAACTAGGTCAAGCAATTTCAATTTTATTGTCCCTAGAGTTAAAGGAATTGCTTCCAAGTCATTCTACTACAATGCCATCTTAGACTGGAACGCCCGGCCACCACAAATCCAGACCATACGCAGGAAGATGGAATTTAAAAAGGCTGTAAAAAAACACCTGGCTGATAGCGCTCTGAAGCAGGAATCTGCAGATTTCATACGTGTGTAGGCTTATTGTCCAATGTGTCCAATGTCATTTTGTTTATGTTACTCCACGTCCATGGCCCTCTTGTTGTGTTGTTTTGGGACCCCATTGGAAATAAGCCTGCACATGTAGCTGGCTTTTATGGGCTATCCTGGCCTTGCAACTTATTCGGCCGAGTGCACCAATGACGGGTAGCTGAAGAATAGCGCTACCTCGCTAGTAACTGAGGCGTAACCCACAATTTTGAGAGCGCCAATGCGGGGTAAGCTACTAGGCTAGTAACTGGCGGGTAATTTACGCTAAATGTTATACCTGACCGGACCCAAGAGTAAGTTGGGGCATAACGTTTTATGCCACAAGTCAGTCGATTCTAGCAGTAGCGTAAATTTGTTGTGAACATTGGAGGGGATGATTCGCTAATGCTGAAGGACCAATTGCGCTTGCATGACCAGGGGGTGTCTATTTGAAGTGGAATGTGACCCCTCATAAGCTGAAAGATTTTTATATTTTTGAAAATCCATTCAAGCAATTTGGTGATTTTTTTAGTCAAAATTTAGATCAACTCCTTTTGCCCATTCAAACACTAATCGCACCGACTTTTGGGTCATATTTTGACCAAAATGTACTAATTGTCTAAGGATCTTAAATAATGACTAAATACATAAACGTATTATTGTTTTTATTAATTAAAAACTGATAAAGCCAAGTTTCAACATTATTGTGAGTGGAAGGGTAGAACTAGAAGAACGAAATAAAAAAAAGCATATCGTGCCGTGCGTGGTCTGGGAATCGAACCGGGGTTCCGCGGTTAACAAGCGAAGGACTAGGTGTCCACGCCACAGAAGTATTTGTGTTAAGAGATGTGTTATAATTGTATATAATTATATCCATCAGGTGCTTGTGTTTGTCATTAAAATTGTGCTTTTTGGTGCAATGTTTGCATGTGCCCCTCGCCCAAAATATGTTTGTAATGTCATGATAGTCCTTATTTTTGAAAAAAAACGGTAAACAAACTTCGAATTTTTTGGCCATAAAATGGCATCATTTTTTCCGGATCGCAGGCCGACTTCACATGATTCTTGATTTACACTCACCTATGATCTAGAGAGTGACGACACGTTTTTAATATTACGGAGGACCGTTCACGCCAGAATTTTACAATAAACTATAGGTTAACACTTTGCATATGCGCCAATTAATTTTGTAAGGGGACGATGCTGATTAATGTGGATATTTACCTCGCTAGTTGCTATTCTGATGTTACTCGCCAGTTATGCTCTAAGAATTACATCTTTAGTAAGTTATGCTACAGTTAGAGCATAACTACTAGGGAGGTAGCTTACCTCCCTATTAAGTTACCCGTCATTGGTGCACTCGGCCGTTGGTGTTGTGGTGTGCTTGCCGTTCCAGTTTGGGATGGCATTGTGATATGTGTTATTTATTGAATGTTAATATAATTTTATACTCGTGTGATTTGTTATTTGTATATGTTGTGATGCCAAATAAAAACTAGACAATCTTTCTCCCGCACTCCCGCCTAGCATATAAAATCTCCCGCCTCAAAAATGTATCAATTAAAATGTTTATCAACATCTTTACACGAGCTTCCGTCGGTACATTTGCGATTTTGACGATGCAAAATTTTTCGGGCGGATTTGAGGAAAACATCATCGCTCCCCCTACTTATCAAGATTTCATGAAAGGGGATATGCCTGTGATCGGGGGGGAGGGGGGGGGGGGGGCATAACCGACTATTTGTTGAAATGCTATGTCCCTTTTTAAACCAAACCATCTATATTTGAGGTCAGTTGAGACTAGTTGAGACACAAATTTTCTTGTAATTTCCATCCAGTAACCCTTTACTTGATTATAAATCTGAAATTCACTGACTTTTGACTAAATCAAGTCCAGTCATTTGCTTAACAGTGAGGGAACAATGTGCGTCTCATCACATGATTTATACTGTAGAATGTAGATCCCATGTAGATCTATCTACAGGTTCATATTATTATTATTAAAGCCATAAACAAGAACTTGGCTGATCGAATCAACTGTACTTAACAGTAGGCCTACCATATTAACTTGTCCCTGGAGTGCCAGGGAATAAAAATGATTTTGATTACAAAAGATTCAAACCAAGGCTTCTTGTGAATAAGGCGAGCAATGAAAACTGAAGTCCGACTGATATCATTCTGCATTTATGTCACCTATTATCCCATTACATATAAATAAGGATTTCACAATCCGTAAATGGCCTAAATGTGGTTCCTCTCCCCCTTCATCCATGTCTAAGTGGATTGAGACCAAACAGCCTAATGGGATTTTATGTTGATGTTTTTATGCACTTTCTATCAGGTTCTGCTGTATTGACCCACATCCCATGTTCTTTCTCTTCATAAACAGGTGCTACATAAAAACGTGTGAACATACACACATATTACCTGGCATTTCAGAATGGATTCCCAGGAATCAAATGTTACAGAGGTAAGTTTACCTGGAAACAGTGTCCATGGAGGGAAAAAACAGTGGATACGGGAAACTCATTCCAGGGAAATTTTAAGATCTGGAGGGAAATTTTGGCATTTGGAGGAAAATGTTGGCAATTGGGAGGGATGGATAGCTGTTTTGTACATACAAATGTAAGCTATTGTGGTAAATTGGACTTGATTCCCTTGAAATAAAACATTTTTCCAGCCCTGAGTGTCAGACCCCCGAGTCACAACCTCTACCCACACCCCAATCAGCTCAAGCGCACCCTATTTTGTCCCCCAAACAATTGAAATGTTGACTTTTAATGTCAAAATTACTTAAAATTTACTTTAAAATGGTCTGAAATGTCTAATTCAGAACAAATTAAGCTAATTTCAGGCAATTTGTCAAATAAAAGCCCAATTTTTTGGCCCCCCCCCCCCCCAAAAAAAAAATCTCCCCCCCCCCCCCCCCCATGGTTTTTTTCCCCAAATTTTATTTTTGATGCTGGTGCTGCGACTGGTTGGATATAAACTTGTCACATAACCATTTTAGCATAACCACAGCTGTTATTTTATTTTGTTATACATATATTATTTTACACCAATCTTTAGAATGAGGGTTGGTATCGGATTAGGTGATGAGAGAGTAAATGATGCATTGTTTGTGAATAAATAATGAAAAAGTTCTTTACAAATTTGAAATAAAAAGTAATACTAATATGTCAATCTAGAGTTCCCCAATGGTAGAGTGTGCTGAATATACTGTCATGCTCAAGAAATGGTAAAACTTCTAATGCTGTGTTATCAGTGGCGACACCAGCCTCCTAATTTGGGGTGGGGGAAAAAGGGGGGCAAGAATTTTTTTAGGGAGGGCATGAAATCGGGCATATTTTTGGTGCCATTTTACGCTTTAATTGTTAAATTTTGTCAAACTAACTAATTTGGTCTGAAAATGAGAGCTTGCGCGCAAAATAAATTTAGCTGTTTTATACTAAAATTGTCAACATTTGGTCTAATTTAACCCAATTTTGTAAGAAAATGTGCGCACAGCATGGAAAAAAATTGCCTTTTGATGCTAAAATTGTCTATTTTTTTCTATTTTTCTAATTTTAACATAATTGACATTTTTTGGGGTGGGGGGTGCCGCCATTGTAGTGATATTAAATAGGGCATACCCTATAACTTTTCACTAGAGTCAAAACTTTCTGTGCATTTTGTAGTGTGTGTACACATATTCTTGTCATAAACTTGAAAGAAGGGAACTTGGATGTGTTGCAAACAGGCTTGGTTGCAAACATAATTAAATGTAAAATCCTTACATTTTCTTTCATTTTATTTTTTCCAGAAATCATTACAAATTCCCTTTGGAGACAAAACATTTGATGCAATCCTTACCCAGCCTGTAGGTGATAATATTGAATCGCACACGGTTGGTGGCGTCCTTCTTACCCATGGTGCAGGAGGCGACATGAATACAGCACAACTTGTACAATTAGCCAATCATCTTGCTGCAAAGGGATTGACGTGTGCTCGTTTCACGTGTAGAGCTCTCAATTTAAAATATAGAATAAAAGTTTACAAAGCAATTGTGGTAAGTGGTAAAAGATTTATGAGCAAGTGGTAGTGGGATATAAACTTGAAACATTTCATTTGACATTGGTATCTCTTTGAAGTTTTGAACCAAGCTTTTTGAATAACTGATGCATTGAATCACACTACAATTTAACAATTTCCCAATTGGCGAGAAATATGTCATTTTTATCTCTCTGCACCCAAAAGTAATCCAAGCATATGCACGCTAATTTGGCAGTACGCAGGTGTCATGAATATGATTCACAATGCATCAGTTGAGCACTATGGGAGCATTTTTGGCGCCCACGCTCTTCTGAATTCATTCACCACTGTAGGAGGTTCACCAATTTAGAACTGAATAAACTATAGTTGAGAATGCAAACATATACAGAGTGGTTAAAAAAAAAAGGTTTACACTTTTTAAGATGCATATTTCTCGAAATTGATGAGACATCTAATAATTGTTATAATATTATCATAAACGCCATTATCTTAGTGATTTATGGTAAAACGGTGTTGAAATTGAAGCATAAATAAAGAAATGGCGACCGTTTAAAGAATAATGGTCAAAAACCAGTTTGTCTATGTGTTACGCAAGTCTATGGGATATTGTCATCTCAATAGTACTGCGTTCACAATTTCCTGCAATATGTAGGCCCTAATTATACCTGTAAACAAAGGGGAGGTACTCAGCCATGAAGCAAGCGATTGTTACAAAAGTGGTGTCATTTTAGAGAGGAAGAAATTAGCTAATCCACTGATGTACAAAAGGATACAAACAGGTCTTAAATAAATGAGAAATAGGTGCTCAAAAAACTGTCTAAACTTTTTTTGAGGAGTTTATATAAAACATCCATGACTGCCATAGACTTACATGTGGACAAACTTGTTTTTGACAGGTTTTCTTTAAATTGACGTTATTTCTTAATTTGAGCTTTAATTTCAACGCCGTTTTCACCATGTACCAACAAGATATTTTAGTTTAGGAATATCTTAAAATAATTTAAACATGTTTCGCAATTTTGATAAATTTGCCTCTAAAAAACTGTAAACCTTTTTTTCGGACCACTCGGTATACTCAGTGGCATAGCTAGGGGATAGCATGTGGCATTGGCATCACTTGAAGAGGGCACCATGAGCCGTTTCTAGACAAGTTATTTAAGAGATATAACTAGCTTGAGCTGATATTATGCAGCATGCTTAAGTTATCTAAAAGGTGGTCTAGTGGATAAGTTTTCGCTCCACAATACAACTGTTGTGGGTTCGAGTCCTGTTGCGGCCACCGTGTTGTGTCCTTGTATAAATGGGTACCTGCCATAATTAATGTTGGGATGGTAAAACAGACGTGTTGTGCTGGAGGAGTGGCGAACCCACCACAGCAAAAATTACATGGAGGAGTCTGGCCCAAACGCCAAGGAAAGAGAGAGATGGGCACTCCGCGCACGAGCTTCGCTTGGTATGACTATTTACCTATTACCTTATCTAAAAGGTGGGTGTTAGACAGTGGCACAATTTTAGTGCTTGCTATGGGTGATTTTTTTCTGTAGCTACACCACTGTATTTGAGGCCCCGGGGGTACTTACGCATGTAACGTACGTATACATGTATTGTGCCACTCTCTAATGGGTCACATTTTTGCACAAAATCCCTAAACAAGGCTTATGATTTGTGCTGGAAAACCCTAAACATGGGTTCAAAATCTCACACAAAAACCACCCAAACTCCTAATTCATGAAAATCACAAAAATCATGAATGTCAAATCAGCTATTGTTAAGGTAAAACACCCCTAATAGTGGGTCAGAATTTCACACCTCCAACAAATAATTTGAGTACCTCCCACTCCCACCCCTGGATTACAGAGTTTCTGATAAATAATTCACATAAAATAGGCGACAAAAAACCCCTGTTCTACGGGCAAACGGACCTCCCAGGTAGGTCCGGTTGGTCAAGTGTTTTTGTTTTCAAAATCAGGGATTTGTGGTGAATTTTCAACCATTTAAAAATAAATCAAAACATTTCATTTTTTTGAATACGACAAAAATGAGTCGACATGGTTGTAAAGAACTGGACTTGGAATGAATTCAGCAGTCAAAACCAGTCAGTCTTTGAAGTCAAGTCTTTTTGTTGTCTGAATGGAGTCCAAACTGTCCAAGTAGAGATTCTTATGATCTTTCATTGAAGTACCTAATTCATACATTACAACAGATATTATATTCAAGGTAAAATTCATTGTTAGGGTAACCATGGAGTAACCTATGCATCACAGATTGTTTTTGTCATTGGTCAGGAATACCTCTAAAGTGCTTATGCATTATATGCAATACCTCCTATGTGGTTTTACAACTTTACGTCATGTCATGTGCTTTTAAACATGTTCCACTGTCCCAAAAATCACAAAGAAAGTTTTTGTTTTTTCTTTATGCCAAACAATGATATATGCAAACCAAACATTTTAATTTTTTCAATTAGTTCAGTTATTGGATTGTACTGATATTATTTTTCAATATTCTTGTAATTACCCATTACTAACTTTTCATAAACATGTTTTAATCATGCTATGTTTTCAATTTCAGGATCATTTCATTCAACATGAGGGTTGGCGTTACTGCATCATCGGAGGTAAGCTTGATTTCCTTCAGTTGGCCTATTCTAACAAAGGCAGGTCAGCAGTTTTACCCACCTATTTATAATTATAGGCACTTCATTATTAAGTACAAATCTATGAAAACATAATGAAGCACTTTGGAAATAGGATTTCATACATTTTATTGTATAAGGTTATTATAAGACTAACTCCCCGGGCGTGTGGGTTTTGGTTTTTTTAGGGGGGGGGGATCAGGCTGCACAGAACCTCTAGGGTCGACATCACAGTTTTAGGCACCATGTTTATGGTGATGATCTCCCACAACCATTCTGTAAGTAGAATTTGTGAATCAATGACTGATATTCGTGACTGGGTTAACATCGGGTGCCTTCAAACAGACTCTTTTTGCTTCCCCATATTAAATATATAGCCATTAATATCGATGCTATTTTCAGGAAGATCAATGGGTGCCAGAGCTGCTGTAAGTACTGCCAATGAATCCCAGTTTCCTGCAGGCAAGCATATAATCAAAGGCATTATCTGTCTCTCCTACCCGCTTCACCCTCCCAAAGATGTCTCCAAACTCCGCAACGACATACTCCAGGATGCAAAGTTGCCCATATTGTTCATCAGCGGTACCGAAGATGTTCAGTGCGAACAAAAGCTGATGGAAGGCACACTCAGCACAATGGAGAATGTTACAATGCATTGGTTGGAAGGCGGTAATCATGGCCTTCATGTCAAAGGTCAAGTTGACTCTGTAACAAATGAGAGACTTTGTCAGGCAGTGTCTGATTGGTGTAAGACTATTATTATGCAGAGAATTGACTCAAAAGATATGCTTAATATAAAGGTGGAACAGGTAGCTGGCCAATCAAATACTGACCTTGCTCAGACTGGAACAGATTGTCATGAAAAGAAACAAAAAGCAGGTCAGAAACGAGTTGCGAGACAACGGCAAAGAAGTCAAAATAAGAAAAAGAAATAAAGTGTACTGTAACAGTAAATTGGTTGATAGGTTTTCATGGACTTCATGTCAAAAGTCAGTTTGACTCAATAACCAATGATCGACTTGTGTCAACTGTCAAGTACTCGAGTAGTATATAATTGGTGTGAGACTATCATGCAGGAAACAAACTCAGAAGAAATGCTGAAGGTGAAACAGATAGCCAACCTATCAAATACCGAGCCTACTCAGGCTAGAACAAATCATCATAAAATGAAACAAAGGTCAAAAACGAATCGCAAGGCAACAGCAAGGTACATGTAGTCAGAATAAGAATATGAATTAAACTGCTCAAAAAAAGTTTGGAATATATATATATTTTTTTCAAGCACAAGATTTTCAAATATTGCGGGATATGTTTTTATATGTTTCTATATCCATGTAAAGCTGATGTGTTCATCTTTACAATGATACCAAATTTGAAGCAATCCCTTGCTCCAGTGTTCAGCTTTTTGTGTGAGAACATGGAGAGGTCGCAATCTGTAAGTGCCAAAATCAACACTATTTTGTGCTTGAAAATCAATAGATCATCACACTTCACTGTAGTGGTCAATGTAACACTTCATTGAACAGACGACAAAGATGTTCTTTTGAGCACAACATAGCGTTGATTTTGGCACATTCAGATGGTGACCTCCCCATTTTCTCAAGCAAGTAGCCAAGCACTGGAGCAAGGGATTGCTTCAAATTTGGTATCATCGTAAAGATGAACACATTAGCTTTACCTTGATATATATAACTTAATGAACATATCCCACAATATTTGAAAATCTTGTGTTTGAAAAAATCTTCCAAACTTTTTTTGAGCAGTTTAATTGCAATGATACCTTCTGTTCACTTCTGTTGTTTAAATAATTCCAGGTAACATTGACTCTTATTTTTAGCCATTATATGATACAACAAAAAATGTAAAAAGAAAAGAAAAAACACATTGTTTTGTGGATTATTTTGCACATTTATTTCAAAATATAATAATTAGCTTAGTACGTAACAACTGTACAGTGGAATAATTCAACAAAGTAATCACTTGTGTTGATTCTAATTTACCTGTTCAAATGTGGAAGACGCTTAAACCAGGTATGACATTTTAAACAAGATCAAAACAATAGTGGTCATTATTACCCTTAACTTGAGTAAGGTGCAGAATTGTTTCTTTTTCACCACTCAATGGCAATTACACATGTGTTTCTTTCCAAGAATGCAGCAATAAATACAAAACTTTGCCCTAATATACCTATAGTCTATTCCTTGTCCACAATATATTTAACACTTTCCACGCGGCTATTATTTTTACCATGCACAAAACAGATCTTTCAGAAACCTATCCCAACTTTCAAAGTCTATCTCAAGGATTACTGAACCAATACGAGGCATGTTTGTACTTATTTCAATGCATTTCACACGGTGATTCCAAATATGGTTATTAAATTTAACAATTTTGACATTTTTAAAAAAGTTTGAGACATTTTGGAATGTCGTCTGCAGCTGCCTGCCGCGTGGAAAGTGTTAAGATGAGTAAAAGCCTTTAACTTGACTTTATTATCATAAGGCCATACCAAAGTCCCGAAAACCTTGATTTTAATGCTTTGATCCCATAATGTTTTACAGACTGTATTGTTTCCCCTAATATTATACAACCATTGCATTGGACCTTGTGAGGCTGTGTAATACATTAACATCTCTTGGTAGTGTATTACATTATATATATTATTTGATACCATTTTTAGAATACACTTACAATTTTGGCTGTTCATTGTGCGAGGTAATTAAAATAATTATGATTGTAGACTATTCTAAAAAAAGTATTTTTTTTAATAAATGTGTCCCAAACAATTTATTCATGAGTTACATACAATGTATACATATTTTTGACAATTAAGCATTTTCTTACTTCAATTCATTTAATCCTGTTTAATGATGGAATACATAAGATGATAACTCATTTCAGGCCCAAACATATCTGATATCAAATATTTCTCGGTTCATTGTTGTGGATTTTATAAAAACTTTTTAAAAGTCTTAAGTACATCAGTCAATATTATACATAACATAAATACACAAGTTTATAAAAGGTGATTTGTGAACAGAATATACACTATCCAAACCACTGTGCTCTAATATATTTATACCTTTATCCTTCCCCCTCGTAATAGACATAATTAAACAGTTTATGGTAAATAATGAACATGATTTGTTTACGTTCCCTTCCCACCTTTCCCATTGTTTTAGTCGGCATCATAATGCTTTGGATAAATTCTATATATCGTCGCTGTTCTGTCAATACCTTGTATCTCCACCTGGCCCTTCAGCATGTATAAAGTAATATTTCCTATGTACAACCTTTGGGCAGTCTGCTCTAAACATGTTCAAGGGCCAAAAGGTTAAAACACATCTACCGATGCCTTTTAAGTAGTCTTGCCCGTGAACATGTATAAAGCACCACTTTACTTTATACATCCTAAAGGGCCAGAAAAATATAAGGTTTTGACAGAATAGAAACGATATGCAAGCATAATGCGTGTATACCCAGAAGTGCATTCCAGAACGTTTTTAATTGATGAAGCCTTTGATTGGACAAAGATAAAATCATCAGCAATGACAACAATCATACGATGCAGCATGCAGGGTCAGGGTGATCCATGTCTTGTGATGATCATGCATGACATGCCTTTGGAGTGGACACACTTCCCAAACCACAATAACTCACTGATGCATGCATAAAATCGCTGGAGTTGAGTCCAAAGCACCATGGTGATATCTAAAATCTCCTAATTAACATGCATAATTGGATATACAGGGTGTCCCAGAATAATCTATACCGTGTTTGAAAAAATAACAAAAAACAACATTCCAGTCCATGTCTAATACCTGCAATATAATAGGGAACATGTTTCCTACTTACTCTTACTCTATCAATTTCATCAAAATATCTTTATCCGTTCCGATATAGCAAGACATTATCAATATATTTCAATTGATGAAATTCACACTAAACTTCCAACGGCTGCTTATGAAAGTATGATATAAGTCACTCAAGCAGAACAATTGCTTCGCCTTCTTACCATTCAAATATTGTTTCATAAAACATCACCAACAGTTGATATCTATTAATTCAAAATGCATCAGAAAGCTAAATATGTGTAGATGTTAAAATCATAAGCATAATCATAAATGCCCATTTCCCTGGTATAAATCATTCTGGGACATCCTGTATGCATTGAATTGCATCCACGGACTTATTCAACCAGACAGTTAATTACATTAATAAACAAAGTAATTGCACATATTATTTGTCACTTTAAATCAAAACGCAGAATACTTTGCATGCATTCAATCAAGTCACTGATCTCTACAATACACAAGTCAGTGATTATAAAATGTAACATTATTATCAAAACATCTCTTGGAACAATAGTTGATAAACATTGAAAATCAAATAGCAATGACACTTTAAAAGTTAGAAAATCCTTATTTGCTAGACACCGAGAACCCGGAATATAACAATACTCTCTCATCCTTATAGTCAATCTTCCTTAGTGCTGTTTGAGTGTTAAGTGCCAAAGGGCTGTAATTCACTTTGAACTTATTTCGATTTTGCAACCAACATAATCCATAATCAGCTACAGATTTGCAACAGAATCAAAAGCTCTCAAATCTATGAATTATTTAGAATATTTTGGACCATTAGATTTAAAAATATGTGTGTTTAAAAAATAATTTGGTAGCAAAATCTCAATTTCCCTAAACATCTAGAGTTACTACCTTCTGGCACTCATCCCTTTTTTTCTTTCTTTTTTGTATATAAAGCGCAAATGTGAACAATAGCCCAACAGACATTAACAAGGTTAATGACCAGAGTGATTAAAAATCAAACTGGTAACTCTCGAAAAGAGAGCTCTGAAAGGCCAATCAATTGGTTCACTGCAACTCAGAAAATATGCATAAAACAAGACACACAAATGGGCAGAGGTTAAAAATTCCACTATGTAATTAAATGCACATTCACCTGATAACAGTTTGATATTGTGAGTGGCATTTATGTATGTGTACAAACACAATGACAAACAAATCCTGACACATGTTTCACTTAATAATGACACATTGACATCAATCTCTTTGAGGATGGAAAATCCACTATAGTATCTAACAAATTCAATCAACTTTGAACAATGAGCACATAACAAGAACAATATTTACACTTGAATAAAACAACACATTTTACGTTCAAACAAAGATACATAACGTACACATACAATCAGTTGATTTATCCTAGATAACTTGGTGTCTGCTTTTAAATAGTGACATTAGGCGACTGGAAAAAACCCGTTTTATGGGCAAACAAACCTCTCAGGTAGGGTTGGTTGGTCGGGTGTTTGGTCTCAAAAATGTTGGTCAATTTTCAATAATTTTGTTAATGTTCATCCAAAAAGATCTTCTTTTTTCAAAGATTTCCACAACAAAATCAAAGCAATTCTTATGTTGAAAATCTGGAAAAACATGGGTCGGTCGGGCCCTCAAACAGGTTTTTTTCTTGTGGCCTTGGGTCTCATGAAGTTGTTTGAAGCTCCTTTCAATTATACAAAGAAAGACCTACATGTATGTACCTTACAACATTTTAGTAATAATTAAAACACTTTAATGTAACTTCAAAATATGGCAGTGTGCCTTTAAGAGGTAACAACAATGCTCAGAAATACACACTTCTAGACTTGGAAAAGTATAAAACAAGTGTTAATTTCCAAACTGCATAATTTCCACTCACGTTTATAATACTTAAAATGGTTTCGGTGGAAAACATTTTTGATGAATCTTATAAAAGTAAATGCGTACATCTGGAGAGTGGAGACCTGATATTATCTGGAATATCTCAAAAATTACTGTTCTACTTTAAACCATTTTTTTGAAGATTCTGTTTTACAAATATATTTCCAATACAACTATACTAAAACACATACGTGAAGTGGAATGTGAAAATGTTGCAAGGTAACCTAATTCTTTAAGAAACCCTATATTATTCCCCACCGCTACCGACTGACCCAATTCTTAAAAGGCTGCAGCTGCCACCCAAATGACCCATAATTCAACCATTTGAACATATGGCTATATTTAAAAAATCATTTGTCTCAAAGCTCCCACGCGCGTTACTTAATTGATGCGCATTCGAAAGCAGAAAACACTTTTTTTATTTTTAAACTTTTTTAAAACTTTTTTTTCAACAAAAAAAAATCCAAAAATTTCACAGATTTTTCATATTTCCATTGATCACATCATTTTAAATACAAAAGGTCACTTTTACAAGGATTTCAATATTTTATATTTTTAAAAAATAATTAAAAAAATGCATTCCGCATTTGGGTTTTGAAAAACTGAAGAGCTTCGAGACAAAAGATTTTTTTAATATAGCCTAATTAAAAAACATAAATATAAAACTTTATTACCCACCAGCGTTTGCAGCGAATAATAAAATAATAGACACCCCTGGTTCCTTGTTCAATGAAAAACAAATGTTTTAGTTTTTGTGACCACACCCGTTTTGAACTTTAATCTATGTTCTGTAGATCGCATCATTAACACCATAAGTAAATGTATGTTTGTTTGAATGACTAATTCTCCTCTTCATACATGTGATAATTATTGTGCAATTTAAACATCTGTAATACTTCACTAGAAATAATTTATGATGCCCTCTTGAAATTAAGTATAATTAATTGCCTAATATAATGTTGATAAAATACATGGAAGTGAGCTTTTTCATGGTTCAACATCATTTGCATTGAATGAAGTCTTAGACAAGATGAATACATGACTTTAGAAACCAACTGCAAACATATTACAACTTTCTGTATGAATCTATTAATAGTAGTTTTGCTAACATCATAGCCACACCTTGTTTACTATTTTATTCTAGTCACCAGGGTATTTGCAAAGGAAGATCTTTGTATGCAGCAAAAAGCTACACCATTTATTGATGGCCTTTCATCATAACCTCTTGGGAATAACAAATATAGTTCCAACTTAAAAATATCAAATAACACATTTATGGATTGATTTCTCTTCAATTTGAGATATTTTTCATGAAGATCAGTTAACAATTAACCCCCTGAGAACTACCGGCTGATTGGTCAGAAAGATAGATACATCATTTATTGCGCCAATCAGAGACAGTGTTAGAATAATTGTATCCCTGATAAAGATTGGAGTGAAATATTTTACAAGCTGCATTTTAATTGGCTATTCAAATGAGTATATCTTGCAATACACCAATCAGAACCACTGTTAGATGGGCCGGTAGTGCCCAGGGGGTTAAGGAGGCTAGACCGCAAAGAATGAGACAAAGTGCAGTTTTCATTTTTGCACTTCAGTTTTGAACATACAGGATAGTGTGACAGGTATGTGTATGGACCTCTTTGATCAACTGAAGTATCCCTGATCCTCATCTGACTATCGACAGGTGAGATGTCGTACCAGTAAATCAATATTCTGCATATTGCTAGACAGGCCGATTGTAAAAAAAAAATGATAAAATGAAAAACATACTTTGTTTTGGTTTTTTGACACATATCTTTGGTGATATTCATTCAATATCTCAAATCAAATTGAAGACATTTCTTTTTAAGATTTTGATTTCATATTTGTATGTAGGAGCTTTAGTTTTGGAGGTATGAGCATATCTATTACATGGTATGTTACTGTCTTTGAGTACTGTACAAATGATCATGCAGAACTTAATAGTTTCCCTGCATTTTGGAAGAAATCCAATGAATTAAGTAATTTGATCTCTACGCCCCTATAAAATACAACATGTGACTGACAGCCTGTTCTGAAACTGAAAATATTGTTGACCTGTAGTAGTGACAAATACTATATAGCTGCCGTCATAAACGCATTCTAAGTGCTCACTGCGAACAATGACGGTGCGCACAAGAGTCTGGTTGAGATCTGTCCATAGCATGACAGTGACTTATAGTAGGCTGAAAATGTAATAACCTTAAGTTATGTTGATGTATTTTTTCATGGTAATAACTTAATGACAAAATGGAAAGTTGATTCCACAATCATCATAATACAGTACACTTGAAAACATACAGCTGCACGAACAAACACAAAGTGTATTGAATATAGGACAAAAATAATTTATTTCTCAATCATTCATTAACTATCAAAACAAAAAAGGGGTCAAACATGTTCAAAATGAATTGATCTATCTTTCATCAGGAACGAAGTATTGAAGACAACGCATGAGCTTACAATATGCTCTGCATGATTGGCTGACTCATCTGAGCTCTGATTGGCCAACATTTTCTGAATCTACCTACTCCTAATGAAACCAGTTCTGTTCCTATGTTACTGAAAATCAATTCATACAGCAGATTAAGAAAGACATTACAGTTACAAGATGCAACTAATAATAAATGCCCCATAAGGTTATACACAGATAAATGTGAACCCAGGTCTAAATTCTAGTTCATACAATTTGGTTTAATAAGGAAAATGCTCCGCCTTTCAACTGGTTTTAAAAACCACAGATCCAGTTTAAAGCAGTTAAAACCAGTTTGTTTAATAGGGGAAATGCTCCGCTTTTCAACTGGGATCACCTGGAATTTAGATCTGGGAATGATTTAATTGGAATTACCCCATTTATCATTAACTGATCAAACAGTGTTCTATTGATATTCATGTTTCGATGGAACACACAGTATATCATCGGCACAGTATGCAAAAAGGTATAGAATTTAAATATAAAATTAATTTCAGTTATGCATGTAAGTATGAAATCATTATAAAAACGGAATAAAATGCCACAATATCTTCAATAGATTAAATACATCATTCTTTTCGTACATTTTCATACAGCTATTATAATACTCTTCAACTAAAGTTTAAAATAATGTTGCAAATATAAAAGCAGTATTTTTACATTGTTTAACTTGGTTATCTTCAGGTACTGTTGATCACTTACAAGTTAAAAACACATATTTATAAGTTAAAACCACCAAGGTCTTTATTTGAAAATATTGAAACTTCTCAGAGTGATTCATTATCACTTGGACATTTCAGAAAGTACAGGGTGAGTAAAAAAACATGCAATAGTAGAAGAAATCCATCATGATTTCAAAACCAAGGTGAAATTTGAAACATTTCAAACATGAAGCCAATCACAATTACCATTTGACTTAGGAGAACCTTTTTGCGAAGACACCCAATTTACAAGACGCATCTAAAACATGTGTAAGAGCACACAAATTTCCTTCATTCTACTTTGAAGAACTGAGGTTAATTTACAATGGAGTTGAAATTGTATGCAATATATGTATTATTTAGATGGGAGAAACATTAAATGGAACCAACTTCTTTTTTTCACAAAAAGTTAATATCAATTCTGTCATTCTTACAAGGTTAAAAAAAATCCAAAATTCATCATGATTTTGAAAACAAGATGGCCGTTCATTATTGCAGGTTTGTTTTAGAATTATCCTGTACATGGCCAACAAATCAACATAAATTGAACATACAGGGTGAGTCAAAAAATCCCAAAGTTGAGTACACTTTTTTTGACTCACCCTGTACAGAGATGCAGCGCAAATTTTGTATTAACTTAAACTGTTCATGTTTACATTACCCAAAGGATTTAGGCTGGTACATCCTTCTTTCATTCATTATTCAATACTTGTATTCATTATTCCGTACTTGTATTCATTATTCCGTACTTGTATTCATTATTCAATACTTTTATTCATTATTCAATACTTTCAACAAGTATACATTATTTAATATTAAATAGATATTTGATGATGAAAAAATATGCATCGGTGATATTTCTCAAAAAATACAAGCGACAAAAAAAATTCCCTTTTCGTTATCGAACATTTGTTAAAAGATAAAATTGAATTGTATCTTTTTGAATCAACATAAAAAGAGCTATGTATCAGGCTTAAAATCAGGATATATTTGAAATTCAAATATTTGTTTACCCGAATTTCACATTGTCCTGATTCTTTCCATGATTTTGTGTAAAAACCTTTGGATGGAAAGTATAGATAGTCAGTGTCACTGCTACTACTGCATGGGACATTTGAATACAATATGAATAAAAGAAAGGTTTTGCCTGGGCTTCAAAAGCAATGCAGAGAATAATAATGTGAAAAAAACATACATGTAAGCATGTGTAACCAAAAAACACATAATAAGGGTATTTTTTTAGATCAACCATGTAACGCATTATGGGTCTTTTAACACTATCAGTACCTTCAAGGAAACCCTTAAGTAAACTTAAAACCTTTTCCTACTCCTTTAACATCCAAAATCCTTATTTAGGGTGTATATTTTACTTCAGGAGAAATATGTGTTTTTAGGGGTATCTGAAAAATGTTTGGTCTCGCATGCTTACAGCATTCTATGCTTGAACCCCAATTTACTGTTAAACTGTATAGTATATATAATGTATGCCATGAATAATGAATGGTTTAAACATGTTTAAATATAAAATCTGGTAGCATAAAAATCTTCCCCCTATTAATATAGTACACAAACCTCGTTACTATGCTGCTTAAATTAACCAAGCCTCGAAGACATTGGCAAATAAACCTTTAAAACTACATACAAGGTTTTAGAAATCCACATATCTACGTCAATTAAAAGATTTCAGTAATCACCAATTGCCATCCTGTGATGTATTGGTTTAATGACTTGGGCACAACCATTAAATTTCAAATCAACAAAATAGTTGTCATTAAAAGCTATCCCAAGGAACACTTAACCAGGACTATGCATGTTTGTTCTCAAGAGCCAATGGCACTTCACTTCATTCATTTAACTATGTGCAGTGAGGTCAGAGACTATTCCAGTGATCAACGCAGCATAAACGCTCAATTGTGTTGATTCGTCTGTGATCGCATTTGTACTTTCCCCAGTGCAATTTCAACAAGATGGAATAATGCAATTAATAGAATACACTCTGATGTCACTGTATAGAGTAAGATGAAGGAAGTACAGACAAGTATCTTTTTAATATACCATCTTAGATTACATTTTGGGTTGCTAAGCTGATGGTTCTGTGGCCCAATTGAATTACCTGTGAAGACCCAAAGCATGCTTTTGAAATGGCATTTTCAGTAATTGGGCTACCTTCTGTCATATCTTGTCCACTTGAAACCAACAAATGTGGTTATATTTTTGGCAACACTGCTTGAATGGGGACAATTGTGGAATCGAGGGATGAGGCAGGATAAATGTCAGTACAGGTTTCACTTTTGAAACTTTACAGCATGGGCCAATAAAAAGACAATTGTAATTTGATAAAACCAGTATTTATAGCCTTTTTATTGACCCATCTAGTACATAACAAGGTTTGCTATTCGAATCAATGTTTCACTTCCACAAGTACCCAACCTAATTTGAGTCAGTTTACCAATGACTAACTATACATTACATTGCTTCAATGTAAACAATTTTGAACACATTTTTTCAATACATAAAAACTGCACCAACAATATGAATTTCTTCTTCAATAGTCCTAACTGTAGGAAATATGGCACAGCTGAAAGAATGAGATGTATGTTATGATTTCAGACAACGTATTACATATACATGATCAACAAGGCTTGAAATAAGCAGGAGCCAGGAGCAAATTTACCCCTGCTAAACCTCAAAATGCTCTTAATTATTTATGTCAATTGTGGCATCTGAGGAGCAACCTTTAAATTTAAAATTGCTCCTGGTTATTCCATTGCACTCATATTCAGGGATGACATATTTCTGAGGTTAAACCCTTTAATAGCCCCTGGTATGTGACAAATTGCCCCAGGTTTGGAAGGAAATTCTGTGAACCAGGGGCAAATTTGTGTAAAAAGTAGCTCCGGGTTCTTAATTCATTCAATACCTCCTCTCAACTGTAAAAGTGCAAGTTACTTTTGCGCTCCTAAATTGTCTGTGTCCTGATAATTTAAACAATTTCGCACATTGATTCAATTACAGTCCTTTTTATCTTTCCCTGGAGTAGGCCAGTGCATATAATAGTTTAAAAACAACATGTGCTTCTGACAGGATTCGTACCGGCAACCTTCGTAAAACCTTCGTAAAAAATCAAAATGTCTCTCACCACTGAGCCAACCGGCAGAGGAGCTCAAGATTTGAATTTTGTGTTTCTCAACTTCCCTCATATAGTGGTGCTTGAAGTTAATACAGCGCAAAAAGGTCAAATTATACAGCCATACGAAAAAAGGTCAATATCAAATTGTAAATTGTCAAGCATTACAAAGGAATTATAGGCCAATAGCAACAGCAGCTTCATAATATATAAGCAGACTTTATTTGGATCCCTGCCTTTTTAACACAACATTTCAAAAAGCCTGTTCAGCCTTCCCATCGCTCTATCATTCTGCTCGCATCTGTAGAGTCCATCTCGTTTAGAAAAGAACATGTCCACCACCAGACAGACGTTGGAAATGGCAGGTACGCCGAGCGACTCGGTCTGTGGGTCCTTACGTTTAGCGTCAGCACTGGCAAGATGCAAAACCACCAGAACAACTTCGGCATCACCTGGAAAAATACAAAATTACAAGGGCGAAAATTGAATCAGATTATTACATTTCAATATTATATGAGCATTTGGTTGGGTGTCTGTGGACACTTGTAATTGTATTCAATGGTGGATACCATTTTTGAAAGGGAAAAAAATGGTATTTTTCACAGAAGGATATTTGTATGTGTGCGTTGCTTCGGGTGTAAAATTTGTGGAAAAGGGGATGTTTTCAACATAAGAATAAGACTGCTGCAGATACGTAAGTTAGTTAATAAGGGTATAGGAAAAAATATGTACGGTACCACACATTTTTAGTGTTGAACATGTTCAGAATTGAAACTTGTTCAATAAATATTTGGATCACAACTTTAGAATAATAGCTGTTTATGGTCGATTCTGAAAGTACATACATGAGTATGATATTGTTCTTTTTTGAAAGTATCTCGGAGGGTAAACTCATTTTATGTATAAATAATTCAAACATAAATAAATCAGCAGCAATTATGTTGTACCTGATGACACTGGTTGTATAGCCAGTGGTAGGGGGGAGGGGGTAGAAACCAACTATTACGCTGGAAGCATGTGTTACCAACAAATGTGTAGTAATTTGTGACCCAACATGAGTAAATGAGGCACAATGTGGCAGTAGCTAATTTGATTTAAGAGCACAAATGTGGGACAAGGTCAAAATAAGTCAAAATCAAAAGTCTTATTTTATCTTTTATCCAACCAAAGACTCAAATTCTTGAAAATAAGGAGTTAAAAAATACATTATGAGGTATTCATTTACTCCATTGAATTGTTAACAAAACCAAAACTTATAGGGACCTATTCTTGTACTAAACACGGTTTTAGCTTAAAACCGCGTTTAACTAAACGCGTGTCTAACTTAAATGTGACTTTATCCTTTAAACGACGTGTTTAACAAAACACGATTTTGAACTCTGCAAATATCGTTCCCAGAGTGGTCCTACGTTGATTGTATTGAGGTATTTATTACATTGTGGCCCTAATGGGTTACAATAGATATTGGGCACGGTTGAGTGATCAATCAAGGCATACAGTTGGTGCGCGAGTCTAGTTAAACGCGCATTAAACTACCCCCATACCCATGTTTATAGTTAGACACATTTCGGCGAGTTAGAAGCGTGTTTAAGTAAAACGAATGTAAGAGAATCGCGATTAGTTAAACGCTGTGTCTAAAATCAAAGTTAGACGCGTGTTTAGCTTAAAACCGTGTTTAACTACGTACGAGAATACGGGCCATAATGTCCATAAGTAAGCTTTTTGTATTTGATGTTTTGCGATAAAGTGATCGTCAATCGTCCGTAACTTTGGTTAGGAATATCATAGCAGACCTGCCATGGGAATATGATATAACATTGAAATTGGTACCAAAATGTCTCAATATTCATTTGTCCTTCATTGTGCCTCATTTACTCACATTTACTCGCGTGTGGGTCACATTAATTAAGGGGTGTACAATTGACCATTTACATTTAGGAGCTCAAATTTGGGAGAAAACACACAAATTTGATGGATGTCTGGAAAATCTTTGGTCATGTATGCATGCAAACTCTAGAGCATGATATTGAATGCCTCCCCTCCCCCACCCCACCCCCTCCCTCATTGTACACTAACAAGAATCAAAGTGAAGAAATCAAAATACAGCTTTAAATTTGTAATTGCGTAATGGCAATTACCGGTATATAAAAGTTAATTAAAGCAAATATTACATTATATTTCACTTATACTCTGACCTTTAATTAGGATTTAAAAAGAATAGGTGGGCGTATAGCCGTATAGGCTAGGTTTCATTAGGCATTCACCAGACAAAACCAAACTTTGGTTTAATTGTATATTTATGATTTCAGCGAAATGGTTGCCCTGAACATCACACTATCATGATATTGCAATCTCACAGAAAACAAGACTCACACCAGCTCTTAGGCCTAAAAAAAAAGTTTGGTTGTCCTACGAGCTCTCAGAGAGGAAGGCGGGTGGGTGGATTTTGTTTTATTTTAATTTTCTTATACCAGCGGAAGCTCAAAGTTCAGCCAACAAGAAGTTGAAATCACACTAAGAGTCGCACATAAAATGCCATTTAAACTGTTTAAAAAGAAATCTGGAAAATAAAAAAATCTGAAAAAAATCTGAAAAAAAAAACCTGAAAAAAACCTGAAAAAAAAGGAAGAAAGCCTGAAAAAAAAATCTGAAAAAAAGATCTGAGCGGCCCTAAATCTGACAAGATAACAATTTATTTTTTTTGGCCTTAGTAACATGTACATTTAATAAGAATTGTCACCATCAAGTATTTCACACCTATCCACCTGATACAAAGGGTTTGAACGAACCACAGCAGCCTAAAGCGTTTATCTCCCATACTAATAAAAAATACATCCGGCAAGGTGATCTACATGTATGAGCTGAGCGCTGCCGGGAACATGTTACAAAAAAATAGCAATGGGTTTGTTGAGGAATCAAACTTGGGATTCCTGTATGGGAGCCCTACAGCCCTGTGCAACACTGGATTAACTGTTCTGACAAAGTCTCGATCAAAGATGTATCTACATGTAGTATATGGACAAGCATCAAATTTCTTGCAAGTTAGCTGATCCCCATACTTCTTTCAAATTAAGCGACTAGCATTTTAAACAATGGGGGTTGTCCATTAGGACACCACCAGCTTCTTGTGGGTGTTATCCAATAACTAATCGCTCCAGGATTATGTATGTTAGGGCTGTGAGAATTAAGCGCAACTGTTCACAAGTTGCATGGTGGTTCCATGTAGGTTTGAACAAATCTGTCCCAAAATATTGGGTTCACAAAAGAAGACATTTTGGCCACACAGCTGATTCCAATGACCTACCTCAGCTTATGAATGAATTGGGAGGTTGCAATCATTTGTACAATGTTAATTTAGTCAATTATATCTTTATATTGATTTAAAGGATGCTGAAAGTGTTAATATAAATTCTACATGGATTAATTGAAAATGAAAACTTAATTTATGTGCTATACTTACTGCTGATGCCTTCCATTGCATTCTCAATGTCTTTCACATTATCGCTTCCACTGCGGCATACGACTATCGTGAGCATGTTGTGATCCTCCGTGCTAACCCATTGTTTCAACTTGAGGTCTACACACTTTGCTGCCATGTGGGCTTTCATACGTTCTTGTAATATCTCATCACAGTCAAGGAAGTTGCCCAGTGTTCTTATGAGACATGTTACTGTGGTATCAATGGGAGATAAAGAGGGTCTATGGTTAGTAATTGTTGATTTGTTTTTCCATCTCCTGTTCAAGGAACTTAATCTGTTGTTTGCCTCTTTGCCTGATTTACCCCCGGGATTTACCTGGAGGAAGGGAGAGGGGGGTCAGGGGTCATTGTAATGGATATGGATGTAACACTAGCACTTTTGAACCCTGGGGAATTGGGCGAGATAAAAACCAAAATAGGGCATTCGGTGATGGTGCCTAAATGTCTTCATAAGGGGTCTTTCTTTGCGCAACAGATTTGTAAAATCTTCTGGAAAATAGGGGTCTTTGGGCGAGTGAGTGGTTAAAGTTTGGAAAAAGTATGGGGATCATTGGGTGAGAATGGTTACATTATTTAGAAATATTGGGTGATTGAGTGAGAGCAGGGCTATAAAGTGGGTTCCTTACATCCATACTTTTCCATGTTGGACTGCCCCCTCCCCCCCTTCACACACTACTGGTATACCTTTTGGGGGGGGGGGGGGGCGAGGAGCAAGAACAAATCGGTGGGGAGATGAAAGACAAAAATAGGGGCTATTTTTGGCTTTAAATGTCAAATGTTTTGAATCTTTGAGTGGGGGGGGGGCTGACTGGGGGAAAGTGGGGCATGTGTTGTGACGTGGGGGGGGAGGGATTTCCCTCTCCACGCCCCCTCCCCCCAGGTGCCGCCACTGAGGATTATCTCATAATAAGTGTCAGTGAAAAATGTGTTACATCACTGGAATTGGAAAGCACCAACCCAGCTAACCATATTACGTTGTTAGAACGTCGTGGCAAGGTTTCACTTTCGTTCTTGGAACGTTATGATTAAAAGTTCAAAGAACGTTGTGAACGTGATCCAACGTTAGGAGAACGTTTATTTGTCGACACATTTTTACGTTGTATGAACGTTAGTCATGAACGTTTTCACAACGTTATCACAACGTCTTAAACGTTTAAAACACTTTCTTGAAATTCTGTTAGTTATACCATTACGTCCAAATGACGTTTTTATACTGTCTTTATTACGTTATCGGAACGTCGTGACAACGTTCATGGAACGTTGCGATCCAACGTTAGAAGAACGTTTATTTGTCGACACATTTTTACGTTGTTTGAACGTTAGTAATGAACGTTTTCACAACGTTATAACAACGTCCCAAACGTTTAAAACACTTCTGTTAGTTATACCATTACGTCCAAATGACGTTTTTATAACCTATTTATTACGTTGTTGGAACGTCGTGACAACGTTTCACTTTCGTTCTTGGAACGTTATGATTAAACGTTCAAAGAACGTTTATTTGTCGACACATTTTTATGTTGTATGAACGTTAGTCTTGAACGTTTTCACAACGTTATCCCAAACGTGTAAAAAACTTTCATCAAATTCGGTTAGTTACACCATGGCAACCAGGGAATGGTAGTGGTATTATAGAGGGATGGGGCGGGCATTAACCTTTTCATGTGTACTATGTTCTTGCTCAATGTATATGGCATTAGTGAACAATGACTTGCCTTTAGCTATACATATGAGAACTTACGTATGCAGATCAAAATACTTTCTATAGTGTTAAAAGCTGTTAAATGTATGTATCGACTTAAATTTTAAAAAAAAATAGGTTTAAATAAATAAAAGTTGCAAATTAGCTCATTACCATAATTTAAAGGTTACAAACGAGCACCGGTGCTAATTTTTGTACCATTGAAATTATGCTAATGGGCTATTTCCACAATTTACTCGACTTATGTAAGGCCAGGTAAAATATGCAAATTAGCGATTACAGCCCAGGTAACATAATTTGGTTGTGTAAACGTTATATGAACGTTATATGAACGTCGTGATGAAGCCAGATTCTTTTCAAGCTTAAAAGACATAAATAAATATATTCCACATAAATTATACAGGTATTTTGTCATGAGTTCAAGTTCTATACTCTTTTTCCATGTGCAATACCCACGAGGAACGAATTCGATTCAAACTTTAACGGATTTACACGCTTAGAAAAGAGCATATTGCGCTTGAGTTAAAACGGGAACTAACGGAAAAGCATAAAAATTCCTAAGTTCACAAGGAAACCAGAAAGTCAGTAAAGCAGTCTTTAAAATTGAAATTGAAACATTTCATGCTCTTTGTTGAAATGGTCCATCCAATTAATGTCAATGGTAATACCACCTGTTATAACTTGCTTGTATCGTTGGATAAATGAATGAAAAGATTCAATTATATTCAATAATCGATACATTCTATCTTATGATTAAATGTTGCAATGGTATTGTTACTTTTGAATTACTGCACAATAATGTTTTTGGCATTCTTACAAGTTCGTAATCATAGTTGTAATTAATGCAAATTGGACCAAGCCGATTTTGCTTCCTCATGTTTGCTGAAGCATATCTCCCGTTCTAAATAACCAATTGGAACGCAACAAAATGCAAATGAAAGCTTATTTACTCAGCTTTCATAATACATCAAGATTAGACCGGTGTGTTCCTGTCCTTTTAAGATATCTTATGTGCCCAGAGTGTTAACATTTTTTGGGTCACCCTGTATACGCCTAGATTAGTACATCAAATTTGTAATGCCAAATTGTTTTGTATTAAAATTTTGATTCGTAATAAACCTTTTTAAATAAAATGTAATTCATTATTTAATTAGTCCATGGAAACGTGAGCAAAATGTTTTCTGAACGTTGCAGTTAAGTTCTAGTTTGGTTGCACTTAGGTTGTGGTTAGGTTGTCATTAAAACGTTTCTACAACGTTATTATAACGTTGCGGTTTGGGTGTGATTTGGTTGTTTTAGGTTGGTCAATGGAAACGTGAGCAAAAAGTTCTCTGAACGTTGCACTTAAGTTCTAGTTTGGTTGCACTTAGGTTGTGGTTAGGTTGTCATTAAAACGTTTCTACAACGTTATTATAACGTTGCGGTTTGGGTGTGATTTGGTTGTTTTAGGTTGGTCCATGGAAACGTGAGCAAAACGTTCTCTGAACGTTGCAGTTAAGTTCTAGTTTGGTTGCACTTAGGTTGTGGTTAGGTTGTCATTAAAACGTTTCTACAACGTTATTATAACGTTGCGGTTTGGGTGTGATTTGGTTGTTTTAGGTTGGTCCGTTGAAACGTGAGCAAAACGTTCTCTGAACGTTGCAGTTAAGTTCTAGTTTGGTTGCACTTAGGTTGTGGTTAGGTTGTCATTAAAACGTTTCTACAACGTTATATATAACGTTGCGGTTTGGGTGTGATTTGGTACTTAAAACAAACAACCCGCAACGTTATAATAACGCTGTAAGAACGTATTTAATGACAACCTAACCAGAACCTTAGTGCAACCAAACTAGAACTTAAACTACAACGTTCAGGGAACATCTTTTTCACGTTTAAAGGATTAAACTAAAACAACCAACTATTTGAGTGTTACAACGTTGTTAAAACATTATGTAAACGTTTCCGATGATCAGCATGCAACGTTCAGAGAACGTTTTAATCACGTTTCCAAGAACCAACCTAAAACAAACAAACCGCAACGTCATAATAACGTTGTAAGAACGTTTTTAATGACAACCTAACCACAACCTAAGTGCAACCAAACTAGAACTAAACTTTAACGTTCAGAGAACGTTTTGCTCACGTTTCAACGGACCAACTTAAAACAACCAAATCACAACCAAACCGTAACGTTATAAAAACGTTGTTAAAACGTTTTAAATGACGCAACCTAACTGCAACCTAGGTGCAACGTTGCGGAAACGTTCTGTGTTTGCTGGGAAGAGATTATCTTCTTGAATCTAACATTTTGAGAAATAAAGTAACATTTCCCATTTGCATTTGCATACACACTCCAATTTTCACTTTGGGTGCCTTTGCGATAACAATAACAATCTCAGTTCTCAGTTCACCCAACTTTAGTGAAATTTTGGAATTGGGTACAATTTTTAGGTTCATTAGTTCAGTATAATGATAGATACAAGAAGTGGATAAACCCAACAGTAACTTCTTATATAATGTATATGAATCAATTTTGACATCAATTATTATTGCAAATACCTAAAGAACGGATTACTTTCACTAAACAATATTGCACAATACTGCCCAAAATTGATGACCTTCCACGAAAAATTGACATAAATTCATTCAAGAATACAAAAGACAAATTTTACTTCACGCATTCTGAACCTGAAACTAAGCATAAATGTCTTTATTCTGCCCAAGTATTTTGGTTATTTCCCACACAATACATGTATTTCAATGACCTGTATGACTAAGGGTTGAAGTCTGATTTATACCCGAGTGCTGACAGTTCCAAAATTTGTTGATGTTACTGTTTGATTTTAACATGTAGGCTTCAAATGACCATTCATTTGATAAATTATTCTTTAAATTTATAAATCTTATTCTTGATATTTTTTTAGAGAAATTATACACAATCCAGAGTTTTCCAATTATTACAAAAAGCGATTTCAGATTTTCAGCACCGGAAGCCAAGATGTACCAAAATTGAATCCCACAATGCAATATCTTGCATTACAATGGTTTGGGCCATAGGTTAATTAATTGGCTTAAAATAAATGAACTACACTCATTGCATTGTATGTGGGACTCAATTTCGGTATAACTCCGATTCCAGTGCTGAAACCCTCGAAAACGTGTATAGGTCGGCCCGGAGTTACGTCACATGCCGTTTGCTGATGTAAACAACAGTCGCTTACACGGCCTCATACGATCACTAGGAACGATCTAGACTAGAAACTGATGTGTTAAAATTTGCTGTCAACAGCAAATAACAAAAATACCCGGATGACCGGGGCGACCTATATAATCAGTTGCTATATTTTGGCACGCAACTTCATAAAATGCATGTTTGGTCAAGAAAAAGCTCTATCTCAGTTGTCCTGGTACATAACTTTTTTCTCATCCTCTACAATATTACCAACCTGAAACAAGACTTGTTCCGCTGGTGCCTGCCCCTACATCATTGCCATCTACAAGTGCAGGTCGGATAGTAGCTGATGGCGGTGGTGAATCATCTACCGAATCCCTAGCAGACGACCCGTTATGACCATTACTTAATGTCAGTCTCAAATGACTAGTGTCCTCTTCCTCTTCGCTTTGACTACTGTGGTACCCATTTGTCAAACCGTTTGTATGAAACGCGCCATGTGATTTGCTGCTACTAAGTCCATTTGATTTGGTCACTTTCTTTCCTTTCGGTTCTTTGCTTTTAGCCCTTCTAAGCTTATCATTCTCTATTCTAAGCGTTGCTAATTCGTCCTCTAATGATTCAATGGTTTTGTGGCTACCACTGTCCCCATTCGTAAGTCCATTCACATGGGGTTGTTGTCTCTGCAGTTCACCCTTAAGTTCTCCATTTTCTCTTTTTAATTGGTCTACTTGCAGACGAAGAAGTCTGAGGGCGCCGTTTTCTCGTCGTAAAACATCAATAAGATGTCTCTGAAGTGTCACCAGGGAATGTGGATCGGTATGTGATGTGGATTCCGCTACCTGAGTAAATATAAGCATAATGCAGCATTAGTTTATTGGTTGTCAGTTATGCCACAGATTTAATGATGATATATAAAAATTAAAAAAAAGTTAATGTGATCAAATGACATCGGAATCATATCGTAATTATTAAAATGTTTTCATGTTCCTTAAACTATCGTGTTGATTTCATGACATACTTGTTCCTTGTTGGTTGGGTGTGTGTGTGGGGTTGTTGATGTTTGTGTGTGAGTTTTGTTTTCTTCTGTTTTGATGCATATTTTCCTTGTTAAGGTGGTGCAACACCTCCTCAGGCTTTGTCTTTTGTTGCATCTCCTCCATCGTTTTTGTATTTTAATGTTTTTTAAATGGTTTGTCTTTTATGATGGAAATAATAAAATTAATGAATGAATGATGGAATTAATTGATTTGTCTGTTGTTTTGGTTTTAGTTTTAATGGGAGGTTAAGTTTTTGTTGGTTTCTGCTTATTTTATCTTTTATTTTTATTTAAACATTTTTTTCCTTCTTTTCAAAAATATTTTTATTTATATATATATATATATATATTATGGTGCCTTTCCTTTTATCTGCTTAATTTCATTGTGGAGGAGGAGTATACTGTATATCATGCCAAACAAATCTGTAAATTCTAAATTCTATAATGTGAAAACACCTTTAAATTTGTACTGAAATAGCCCAATTACATTTAATTTAAATAATCAAACTCAATCCACCTGGTTAGCTTTTGAAGACCGATTCAATATCCATACATGAGATAGACAATATTTCTGTACGCCAATTAAATGCAATTGAATAACCATTTAATAATTGTATCTCAGTTATTGACAATTTCTACCTATGAGTTCATCTATTAATAATAACCGGTATCAATAAAATATTCAGAGGTTGGCAGTGATTAAAATGCAACTAGAGATCTTATGAATAGGTAGTATCAGGTTCACACGGCCTGTCACATTCCAGGGGCTTTCTGAAGTAGTGTATAAATACAGTATTATGCAGTTGACACCATACCATACACACACAGGTGTGTACATACGATTCTGTATGACCCACATGATTTCAAATGCATTTTGGTTTGTGTGAACTTTGGATTGGAAGTACAGTGTAAAGTAACGCTTACTAGATCATGAATTTGAAGTTATGTACTGTAGACAGCATTGAATTGTAGTTTTATGTATTAATTGTATAAACACCATTGAACCATAATATTTTCGACTGAAATGTATTGAAGTACTCAATGTTTGGTAGCAATCGCATAATGGATCTCAAAATTGAGCAAAACAATTCCTACTTCCTGTAAAACAACTTAATTTTTACGGCAACTTAATTTAGCGAATTAGCATTTAAGCAACTTTTGCGACAATTTAATTTCACTAATTTTTATCATCTTCCTATATAAAAAATAACCATTATAAATAATATAATTGGCGGCAACTTAAAGGAGGTGTCCAGTAAACATAACATTTTGCATTATTTTATGTTAGAACAATAATTATTGGTCGTACAAGGGGTATCAGGCGTGTCCAAGGATTTTCAAAAAGTACCCTAAATAAGTAATTGCATTAACCTTACCAGAGGCCACAAAAGGCCATAGCAAACAGCAAATAGCCTCTGTGCTCCCCCCAGGAATTCCTATACTATGCCGAAAAATTGATTTTCTTTTGATAACATTATAAAAATCAGCATTTTTAGTAAAATTTTCCATTCAATGGTATTTCTCAGCTTCTTTTAATTTTAAAACAAGAGCTCTCCTCATTCAATTTAATATTTAACACATTTTCTCTGGTTCTTATGCACTAATCAATTGCAAGCCTGGCCCTGGGGACCCGGGACATGGCAGGGACCATGCGGGGACTGTACACGAATGTACACAATACGGTGCCATGCTATGCGGGGGAGTGTACAGGGAAGTACAAACTGGGGCCGGGGATGCAATTGATAAGTGCATTATATATCTTACCACCAAGGAACTTTTAAGAACAACCCACTCCCCCCCCCCCCCTCCAACATAACCACCCACACACACAGTGAACTATTTGTGTATTAATTTACTTCCAATTCTTGAAACAAGAAGAGTCTTAAAAAAAAACGCGCTCAGAAGGGGTATATTTGAATAAAGAGAAAAATGTGATAGAGTGGTGATAGGCGTTATCAGTAACACCCTGAAACATGAGATTGAAGGTGATGTATTGTCTTTGAATTTATGTTTTTGCAACTGTCATGTTAAGGGGCTGTGGACTCTCAGCATAACCTCCGTAAAACTGCTGTAATTCCTTCATTATTCATTTAATCTAAATAAAGTATACATTTTCTTGAAGAAAAGGGTTCAATGAATCCAACCATGATCATGTTTTTTTACTCATTTTAGGTTTTGCAAAGATAACTCAAAATATATGTGGTCACATTTTGTTGTTCTAGTTTTATAATAATCCTAATAAAATTCTCTAGGAATGGTAGTGTTTTTTAATATCTGATTTATTTTTTGAATTATTGACCAAAAAGTACCAAAATGAGAAATGGCACTTGTTGGTCGATAATTCAAGAAATAAATCAGATATTAAAAAAAAAAAATCCTAGAAAATTTATTAGGATTGTAATAAAACTACAACGACAAAATTTGACAAAATCTATTTTGAGTTATTTTTACAAAACCTAAAATGGGTCAAAAAATGGTTTTTTTATCATTTCTCCAAAATGTGACAACAACAAAAAGTATGCGGTAAAATATGAATATTAAAAGCTACGTGCACAGTTATTTGAGACAAACTTTTTATTTGGCCTTATGTAGCCCAAATGGCACAGATACTGTACAGGTTACCGCACTTCACACTTGGCAAAGCTGTACTGTACTCTCTATAACATGTCAAGTTTACGTGGGAAGTCTATGCCTTGTTTAAACAATGCCATTATTCTTGTGTCTACATGCATGAGACTATGGTCTAAATGGGTAAATGAATCGAAACAATTTCATACCTATGTATTATTTCATAGATTGCATAAATAGTTGTCATTCATGCCATATTGTCATTAGGACTTTTAGATTGGCTATAGGTTGTGTTTGTATGTTTTAATGAGTTGCACATTTTGTTTGATGAGTCGATGAGTGCGTTTCTACAGAGCCTCCGCCTTTTGCCGGTGGTAATTTAACTTCCTGAAAAGGCGGTGGTAGAAGTACTGGGCTGTTTCTACAGACGACGTAAAAGACGACTAATCGCTTTATGGGGGTGTGTGCGTAGAGGAACGGCTGATTTTGAAATGACACAGATTAATTATATAACAACACAACAAACAAATATCTTGGCAATAAACAAACAAAGCAATTTCTTAGAGGTCCTGATGCTACGGCATCAGGACCTGTTTCTACAGAGCTGTTAGACGTCTACCCCATGATCAACCGGCTAATGACTCTCTGTAGAAACACGCTCCATGTTTCAAGTGAATTTCTGAAGTGTCTACACTATAAATGCATTGGTCATTATCTTTGAGTCTTTGACACATTCTGTTGGGCAAAGCATTTTTCTAATATGTTGGTCAAGATTTACCCAACAAAACTGATATCATCACATTCACATCAGTTGGGTAAACCTTTGTTTTGCCCATTTATTTTGACTTAAACTTGCAACAGTTGGGTAAAGTTTTTTTGAAATTTGAATAAATCAAAATGGTTGGGCAAAGACGACTGATCATGCGCACTGCAAGCTAGAACTGCCCAACAGTTGGGCATCATTTCCACCGTTTGCTTACGAATTCATCATTCATCATCAGAACGATGAACGTGGAATTCATGTCAGTATCGCGTCTGCTGGGGTCTTATGGCCTTCCACCGTAAATAATAGACATTTTCAAAGGTAAGTCATAATCATTATGCTATATACATGATATAATTCCATCAAGAACGAGTTCAAGAATTCTGTGAATAATTTTCTAATTCCAGGCATGCAAAATGTACATTTTTCTACGGTCATGACGGTAAGCTTACCATGTTATTGGTGAGATTACTGTCTGTCATTACCGTAGAAAATGTACATTTTGTAGACATGCAATTAAAACATTATTCATGGAATACTTGAATTCATTATTCTTGATGGAATTATATCATGTATAGGATTATAACTGTGACTTACCTTTGAAACCCTAACCCTAACCAGACCCAAGATTTTGACCAACTGTTGGCATAAAGTAAAAGAGTGCCCAATATATGGTTACATATTCTCAATACATTGACCAACAAATGTTTTACAGAAAACCCAACAGTTGGTCAAATTATATTTCCTATTACCCAACTGTTTAATAATCATATTTGCCCAAAAATTGGTGAAACATTTTACCCAACAATGTTGGTATATTTTTAACCAAACGTTGGTTAAAACTATTTTGGGGATTTTGGGGAAATAATGTATCAAGTTTATGTTAGGGACGCACCATTAGATACTCAGGGGGGGGGGGGCATAGAAGTTTTTTAACAACAAAAAACTTTGCCCACTATCCAGGAAAAAAAAAACTTTGCCCACCAACCAGGAAGGAAAAAAGGTTGACCCACTGCTGAGTAAAAAAATAAAATCTGACTCACCCAACTCAATGTAAAGAAAAACAGTAAAACCTAAAAAACACTTTGCCACACCCCAGAACCATATCTCATAAAATTAAAATAAGATTGAAGTTGTAAAAGTAATGAATTGAATTACATAATACTAAAACTTCACACCTTATATTGGTAATGCCTTTCAATACACAGTAAACATTATTAGGTATACAGGCAAGCTTACAAAAGATTAGCTACAAAAGATTAGGCTACCATATTGATAAGGTAATTGAGTTGGACTCAAATAGGTCAATTACTCTATTGACTTAAAGAAATGTGGATGTTTAGATAAACTAGTTCAACGGTCTGGTTCAACCATGGGTATCAATCATTGATACCAGTGTATATCAATATCAATCAATAGGGTAGACATGGATATGGAGTGACCAGCTATCACCCTATAATACTTATTGGGCATATTGATTTAATTATATTCCTTTATTATTTACTTATAATTCATTAATTTCTTTTAAAATTTATTTGTCAATTTATTTTAATCAAAATTCATTATATATATTTTGAACAAGGGTAACTCCTCGAACAACTGTATTTTCAATTTAGGAGTTTACTTATTCATTTATTTCTTTTAAAATTCATTTGTCAATTTATTTTAATCAAAATTCATTATTTGTATTTCGAACAACTGCATTTTCAATTATTAATTTTTTAAGATCACATTTGTCAGTTTATGATTATATTTATCTTTTTCTCACATGTAGTACAGGAATTATTATGGTGCAATACATGACTTATTGTAGTGCAAAGTGATTATACAAAAGAGTGTCCAGAAACCTTTCACCAGGGTGGAGCTGGAGAAGGTAAGGAAAGGTGGGGGTAAGGGGTCATTCTGGGTCTACAGGGTGTGTCAAAAAAGTGTCCCTTGTGAAACATGATTTATTTTTTAGCCATGAAAAATATCAAAATTGGAAGTGAAGTACTAATAATCATGTTCAAGAGGACTCGTATGTCTCGTTAGCAACCACTGAGCACTAAGGTAAGCTGGTAAAGGGATGTATGTACAGACCAACCAACACTTTCGTGAGGTGAGGGGTAAGAAAGGGTGGGGCAGTACGGGTCATCTTGGGTCTGTTACCTGCATGAAACTCTCCTCTAGGTTTCAGAGAACTTCCATCCAGTATAGCTTAAAGGAGCTGATAGGGAGTTATGCACTAAGGGTGTGAGGTTGTGTACCAACACTTAGGGATGAGTGCAGGTTGTAAGTGAGCTCCCCCCCAAAATAAAGAAACCTTTATAAAGTGAGCGCAGCAAGCTTCCTGAACGCATACGCGAGGCGTTCAGCGGGGTCCTAGGTAAGGAGGAGCTTGGTGCCCCCTTCAAGAAAATTTTGATATTCTAAGCATAAATAGGGTAGATTTCTTCTGTTTTTCGATTAATATTTGCAGGAAAAATTCGGAAAAAACAGAAAACTTGTTGTCAAATCCAAAAAAATATGGAAATCTGTAAAATTACTGAAAACTTACATCCTTGTACGAGTGGCAAATATGCGATGAGAAAATCAGATATTCAGCTCAATACATCTAGGGGAAAGAGTGGCTTAGCCCTTGAAGCCACATCAGGGTAGGTCAACAAAGGGAAAAGTATTTTAGGTGAGTTCTATTAATGATTGTGGTCTAATTATGCATACAGTTTTTGTTCCTAAGTTACCACACCCTATACTCTGAGTCAATGTATGGTATATGACATGTGGCAAATGTAATGGTTAAGATGAAATATCCTATGTACGATAAGCATTATCCTGGAAGAGGGCTGAACAAGAGGTATGTGCCTCTCGTCCCCATTTTAGACATATGACCCTTTCTTTTCAACCCTTAGACAAACCAAGTCAAATACCGCCCGGCATCTATTAAGCCCTACCTTCAACCCAAGTTATATTTTATATACGGTACCACAAGTCCACAAACCGTTTATACTGTAAATTCAAATTTTAAAATATTTTTCCCAAAACTTATTATGACATTTTTTTCGAGGCCTCACATTTATTACCTACTTTTTAAAAGCCATCAAATTGGGCATCCAAAATTTGATTTGACCAAAATATATGATGACAATTATAGGCCCTATTCCCAGCTAACCATATTACGTTGTTAGAACGTCGTGGCAAGGTTTCACTTTCGTTCTTGGAACGTTATGATTAAAAGTTCAAAGAACGTTGTGAACGTGATCCAACGTTAGGAGAACGTTTATTTGTCGACACATTTTTACGTTGTATGAACGTTAGTCACGAACGTTTTCACAACGTCCTAAACGTTTAAAATACTTTCTTGAAATTCTGTTAGTTATACCATTACGTCCAAATGACGTTTTTATACTGTCTTTATTACGTTATCGGAACGTCGTGACAACGTTCATGGAACGTTGCGATCCAACGTTAGAAGAACGTTTATTTGTCGACACATTTTTACGTTGTTTGAACGTTAGTAATGAACGTTTTCACAACGTTATAACAACGTCCCAAACGTTTAAAAAACTTCTGTTAGTTATACCATTACGTCCAAATGACGTTTTTATAAACTATTTATTACGTTATTGGAACGTCGTGACAACGTTTCACTTTCGTTCTTGGAACGTATGATTAAACGTTCAAAGAACGTTTATTTGTCGACACATTTTTATGTTGTATGAACGTTAGTCTTGAACGTTTTCACAACGTTATCCCAAACGTGTAAAAAACTTTCATCAAATTCGGTTAGTTACACCATGGCAACCAGGGAATGGTAGTGGTATTATAGAGGGATGGGGGCGGGCATTGACCTTTTCATGTGTACTATGTTCTTGCTCAATGTATGGCATTAGTGAACAATGACTTGCCTTTAGCTATACATATGAGAACTTACGTATTCAGATCAAAATACTTTCTATGGTGTTAAAAGCTGTTAAATGTATGTATCGACTTAAATTTAAAAAAAAAATAGGTTTAAATAAATAAAAGTTGCAAATTAGCTCATTACCATAATTTAAAGGTTACAAACGAGCATCGGTGCTAATTTTTGTACCATTGAAATTATGCTAATGAGCTATTTCCACAATTTACTCGACTCATGTAAGGCCAGGTAAAATATGCAAATTAGCGATTACAGCCCAGGTAACATAATTTGGTTGTGTAAACGTTATCATGGTTATATGAACGTCGTGATGAAGCCAGATTCTTTTCAAGCTTAAAAGACATAAATAAATATATTCCACATAAATTATACAGGTATTTTGTCATGAGTTCAAGTTCTATACTCTTTTTCCATGTGCAATACCCACGAGGAACGAATTTGATTCAAACTTTAACGGATTTACACGCTTAGAAAAGAGCATATTGCGCTTGAGTTAAAACGGGAACTAACGGAAAAGCATAAAAATGCCTAAGTTCACAAGGAAACCAGAAAGTCAGTAAAGCAGTCTTTAAAATTGAAATTGAAACATTTCATGCTCTTTGTTGAAATGGTCCATCCAATTAATGTCAATGGTAATACCACCTGTTATAACTTGCTTGTATCGTTGGATAAATGAATGAAAAGATTCAATTATATTCAATAATCGATACATTCAACTTATGATTAAATGTTGCAATGGATGGTATTGTTACTTTTGAATTACTGCACAATAATGTTTTTGGCATTCTTACAAGTTCGTAATCATAGTTGTAATTAATGCAAATTGGACCAGCCGATTTTGCTTCCTCATGTTTGCTGAAGCATATCTCCCGTTCTAAATAACCAATTGGAACGCAATAAAATGCAAATGAAAGCTTATTTACTCAGCTTTCATAATACATCAAGATTAGACCCGTGTGTTCCTGTCCTTTTAAGATATCTTATGTGCCCAGAGTGTTAACATTTTTTTGGTCACCCTGTATACGCCTAGATTAGTACATCAAATTTGTAATGCCAAATTGTTTTGTATTAACATTTTGATTCGTAATAAACCTTTTTAAATAAAATGTAATTCATTTTTTAATTAGTCCATGGAAACGTGAGCAAAATGTTTTCTGAACGTTGCAGTTAAGTTCTAGTATGGTAGCACTTAGGTTGTGGTTAGGTTGTCATTAAAACGTTTCTACAACGTTATTATAACGTTGCGGTTTGGGTGTGATTTGGTTGTTTTAGGTTGGTCAATGGAAACGTGAGCAAAAAGTTCTCTGAACGTTGCAGTTAAGTTCTAGTTTGGTTGCACTTAGGTTGTGGTTAGGTTGTCATTAAAACGTTTCTACAACGTTATTATAACGTTGCGGTTTGGGTGTGATTTGGTTGTTTTAGGTTGGTCCATGGAAACGTGAGCAAAACGTTCTCTGAACGTTGCAGTTAAGTTCTAGTTTGGTTGCACTTAGGTAGTGGTTAGGTTGTCATTAAAAGTTTCTACAACGTTATTATAACGTTGCGGTTTGGGTGTGATTTGGTTGTTTTAGGTTGGTCCGTTGAAACGTGAGCAAAACGTTCTCTGAACGTTGCAGTTAAGTTCTAGTTTGGTTGCACTTAGGTTGTGGTTAGGTTGTCATTAAAACGTTTCTACAACGTTATATATAACGTTGCGGTTTGGGTGTGATTTGGTACTTAAAACAAACAACCCGCAACGTTATAATAACGCTGTAAGAACGTATTTAATGACAACCTAACCAGAACCTTAGTGCAACCAAACTAGAACTTAAACTACAACGTTCAGGGAACATCCTTTTCACGTTTAAAGGATTAAACTAAAACAACCAACTATTTGAGTGTTACAACGTTGTTAAAACATTATGTAAACGTTTCCGATGATCAACATGCAACATTCAGAGAACGTTTTCATCACGTTTCCAAGAACCAACCTAAAACAAACAAACCGCAACGTCATAATAACGTTGTAAGAACGTTTATAATGACAACCTAACCACAACCTAAGTGCAACCAAACTACTAAACTTTAACGTTCAGAGAACGTTTTGCTCACGTTTCAACGGACCAACTTAAAACAACCAAATCACAACCAAACCGTAACGTTATAAACACGTTGTTAAAACGTTTTAAATGACGCAACCTAACTGCAACCTAGATGCAACGTTGCGGAAACGTTCTGTGTTTGCTGGGTTGTTCATCAATTTAATACACATTGCAGAATCCCATGTGCTTTCAAAATAGAAGTGTTCCTCCCTTCTTACAAAAAATGTTGTTATTGGGTTCCTTCTATACAGGACTGATTCAATGTCTAGTATAGAATAAATAGGCTTATTAATATATACACTTTCACTAGAAACAACTGACATGAAAAAATCACTCATCATTGTTAGCCTGATCTGAGACTGAGAGACTTAAATGGGGTTATCTTTTTTAATTTATTTATGACTCATTTTAAACTCAAGTGTCTCAAAATGAGTAGGCAGGTCTATCTATCTATAGTATGAGTATCAGTATTCAGGGCAGGGTCAAGACTTTTGAAGTTTGAATAGCCTGAACGACCCCGCCTACAAGATGTTCAATGGTCTGTATCCACCCGTGTCATTACTCATCACAACCACGACGTCCTGCCCAATAATGACTGTTGTTGTCAACTTTACTATACTAATACTATACTCAATGAACCTTGAACCAAAGTTCACGTTAAAAACATGAACACTCGTTGCAATTGTGGGCCAATAAATGTATGTAGGTTTCATCTAATTATTTTTAGACGTTTATTAAAATATAACTTTAGCTCGGCCTTTTGTTATTGCCCTTGCATGTTGTGTGTATTGCATTTACATCCGACGGGGTATCCCCGATTGCGATAGGGTTAACCGTTAATACATATTTCAAGATCAAAAATAGTTCATCAAAATGGTTCACTTTGCATCGTCAAAACCGGCCTTTTGGTGGTATTCTACGTCGGTTTTCCAAATTCTTATTATGTATGAAGGTATAAACTCTACATCCACATTCCCGTGCCATGTTTAATACCTTTCCTAAATATATAAATTACGTGTCCAAATTTGTAAACATCAACTCACCTTCAACCTCTCAAGAAGTGTTGGGACATCTTCCTCTAACTCGTCATCCGTTTTGCACTGAGGCGACATCTCAGGATGATAGCCGTTGTGTGGTTCGGCATCTTCAAGAACATATTTATTTTTCGATCGTGATCGGCGTAATGTGAGCCACCCTAAAGTCCTATGTTTTGATTTAGTTTTCACTTGAACATGCTGCATCAAATTACTTGTTTTCTCACCGCCCGACGCCATGATTACTGTGTACATGGGCGTATAAAATCCGTGTACAGGTTGACGTGTTTATACTACAATGAATGGGTGGACCATATTATTGTCAACCGCCAACGTATTTACTGTTATTATTCCCTACTAGCTTATGTCTCGTGTGTTCTCATAGATATTTTGGAAACCAGCGAGAGCCGTGGACACACCGATGTGGCACAAAATCAATTGTATCCCTTTCGCTCATAATTTTCGCTCACTCACTTTTTTTAGTGATAATAATAATTAGCGACAAGGCACATCCACTTTAAATAAGAGCGCTCAAGGCTGTAAGGCACGACCATAAAATACAGTATAAATAAAAATAAAACGATAAACAACAACAATCAAAATGCATACCCATCTTAGGGAGTGTTCATAAATACCTTGGTTGGGGGGTTCGGGGTAGAAAAATGTTGGCCCGGTGGAGGTCAGAAGAATGTCCCCCAAAAGGGGATCACACAACAAATTGGTAGGTACTTAAAGGGGATAAAAAAATCCAAAAAGTGCGAGTTGGCACATAATTAAGTTGATATTAACAATTCAGATGGGGCAACATAGACATTAAATCAGCAATAGTTTGAAAATAACTGAGCGATAGGGAGTCAATGGAGTCGGCCCTTTAAAATGGCGTGAAAGATCTTTTAGGGAATGTGCCAGTCCCGGTGCCAGTATGCGAGCTGCAGTGGTTTGAATTTTCTGAAGAGACGATAAGAGTTTGTTACTGAGCTGGTAATCCATAAAGAAGAGCATTGTTGTATCAAGACGAGATGTTATTAAAAATGAATTATTTCGGTTCAGTATCACGACTTAGATTTGCGGATTCTGCTGATATTATGACAAAAATAATGACACAAAAATATCATTGCCATTTGAAAAAGAATGGACGTAACTCCCTCCGTAACATGTCATTTGAAAATTAAATTTGTTTAATGATTTGGATTTTCTGAGACCGGTTCTGCGATTGCCAGAAGTTGCCCATTGGTAGTAAAAACACCGATTGCATTAAATAAATCAGTCTTTTCATGTACAGCTAATTTTTCATTCATTTTCTAAACGGTGTGCAATTGGAGGGTCGCTGCTCTATTTTACTTATAGAAACACTATCATTGCTAGCGAACGCCAGTTCTGGTGGTGGGGCTGGGGGAGAGGGTAGAGAGGGGGGCGGTTGATGCCTACTCCGTTTTCTCAAAAAACAAGTAAGCCTAAAGTTTTTTTTAGGGGGAAGGCGATTTGTGTCGGGTGATTTGACTTTTTGTTCATGATGGATTTTCGCGAAACGGGCGTCGAACGGGTAAAGGGGTTTGCAGCACATACGAAAGTAGATACAGAGGGGACGAGTGGATGCTACACCGTTGCATGGATAGGCAGAGGGGACCGGTGTGACCAAGGGCGGCGAACCGGGGGGGGGGGGGGCACGTGCCGCCCCCCCCCCCCCCCCCCCCCCCCCCTCAGATGTATACAGATAGCAATTTGTCGCGCGCTGCGTGCATGTGCCCTCAAACAATTAGTTATTTTAAAAGCTTGTGTAGCAAAATGAACCCGCAATCATGGCAAAATTATTTATCAGAAATTTCTTGTTGGTTCACTTTCAGTTGTTGCCCCTCCAATATGAAAACTAGCTACGCCACTGAGGCATAGTAAAAAAAAGTACATGTTTCCCGTCCGGACTTTTTAAAAAAAGGAGGGAGGGTCTTACTATTTACTATTTTCCCATTTTTTGCTATTTTTTCAGCTGAGATGGCCGCCAAGTCGAAAGTGACCAACTGACTGTGTTGCAGACACTCCTAAACAGGATTTTCCACTCTATTGCCAGAGGAATAAAAATATGAAAAGGTTACCTAATATATAGAGCCAAGTACACTGTTTCTTTATGATTTCTTCATTTTTCAGGTTGAATGAGGAACAAAACATCATTGATCGAAAGGATGTAGGCCAGTACATTGTATTGGTCCCCATGGTATGAGAAGCCGTCAATACTCAATACTTCCCTGTCATGCATGGCATGAACATGCTATGTAATGATACAGCATTTCTATTACACCTGCCATTCCTATGGGCAAAGGCAAAGGATCAATCACTAAAAAATACAAATAAATATATATATATATATTTTTTTTTTTTTCCCACCGAATTTTCGGAAATAGTAAATAGTAAAAAATAGGAGGCGGCGGCCAAAAAGGAGGCGGGCGGGGACGGTCAACATGTTTATTTTTTTACTTGGCCTGACGTATATGGAAGCATCAGTTTGTTATTTCAGTCTTAACCCCAGATAAGGGACGTAAACCCCAGATAAGGCACGTAAACCCCAGATAAGGCGGGCCTTATCTCAGGGTTTACGCTCCTTATCCCCAGATAAGTGACATAAACCTGGGATAACTGGCCTTATCTGGGGTTTAAGTTGTTAACCCCAGATAAGGGATGTAAACCTAGGATAAGACAGGCCTTATCTGGGGTTAACGCTCTTATAAGGAGCGTTAGATAAGGTGCATTATTCAGGGTTTAGGGCCTTGACCCCAGATAAGGAGCGTTAACTAGGGATAAGGCGTCTTATCCATAGATAAGGCGCTTTATTCTGTACATCCCTTGGGGTTAATGCGCCTTAACCCCAGAAAAGTAGCGTTAACTAGGGATAAGGCACCTTATCCATAGATAAGGCGCGTTATTCGGGGTTAAGGGCCTTAACCTCAGATAAGAGACGTAAACCTAGGATAATGGGCCTTATCTGGGGTTTAAGTTGTTAGCCCCATAAGGGACGTACACCTAGGATAAGGCAGGCCTATTTTCTGGGGTTAACGATCCGTATCTACAGATAAGGAGCGTTAACTATGGATAAGGCCCCTTATCCATAGATAAGGCAAGATATTCTAGGTTTACGTCCCTTATCTGGGGTTAAGGCACTTTAACCCCAGATAAGGAGTGTTAACTAGGGATAAGGAGCCTTATCCATAGATAAGGCGCCTTATTCAGGGTTAAGGGCCTTAACCCCAGATAAGAGATGTAAACCTAGGATAACAGGCCTTACCTGGGGTTTAAGTTGTTAGACGTAAACCTAGAATAAGGCAGGCCTTATCGGGGGTTAACGATCCTTCAGATAAGGAGCGTTAACTAGGGATAAGGCCCCTTATCCATAGATAAGGGGTGTTATTTGGGGTTTACGTTTCTTATCTGGGGTTAACGCGCCTTAACCACAGATAAGGAGCGTTAACCCCAGATAAGGCCCACCTTATCTGGGGTTTACGTCTCTTATCTGGGGATAAGGCGAAAATGACATACTTATGCTTCCATAGACGTAAACCCCAGATAAGGCCGGTTAACACTCCTTATCCCTAGATAAGGACCGTTAACTAGGGATAACGCGCCTTAATCATAGATAAGGCACGTTATTCGGGTTTAGGGCCTTAATAAGAGATGCAAACCTAGGATAACGGGCCTTATCTTGGGTTTAAGTTGTTAACCCCAGATAAGGGACGTAAACCTATGATAAGGCAGGCCTTATCTGGGGTTAACGATCCTGATCTACAGTTAAGGAGCATTAAAGGGACAAGGCCCCTTATCCATTATAGATAAGGCGCATTATTTGGTGTTTACGTTAACTAAGGATAAGGCGCCTTATCCATAGATAGATAAGGCACGTTATTCAGGGTTTAGGGCCTTAACCTCGGATAAGAGATGTAAACCTAGGATAACGGGCCTTATCTAGGTTTTAAGTTGTTAGACGTAAACCTAGGATAAGGCAGGCCTTATCTGGGGTTAACGATCCTTAGCTACAGATAAAGAGTGTTAACTAGGGATAAGGCTCATTATCCATAGATAAGGCCCCCCCCCCCCAAAAAAAAAAAAACCCCCGTTGACTTGCCCTTTCAGGGCCAGAGTCTGGGTCGGACGGTCGGATTTTTAATTTTAATTTTTATTTTTAAACAAGCAGATACTACCCAAAAACACATTTTCATCTCTAATTATTGTTACATGCTGCTTTCAATTTTAATTTTTTTAATTTTTTTACTTTGAAAAAAAAAAGGCGACCCATAGATTTCCGAAAATTCGGGTTGGTCGGAAAGGGCAAGTCAACTTTTTTTGTTTTGGCCCAAGGCGTGTTATTCTGGGTTTACGTTTCTTATCTGGGGTTAACGTACCTAAACCCAAGATAAGGAGCGTTAAAGGATAAGGCACCTTAACCCCAGATAAGGAGCGTTAACCCCAGATAAGGCCCGCCTTATCTGGGGTTTATGTTTGATAAGTTTCTTCATCACTTTCATAACTATTCAGGCTCAGAATGTCGACACGAATCTGCAAATTTCATACGCGCAAAATTCCATTTAGGCAAATCCATGTGGGGATTTCCTAATTATTATTAACTTTTAAAAAACCAATCAGGCATTTTACAGTGGTTTTTTGAACTTAACAACGAAGTAGAATTGAGGAATCTTTACTTTGATAGTTTGAAAAAAGGTACCACCAGTTGGACAGGTACTTTCGCAAATTTACCCGCATTGGACAGGCGGGCGGGTACTAAAGTCCAGCCCTGCCTATTGCATTTGAGATTTTGACACCAATAGGCTCACAGCTGCACTTAATAATTGAAAGTGTAACGAGATTGATACAAATTTGATAGCAACACAAGCACAAGTAGGTGAAAATGGCGGTCAAAAAAAAGGTAACCGTTATACAAACCACCCATACCCGATATACACAGAGATGACTATTTTGGTATATATTTCTCTCAGGGCTGTTTGACTGTCCGCTTTTAATTAAAATTATGGGATAAAACAAGATTATATAGTGGCCCATTTATGTTTTGACCTGATTTAGGTAGCGCTAATGAATACGAGTATACGGTGAAAATTTCAAGAAAATTGTTGGAGCCCTTTTTAAATTATCAGCATTTTCTACCTGACACACATTTTACATGCAACTCTATGGGAAATGTGGCCGATGAGGGCGCTATTATAGTAAATAATAATATTCAAAGCTCTATTTCTCAGAACTGGCACCAACAAATGTTCTGAAATTTCTACAAAAGATGGCCAGTACAGCGTGTCCCAAAAAACTGGGTTCAAAAGTTTGCGAGCTTACAACTAAAAAAGTAGGAAACATAGATAGTTTATATTTAGGGATATTAAACAAAATATACATGACCTTAATTGGTTAAACTCTGTAATTAATCCAATATAAACTTTTGGAAATACAAAGGTTTTAATAGAGCGTGGTCAAAACCCATTTGTCCCACTTTTCAAGGAACACCCCGATGTGTTGCCATTGCACATTGTTGTGATTTCGTCAATGTTTTGCCTTGCATTCATTCTTTACAAAGACTTGGGCAGTAGATAAAATTATCTTGGTCATATACCAATAATACAAGTTAATTATTTACATACACATTAACAAAAATGTTCTTTGTTATAGTCAGAGTTATTGTTAAGTTCTTTCAGAGAATAAACCCCATGCCGGGAATACTGCACATAGCGCAGTTTCATGCAACGCACGGATGGTTTATTCCTTAAATCGGGACAAATGGGTTCTGACCACGCTCTATTCAAATCTTTGTATTTCAAAAAGTTTACATTGGATTGGTCTCCAAATTTACCCAATTAAGGTCAGGTATATTTCGTTTGATATCCTTAAATATAAACTATCCATAATTCCTACTTATTTCGTTATAAGCTCGCGAACTTTTGAACCCAGTTTTTTGGGACACGCTGTATATTCAGGTACTTGAATCAGTTAAAACCAGAACCGGGCCAGCAAGGTACGGTGTTCTCAGTCTAAATCGGACAAATTATGTGGGATCAAACAGCCGTGCTCTCAGGTATACTTGGGGTGACTTTGGGAAAAGAGTCAGTCCATCAATTTGAACTTGGAATAAGTAGAATGAGGTTTGAACTAGATTCAATAAGTCATCATTTATTATCAATTACAGTACATACATTATCATTGTAATCCGTACAATATTATGTCAAATTTTAATAAATACCGTGATATTTCAGCAGTTTTTATCATGCAGCAACTACCATTTTCCATTCCAAATGGTGAAATACATGGATTAACCTTACTACTGTCAAAGAGTATGTGAATTCTATGTAGTATATAATTCTAGAAACATCAGTATAAAATTGAATTTGGATTCATGTATATTATGAGAACAATCAACATTTGGTTTAAGAACTGCAAAATATCAACCATTGGCATGATTTCACAAGATTTTAACACTCAAACCATTGCATGTTGTCATAATTGTTTAATATTAAAATGGATATTATTAAAATGATGCTTATAAATTATTAAATATACAATTAATTATATCTTTAAGGCATATAGTTTAAAATGATTTTTAAAGATATAAAAACACCCAAAATGTTAAAGAGTGGATGAGATTGTCAAATGACCCTTTCTAATTGTATAGTGACAGTTTTCTGATCTATCTCATGTGTATTTTAAGTGTAAAAAAACAACTTTTTCAAAATAATGATTTCTTATCACAACTTCTATTACATGAGCAAAAACTAGATGAGAAAATATGCTCTTCTTTGAAAAATAAACTGAGTGTGCTCAAAATGGTCAAATATATTTATCATTCCCAACATTGTTCCCCCCCCCCCCCAAAAAAAAAAGGCTCAAGACTAATTTGTCTGTGATGCTGAGTGGGGTGACATCAGCACATATTACGGCCATCGATACATAAATCTCTTGAGTATTCCAAAGCAATGGCATATTCAACCATACCATTAGTGGCGGCACTAGAGGGGGTGCCAGTCAGCTAGTCAAGCCCCACCCTATGTTGGCCCCCGAACAATTGAAAATTTTGAATTTAATGTCAAAATTACTAAAAATGTGCATAAAATAGGTCTGGGGTGCCAGTCAGCTAGTCAAGCGCCAGTCAGCTAGTCAAGCCCCACCCCATGTTGGCCCCCAAACAATTGAAAATTTTGAATTTTAATGTCAAAATTACTAAAAATGTGCATAAAATAGGTCTGGGGTGCCAGTCAGCTAGTCAAGCGCCAGTCAGCTAGTCAAGCGCCACCCCATGTTGGCCCCCAAACAATTGAAAATTTTGAATTTTAATGTCAAAATTACTAAATAGGTCAGAAATGTCTAATTCAGAACAAATTAAGCTAATTTCAGGCAATTTTTACAATAAAAGCCAACATTTCCCCACTCCCCAATTTTTTCTTGGCCCTGCCCCCCCCCCCCCCTCCAAAAAATGAAGTTTATGCTGGTGCTGGCCACTGCATACCAAACATAAAAAATGTCCGTCTTGGCATTGCCTTTGACTAAATTATGAGTCGGCTTCAGCTCCCAACTTCAAGCGACACAATGTATTGTATTAGTTTTAAATATCACCTTTACATACTGTATAAAGCACAGAAAATACAACAACAGATCCGGGGGGGGGGGGGGGGGGGGGCACTCAACTTTTTTTTGGGTAGGGGTGTGCCGCCCAGGGTCTCAAAAAGGGAGGCTACAGAACTGATCTGAGTGGATTTTATGACGAAAAATAGGGTCTTAGGAACTGATTTTTTCCCAAAAAATAGGTCTTGAGAACTGGCCTATAGTTCAAATTTCGATTTATTTTGGTTTAAGAACGCAAAGTTTTCAAAGAATTAGGGCTTTGGAACTCAAAATTGGGGCTTTGGAACGCAAAATTTTGCGATTTTTGAATTTTCAATAAAATTGGGGTCTTAAGAACTGATGCAGGCTCAAAAGGGGGGTCATAAGAACTAGCAGCAGAGGGTGAAAAAGGGGGTCTTCAGCGCGGCACATACCTATACCCTTTTCAAATGAAAGTGCCCCCCCCCCCGGGCAACAGATACCAGGGGTATCATTTGAATGCACATACTTTGGTTATATATGGTAGTTAGATAATTACTCATTCAATCTGTTAGTAGAAAAACAAGGAGCATTTGGAATGAAAGTTGCAGATGGATTAAAATTAAGAAATGTCTAACAAAAATGGATTAATGTGAACGTTTTTTGTGAACCACATGTTTCCCCCTCCCTTTGTTGTATCTTTAGTTTCAGTTTGTTTGGTAATGGTGGGGCGGGTTGTCATTTTTATGTGTTTGTGTGTGTGGTTATTTGGTGTTGTTGGTGTTGGTTTTTTATACTTTGTGATAACTAAAGTCCCTTCTAAAACCAACACATCTAATACAGGGATTTAAGTGAGGTTTCAAAAAAAATACAGTTACATTTAAAAAGCGAGCGCTACCATACGGAAAAAACAGGAAAATTATACAAATTTAAATTTTAAAAATACGGCAATCCGTAAGAATACAGAAAACTTAAATAAATATATAATTCTGCAAACGAAAAATGCCATTTGAAACCTAGACCCAGTCTCTCTTTCCATATAATGCCCTTTACAGTTTTAGACTATTTCCTTTAGCACTCGTGATGTTCTGCCAACACAGGGAAAATGGCAGTCTGCCAGTGATAATAATGAAGTGTTATGATTACAGCACAGTACAAAAATAAGCAATTAAGAAAAATGGGCAGGCAGTGTGTACGCATATTCAAACGGTGGATGAGTGATGGCTGAAGAATCCCAATATAATAATAACCCTTAACTTATGTTACTGGTATTACATTTGATATGCACATAGTATAGCTACACATTTCAATAGTTATCTTATATGAATACAGATTATATTTGTTAGCTCACTTGATGAAAATGAATACCTTAACAACAAAAACTATTAGGAACATTTTTAAAATAAATTTTAAGTAATGGTTGAGGCAGGATCTGTGAATTGTGATACTCATTCTCTTGTCACCTGACCACAATTTGGGCAATCATGTGATAGCAGGTTGTCATAGATGGCAGGTTGGTCATAGCTGACCAGTATCTCAGATGAGAGGTTACTGGTTTCTTGATCACACTCTTTTGAGTATTGAACCCTGATCCTAATGATCGCCACATAAAGCCTATGGTATGAACCAACAAACCAACAGATACCAGGGGGTTATATAATCACTTCGATAGTGAATTTTGGTATGTGTTGCTTCAACGCTTTGAGCTCCATTAGATCGTATCGAAACCAATAGCATCTAAACAATGCCGATATCATCCTGATTTTTATCTATTGTGGTTCCTTTAATGTTAAAAATGGAATAGGTCCACATCAATAACCGATCAGCCAATATTTATGAATCTATTTATAAGTCCTGCTTACTACTCCTGTTTCCCTATCAATATAACAGAGTCCAATATATAACAGAGTCCAATATACCACAAGCTGCTATTGAATTGTTATTGAAACAGAATTACTGTTAAGCATGAATTATTTGCATCGTGATCATTGTGCACAATGACAACACTTAATCAAAATGTGTGTGAATACTTAATGCAATAAAAAGATGCAATAATTGCAAATTAGTACTTATATTATATAATTGGAAGTTGTTAACCATGTATTGATAATCCAGAAAATCTCAGACAAAATTCACACTATTGCATCAGAAAACCATCTCCAGACTTATTCCTACTAAAGCATGAAACAATTAGAAGCACTGTGGGGGGATACTCAACTTTTTGGATGTGCAGGCTTGTGGCGCCAATTTTTGTCAGTCGTGAATTGGTGAACTGATCACCAGATTAAATGAGGGTCTAAGGGTGTGTTCACACTATAGCTAGTTTTCTCCACGACCCGGGTTGAAGTCTGGTGTGAACAGAAAAATAGACTAAAAAAACCGACCCTGCGAAAGTGAAGGGTAGAACCCGGGTTCAACCCGCAGCGACTGTAGTGTGAACAGAAATCGCTGTTTCGACCCGGGTTGCCGTGAAGTAGATAACCTCCAAAGAATGTTAATGGTTGCCCGCTTTATTCCTGCCATCTTTCAACAGCCTCTTGCACGTTGTCGCTGATGTTTTCGACGGTATTTCATTACCAGCCACTGTTGCTTGTTGTTTATACCCACCATGATGAGCAAGCTAGGTCATAGGTCATTGATACAATAATTTTAACTTCCGGGTTCAATAAACCCATTTGCCAATGCGAATACAATTTCAACACATACATAGCGCTAGTGTGAACAGAAAATGAAATATCGATCAATCCGGGTTCGACATAGGTTGAGGAAAAAGCTATAGTGTGAACATGCCCTTAGAGAACAGCCAGAGGCTGAAATGGTACCACACCAAAGTGATTTTTGGTGTTCAAATTGGGGTCTTGTGAACTGATGAAAATGCAAACAGGTTCTTGTGAGCTGACTTTATCAAAAAGAATAACGAATTTCACCAGGGAGAGTATATAATATGGGAGGGGAAATTCGAATCGCAAAACAAGAGCCTCCCATATAAGGGCACATGGGCGTGAGTATGCGCGATGTGACTCGTAAAAGGAGGGCGAGGCTATGATTGACAGCACGAAAGTCCTTATAAGGCACATGAGATGCGCGATGTGACTTGCAGATTTAATTTAGATGGGCGATGTGACTCGTAAATCGAGGGCGCTACCCCACTAGAGGCTTCAATCTCGGCAATGGGAGTTTGTGTACAGTGGCACCAGCCTGATTTCACTAAAACTTGATCCATGAGAACATTCTAATGCTACCAGCAAAATTAATGCATGGTTAACAGCATCCAACAATAGCAAACATTGCATGTATTAATGTGACAAATGATATACAGGGTGTCACATAAGTATACACATATGAAAATATCATGTTAAACTACAGAGCAGAAACACAGTGGTGTTTTTATACTTTGTTTATTTAAACTCTGTGTAATGACATCAGAGCGTATTCTTGTGACCTTTGAACCATTTACATGGAAAATGCCTATAGTTTAGTCAGTTCCAAGTTAGCGAGAAACATTCGGGTTTTTATCACACTGCACACGCACAAGTAATCCAAGTGTACGTGAGTGATTAAGGCCACACGCACACGGTTTTGGCACCACACATATGATGCACAGTGCGCTTGTTATTTTCATGCGCAACCATGTTCTTTGGTTTTCATCCTCTGCTGTAAGGAGGCTTTGCCAATTTGGAACTGGTCATACTATAGTATCTTCTTTCATTGCGTAGATACTTTGGCCAGTGCATTGCAATCATGCTTGCTATAATATATTTGATCATTAGAATATGCACTGATGTCACAGCATAGAGTTAGATAAACAAAGTATAGGTACACCTAGATTATTTAAAATAAATGTATCAATATTTATAAAGCACATTATTAGCACATCCCACATGCCCCATTACACTTTACAAAATGCAATACAACGTAAAATCCAATTTAAAAGAAAGATATATACAAATTTATATAATAATAATTATCACAGGCATCAGTAATACAGATGGGAATTTCAACAATTATTATATTAAAAATATGACCATGGTTAATTTGTGGTCATTGGTAAAAGAATAATCACACTATTTTAGTAGGCAGTGAACAAGTACATTATTTAGTTTATATTATGCTGAGCTGGCGTATTATAAGCTATTTTATCTGAAATGCAATGTGATGTCAAGGATAGTTCCAGTGACAGACGCAACAGGAACTGGTGTACTCCCGGGGGGGGGGCACTCAACTTTTTTTTGGGTAGGGGTGTGCCGCCCAGGGTCTCAAAAAGGGGGACTACAGAACTGAACTGAGTAGATTTTATGACGAAAAATTGGGTCTTAGGAACTGATTTTTTCAAAAAAGTAGGTCTTGAGAACTGGTCTAATAGTTCAATTTTTATTAGCAAGAACGCAAATTTTCATTTTTTTTTGGTTTAAGAACGCAAAATTTACGAAGAATATGGGGTTTGGAATGCAAAATTTCGCGATTTTTGAATTTTCAATAAAATTAGGGTCTTAAGAACTGATGCAGGTTCAAAAGGTGGGTCATAAGAGCTAGCAGCAGAGGGTGAAAAAGGGGGTCTTCAGCGCGGCACATACCTATACCCTTTTCCAATGTCAGTGCCCCCCCCCTGGGTGTACTTTGGGTCCCACCCATGCATCAAGTATTTCATGATGTCATACACAGTATCGTATAATTTCAAGAGATTAAACTTTATTCTACCGTGTAATTGATAAATGTTACGGACCTGAAGTATACATTATCTGATGCAGCATTTATGTGTCAATGCAAAGATTCGTCTTTGATTACCCAAAGATATACAACAGCATAGTGGAGTGGTGTACCGTACAAGATCATTAGCAAAGATCACTGGAATACTCACTCATTGGCATCACATTCACATTTCAAACACATATGGGGCAACGCATCAGAGTTACCTCGTAAAATGTATCACTGAAAACTATCTGAACATGTCTGGAAATGAAACGCATTGAATGGAATTTCAAAATGATCACTGAAAGGGAGTCCTTGACTTTTACAGTTTAATTGAATTTCAGCTGTTGTTTCCAGATTTTCAGCACTTGTTTGTAAGTGAATGAATTCACAAATTTAGTCTCAAAATGTGAGCTTTTGATAGTACAAGTCAATGTGATAAAGATATAAGTTATTGAGATATAGAAAAAGAAAAAGATTACAAAAATCTACTGATCAAATAATACAAAAGAGATTCGACTACATAGTACTGATACATGACATGGCAGGACATCACAAAATTACATTGAAAAATCACACAATTATTATATAATATATTATAAAGTATTGCCACCCATATACTATAGAGTCATCGGTACTTACCATGAACCTCTTTCATGTGTTACGCTGTGTTCAATTGCCAAGATACTATCTTGGATATCTTGAAAAATCTAATTGTAATTAAAAACACCTCTGAAACGATATTCATGAATAAGTTTATGTCAAAACACTCAGGGGGTTGGTGGTCGGGAAGGTCAACTTAAACAATACATATTGGATATCCCACATTCTTAAACAGTAAATTTGGATATCCTCATTCTCAAACTATTTTGTCTGTGTTATTGCGCTTTATTCCGTTATAATTCTATAACGGAATAAAGCTAATCTATGAAATATTGCTTTTTCAAGATACCCAAGATAGTATCTTGGAAACCGTAACACAGTGTGACGCATGAAAAAGGTGCACGATAAGTACTCATGACGCTAGAGTATATGGGTGGTATTGCACATTTAGCTGCACAAGCAAGTTATTCAAATAATTACCAGGGTAACATAATTTAGTAGCAGAAACTGATTATAGGTCAATAAATGTGTATGTGTTGTTTCCAAAGAATAGAAGGGAAAAATCAATGTACAGGATTGCACGCACGCTGATGTTGATGTGTTAATAATGGCACAACTCCATAGGGGGAATGCTATTGTGAGGATATCAACATTTGCACAATTTATTGAAAAATGAAACATACATATGTATTGACCTAATTCATATAACATGACAATAATATTAATCACAATTTATAATTTTGTGCATACTTTTACTTCCAATATTTTGGTTGGTTTACGATAAATATGACTTGATGCAATTGAAGGTACAGGAGGATTGTTGGGCAGTGCAAAACTATCATGCACTACAACCGTTATATGTTAAACATGGCTGTAAAGCACAAGAAAAATTATAACAATACATCAATTAGGCCTATGCTAAAATAGTTCACACAATTTAACAAGTCATGGGTCAATTAGACTATATGTGTGGTGGTATGGGAAAACCCGTCGGAAGTAGCTAGTGTTAATATTGAGATATCTGGGTCATACCAAAATATTCCTAACAAATGAGTTCCAAGTCAATTTTCTAACTTTGGTCCCAAGGTACCGTAGAGATTATACCTTGAACTTTAGTATTCAGGAGTTTTTTATGCAAAATTCCAGATGTTAAGTTTATTTTAGTACTTTTCTGAACCTTGTTTATCAAATTTTATGTGTAAAATGCTATGTTTACGTAAAATGACATTGTTACCATGGTACCCAATTGTGAATTCCGACAATGCATTGTAAAGATTTTGAAAGTGAAGAACTTACAATTGTTAATAATATCGCAAAAAACTAGGTTCATGTCAAAAGTCCTTTTCATATGACAAGCTATTCTTTGTGATATAACAATGTAGTTTTATTATTATTAGAGCATTTAAAAGATTTTGTGTACACCTTTGAATTGTCAGTTTCTATTCTTAGTGTTGCGTTTAAACTTGCCGACTTTAAAATACTATAACTGTAGTTCTAGATGGAATTTCTGAAAAAATACAAAAACAGTACTATACTCAGTAGAGTATGAAGCTCTCTGCCAAAGAAAAAAGCAAAGTTGCTAGAAAATGACCATGTGAAGGGTTTTCCCATGCCACCACACATATTGTCAAGGACTTTCACTATAGTCCATTCATCTACCTTCAGTGACATCGGAGCATACTTCAGTAATTGTAATCAATAATTGCATCCATTCATTATTCTATGTGCCAGTATTTTGCCAGTATTTCCCCACACAATCACAGAAGAACACCGGCATATTGCACAGAATTTTCGTTGTTGATATCTGATTTATGCTTTGACAGCATAGCAAAGAGGTAGACGAATAGAGCATAGTGTAATGATGATTCAGCTTCATATGGACATTGACTAACGGCAGCATGAAAGTTACCCCCTGCATCGCGCTGGTACCTAATTTTGAAAACAATTTATTCCATTAAAATAAACAGCCGGGTTCCAACGCGTCAGCAATAACTACTCATCTTTATGCTCCTGATAGTGAGATTCCCTCATAAGCCTTTCATCGGAATTTCAAAATGTACTTAGTCTTAATAAATACAGGTGTTCAAGATAGGATACAAAAGCATGATCTTAGTAAACAAACTATAAGGTTGATCCATTAATGTCAAGCAGATAACAAAAGCAAATTAAGGATAATTAAAGATGAAACTAAGCTACATTGGACACACTTGTAGGTATTACAACTAGAGTAAAATAAAGGCACCTAGGTAGACATACACAAAATGCATGAACTTGTGTAAGGCCAAACAAAGAAGAAAGTCTGTCTCAGAAACATTGTGCAAAAAAGCCAATTGCTGTGCGATTTTTAAAAAAAATTGTTAGGAAATAGGCTTTTTTTGTTGCTTATACAAGCTTACAGAGAACTTTTTTTAATTTTTTTTAAACTCATTTTTTTTTAAAAAGAAAAAAAAGAAAAAAAAGAAGAAGAAGAAGAAAAAAAGAAAAAGTTTTTAAGCCCCCAGTGCATAGACCTACGCGCCGTAGCTCATTTCACATACCAATGCGGGCGGGCTTCTGAGACAGACCTTCTATGTTTAGCCTAAGTAGATAGCAAAGAAGGCTTTCAACCACAACAGTATAGACCATCATGTATAAACATGTGTTTTATACATTCTTACATTATATAATTTACAAATATATTTAGAAATATAATAACCATAACCATATATTAAGGGCTTAAACTAAATGAAGCTAAATCCCATTTATAAGCAGTGGGAAAAGGTTGTAAGCTACAAACTAGACTTAATATGCTTATATGCAGATTGCAGACATGGCTTACCTCGGTCCTTACAGACCAATTATTTAGACATGGAAAGACCTCACAGTTTGAGAATCCAACTTGGAAGCTACATATTTCTCCATTAGAGACGATGTGTCATGTTTCTAATAGTGTGTCTTTTGAAGCTATGAGTGGAACTATAGCATAGGGAAAGCAGATGATGAAAGCATATGTTTGTGCTAGATGCTACACTACACCACATAACAAGTATTACTTGAGGGACGGACTGGATATGTCTATGTTCTACGATCACCTGACTGAACAGATGTCCTAAAGGGGTAACCTCAGAGAAGGAAATTTGGTGTTTCTTTGATACTTGCATAATATAGTTATATTCTTAAAGAATGTCACATGAATCATATCTTATACTAAAATAATTATGACAAATCTTTGTATAAGCCAAATTTCAGAAATATACCAACATTTTCAACCATTACTCACTTATTACTTAAGTTTAGGACTAGTCTGTTGCACGCCAACCCCCCTTGTAAACATCCCCGGCGTACCACCACCACCACTATCCACACTATCTTGAGATCCCCTCCCCGATAAAAACACCTCCGGGCTCCGAGTCCCCCTGATAGCCGCTATGGCGCCCTCAACGCTCATGTCTAACATCACCCCTCTGCTGCCTCGTCTGGAGTTCTGATGCACGTATCCATCGTAACTGATCTGCTGGTCGATTGCCCGTCTACTTAGATGCCTTCCTTGCACATTGGTTGTGTAAATGTTTGCCAGATCGTTCTCTGGATGGTTTAGTTCCATGCCCTTCAAAAAGCGTTCAAGTTTTTCTATGCAAGCTTCCTGGTATTCATGAGACCACCTGTGAGGAGGATAAGAGAATAGGAAGTAAAAATAACACATTATTACTCTTATTTTATGATCTCTGACATAATCTGAAAGATATTGTTACACTTTGGCGGACTTCAAGCATAAATGTGATTGAGTGTAAACACTAGTTCTATCCCCAAAGCATGGAAAGAACACCACAAAGCCCATTCTGCTCACCTAACGGATATCCGTGAGATACTTGGCTTCAACCAAACGACATCAAGACAGCTGTGCAAGACAATAGGCAAACATGGAGAACCTTTGTGAATCTGGTGCACCACTCAATTTAATCAAGCAAGCAGGTTCACGAAAGGGGACATATTTCACCCATTAATTATGTTTTTAAGTAAACTTTGATGAGCACAATATGAGACTTCAGCGACTGGTACATATCAATATCAATTTACACTGACATCATGTATTCCAGCATCATTTAGTTCTGCAATATGTATATCCGGTATTGTTCAGGAATAATAACCGGCATTTTGCTGCTTTGAATCAAATAAAGAGAAAACAGACAATCCAAAATCTACCAATACTTTAACACAAAGAGATACTGCAATATAGAAACATTTCAAATAAGCCAATTGAAAAAAATCAAATCTATAAATAATTTACAGTGTGCAAGTCTAAACAGATTAAAATAATAAAATAAAATAAAAGAATGATGTGCTTAGTTGTTAACAACAAACTACAAAACTACATTAATTAAACCAATTTTTCAAAATTGTCAGCTTGAATTCTCAGGTATGGAGCCAGATTACCAAGTCAATGGTTGCTCTTGCTCAGTTGCCACACAGCGAAAGTTTGGAAGAAAGTTGTTTTGTTATATAAGACATTTTTGTAATTCCATTAAACATTAACACTGCACAGACTATTCAACTACTTTTCTACATAGACAATATTACGATATGGTGTTCCAGTGTGCTCCATTTAGACCACAACACATTTTAAAGTTGTTCCTTTATCAGCTTTAAAAGAGAGCAAATATCAAACTATTGTGTGAGTTACATACCGTACTTAAAGCATATTTATGAGGAAAAGGATCACCAATCAGAAAGCATATTTAAGATTTACAGCGCCTGTGTAAGGTAAGCATGAGAGTGATTAAGCAGAGAAGGTCAAGTTTAGAGCAATATGTAGAATTTAGAAAACCTACATATTGGGATTTAGGGGAGCTGGAGAAGGATGAGGTAGACTAAGTATGGTAACAGACTTCAAATGAACCAATTCATTTGTTTGGTGAAGGAAAAGATAAACTGTGCAAACATCACAGACTTGTGATAACCTAATAAGCCAAGTGAAGAAAGGAGGAGGAAGAGACATGCTTAATAACAAGTATCAGACTTCAGATTATGAAAGATGATTTGATTTGAGATCATTTGGGTCCTACGACCCTGGGTAACCCAATAATTAGCTTATATAGCTTATTTCCATTGGGGTCCGTTAGATGTGTAAACAGATACAGACCGGGATGATCCCCTACTCTTTACGAAAGAGTCTGTAACCTTTTTAACTTGCTCGGGTATTGCTCTTACGATTCACGGGACCACCATTTCGACGTGACTTCTGAACCACTGGTTTTTGCTGCCATTAGGAAATCGTCACAATCACTTCGCTTCATTTACCAGGCTACCGACATGGCGCACACAATGTATCAGCACTTAGATTGTAATATCCCCTAACAGCTCCCCAATCTCGCTTGGGTCGACCAGGCAATTGAGACTAAGTACCTTGCCAAAGGATACAAACATGTTGGCTATAGTGGGGCTAGAACTCACAACCTTTGTATCATGAACCCTGCATGCTATCCACTAGACCACACATGCTCTACATGCTCTAGATGGTGAGAGAGGTTGGTGTTTTTGTGTGGCAAACTGGAGATTACATACGTCATTAGGCGAAGGAAGGAGGCCTGGGAGGAGTGTGCAATCTATGCATGCTGCAGGACAAAAAAGAATGCCAGATTTGAGATTAAGGCATATCAATCCTGGGGAATAAAGATATTCTGATTTGCCCTGAGTCTCGTAAAGAAATTTTTGCGCCTTTTGACATCAAAGACATTATTGTTGTTTTCGGAATATCTCCCATCGAGCGCCGTACAGGGTCAATGTTGCAATCAATCATTTTCACGGTGCATTTTTAGTGGAAAAAAAATGGCTTTTACATTACATACGAAATCTCCCTGTACATCTCTTGATTTTACAATCCTAAAGATTACCCTGATCAGGTAAGCAAAAAGTCGGGGAGACAAGACAGGTACAGCAGGGTTGATAGCGAGTGCCAGACTTATCCATATTCAAAGCTTGAACATATGCATGGTATTGCAGCATGACAGTGAACTCATACAAATTAACCTCACTCGCCACCAAACAATAGTTAGGCCAAAAACAAAATTGTTATGTTGTCCTCGACCGCCCGCTCGAAAGATTTAGGGCCGCTCAGATTTTTTAAAAAAATAAATCGGATTTTTTTTCCCTAGTTTTTTTCCCAGATTTTGTTCAGATTTTTTTTTAAACAGTTTAAATGGCATTGAATATTAAATTAAGTGTTTATAACATATATGTGCGACTCTTAAGAGTGATTTCAACTTCTTGTTGGCTGAACTTTGAGCTTCCGCTGGTAAAATTAAATTAAAGTTGTGGAGGACAACATAACAAAAAAATATTTGGCCTGTAACCAAAAACAACACATGCAGAACAATATCTATCTAACCTGTGAACATTTTCATATCAGTCAGCATCTGAACTCCTCATGAATCAAAGAAGCATTATATATCAAAAGATTTGCAGCAGTGATTAAGTAAAGTAATTGTAATAAACAAGGTGTTTCTAGAAATATGGTTTCGTTTTCAAGGTGAAACAAAATGTATGTGAAAGGAAAATGACACACACTGCAGATTGAAGAAAGAAAATGTAATTATGATAAGTAAGTCTGTCACAATCCACCACAAATGAGCTGGTAAGTCGGGTATATCCCAGTCTGAGACAGACCAAAAATTTTTATCTCAGGAAAATTATTTATTGTCCATTGTTTTTCGAGAGGCATAACTGACAATGTTTCAGAGCATTTTTGACTTTAAGGCTAACTGATGGTGGATTATGACATATTGTGCATAATAAGTTGGTAATTAAATAGTATGTATGACAAAAACTGAACGAAATGGGTAAAAATATGGTATACCCTTGGAGTTAGACTAATAATAATAATAATAATAAAACCATACTTATTGAGCGCATAACACAATTAAGTCCCTATGCGCTATCACAAACAAACAAACAAACAAACAAAAACACACAGTAACATGAGTAACAAAAGACAAAACAAAAATAAATTAAATATTAACATAATAGGTAAGTTTTTAGCAATGATTTGAACTGTTCAAGAGTTTTGGCGGATTTAACATGATATGGTAAATTGTTCCAAAGTTCAGCAGAAGCATCTTGAAAAGAACGGCGACCATATGAAGTAGAAGGTGAAGACACATGCGCAAGAAGATATTTTGAGCCAGAACGAAGATTGCGAGTGGGCTCGTATTGTTGAATAAGATCTTGCAGATACATAGGAGCAAGAGCTCGAGTACATTTAAATGTTATCAGAAGAATCTTGTAGATAATGCGTGATTTGATCGGTAACCAATGTAAGTTACGAAGGACAGGGGAAATGTGACAGCGAATCTAAGACAGAGTAACAAGTCGAGCAGCAGAGTTTTGAATCCGTTGAAGTTTTGAGATTTGCGTATCAGGGAGAGCATAAAGTAAACTATTGCAATTATCGAGTCGGCAAGTCACAAAAGCATGAATAAGTCTTTCAGTTGTTGGATGATCGAGATAACGCCGGATTTGACCTATCTTATAAAGAGCATGAGAAGCCGCACGACAAATGTTGTTACATGAACATCCATCATAAGATCGTTTTGAAGGATAATGCCAAGGTTGCGGGTACTGGAACCTGGCTCAATGTGAGAATCATTGATTTTTACTGATGAAATCGTAGAATTTTTCCTAAAGCGGGATGTAATATGGAGAACTTCAGTCTTGTCATCATTCAATTTAAGGTCATTAGCTGTGGACCAGGTTTTGATATCTGTCACACAAGCTTCCAGTCGCGAGATTGCACCTACTCTGTCATCATCATTTTTCAATACAATATATATCTGAGTGTCATCTGCATAAGTCATTTTGGAGATGCCATGAGAATCGATGATATCTTCTTATGGAGATGAATACATTGTGAAGCCTAAAGGGCCAAGTACTGACCCCTGAGGAACACCCTCATGCGGAACATGAACCGATGACTCGCGACCATTTATAATGACAGATTGTGAACGGTTGGTGAAATACGATTTAATCCATGAAAGTGCAGAACCTTTGAATCCATATTTATTTGAGAAACGCTCTAACAGTATTTGGTGATTTATGGTGTCAAAAGCAGCCGAGTAGTCCAATAGAATGAGAATGGCTTCATGACCCTTGTCAGCAACTAGTGTGGGGAAGCTCCGAAGCTGTATAATCCCTATCCTAGGGGCATAGAGAGATTTCTCACAAAATGAAATTCAGTATTTGTACCTTGTTTAGATAAATGATATACATAGAAACCCTCTCATGTAAGTAAAAATGAAAAATAAAGACATTTTCTCAGCATTTCCGAAGGTAAATTAGTGCTTTTCACTTTTTTTGTATTTTGATTAAAAATCACCCCCAATTGAATCAGGAAGGTCATGACTATGCATCATGCAACAAGCCATGGTTGGTCTTCAAGGTTATTTTGAATAAACATGAAACAAATAGGTAAGGAGCCATCTGTGCCCTTTAGATGAATTTAGCTAAATTCAATGTGATTTACATCGAAATTCAAAATGCTATCAAATCCATGAATATCACATGAAATACTGCAGATTGAGCTCTATATTTGTAGATGGTAGTTAGTACATATATAAGCATAACGTGTGAAAACCCAACTTCTGAAAAAATTGAGGGCTCCCTCCATGAAGGATCTCTTAGTGCCCCTTTAAAAGAAGATGGCGCATAAAGCCAAGTCTCAGTGTAGAGTCTTACTCTTACACCAAGGATAAAGTAAAAGACTTTTACAGATAGATGGTCATAATGCTTTTTGACACCATCCGACGTGGTTTCAAATATTAAATACCAGCTCCTCTGTGTGTGACGTTTCTCAACTTATCGGTAAACAATACATACACAATTGCTATTTTGATGCCTTTAAATTGTTTTGTTTTTTAAATATCAAACATAGCATCCTTATATATTTATGTGCTAGATATATCATTTTATATTTTATACTCCATCCCCTTTCTCAATTTGAATTACATAATATAAATATTAATTATTATTTTTGTCAAAATATTCCTTTGTTTGAGGAAAGTTGAATTTCCTACAGTATACCCTTTTACTCTAACTATGTTCTCATCCCAGTAGTACTCTCAAAGAAGTTTCACCCACGGTGCACAAATAAATGATATGGAATACTCAAAGATAGATATCCCGACACACAAAACATTGATTGATATTATGACCATGACATTTCCTAGTTGTGGCATTTCAAATGAATACTTCTGTAATAATACACTTGAAGATGCAAATAATATAATGATACACTTAGGCCAAACAAATAAAAAGGTTTGTCTCAAAGCTTGCGCGCGCATTGGTTTTGAAATGCCAAAATACCGCGTCTGAAATGCAGGAAATTGTAAAATCAATTTTTTTTCTTCCTACAAATTTTTATTTCGAGTTTTTATTAAAAATATCGGCAGATTTTCCTTTTCTCAAACTTTTACATGACCCAGTCCTTCATAAAACGCTGCACAATTGTTCTTTTCACAACTACATCACAATATTCATTTCAAATAGAAAAAAACAATATCAGAAAGTGTCAACGGTTGCAAATAGTAACAGTAAAAATTGACACACAAATAAAAAAAATGTTAAAAAAAAAAAAAAATGTAAAAAACCCCCCCGCGCGCGTTGCCCGATTTTGAAGCCTTCACAAGCTTTGAGACAAAGCTTTTTATTTGTTTGGCCTTATGTACACCCCATGGAATTAATAATGATACACACTGTGAAACCCCTTATTCAAAGTTTATGTCAAATTATGAATGATATGCATTGTGAATAAACAACTATCAATCAAATTAACCTCATTCTTGTAGAATCAAGTATTACACACTTCCCCCGCTGGCAATACTCTCTCCTCTATTGATGCGGTTATGCTGAAGAGACGAAGTGGCCATTTTTTCTGTCAGTTCATTGTTGGGTTGTGAGGAATCTATCCCTTTTAGAAACCGCTCAAGTTTTTCGATGCACGCCTCCTGATAGTCATGAATCCACCTGACAAAATATATAGTATAGTATGAATAAAGATAAAACTGTGTTAGAGACTATAACAACTGTTGCTAAGGAACTATTGTATGCTTGAAGTGAAAAGACAACAACAAACAAGTGACAGATTGCGCTTTCTCTGACTGTTTGCTGCAACCTGTGCAAAAAATAAAATGAACAAATAAAATAAGCACAAATGAAAAAACAAAAACAACATAATTGACACGTATTGCAATTGTTAGAAAATTATAGTTTAAAACAGAAAAAGGCTAAATGTTAACTGCAAATGGGGGATGACAGATGATCTGGGGTAATTCCAGATTTTGTTGTTGGTTGATAACAGTCAAGATCAATAATGCAAATAAATAAGTAAATCTCTTGTTGGGAATATGTTTATAAAAGAACCATGAAAAAATGTTTATCTTATAAGCTGTCTGTAAATGTACGTTCACTATGTTTCGCTTCCTTTCACAAATCAAAATGTCACACTTGAAAATATTTAAGTCCATTTTTTATGTATTGCTTTTTAAAATTAAATAATGCTGTCAGAAATCAACTTCTAGCAACTGATAATTATCATTCTTTGAGAATAACATTCCAAACATCTGAGACTGAAGATCTGCCAAAAAAGAAGAAAAAAAATCCTTAAATACACGTTTTTAGAAAACTTCTGTCACTTTTCTTAAGCTCACTGTACACTGTTAAGTAAACTTATGAATTTTATATAATGAATCATAATGTTGAATTTACATCTGAATATTCACCCATATTGTATTCAGGTCATTGGCATTTTTAAACTTTTAGTGTATTTTACAAGCCATTTCGTATACTTTTTCCCGTACAAATCCATTCTTGTGCCTTGATTTGTCCACATAAATTTCCTTAAAAGCCAGGAGCTTCCGGGGACCCGCCCGTTAAGGCTTGCGTTCCACGCTCGGCTATCCGTGGCCTGTGAGTTAATTTAGTAAGTAAAATTTGGCCCTTACTTAAAAACTGTTGAAAACCCTTGATCTAGGTTATGATGGAAGATGAAATGGAATGGGTCCATTGGTGGCGGACATTGTTCAAAAGAAAAGCAGCTTGGCCAAAATTACCTGTCATGGCCTTTTTATGTATATTTTAATGTGGAAGGTATTTATTGTAGATCAATGATTCCAATGTGAATGGGCACCAATTATCTGTATGAAAGCGCAATGAAACCTGTATTATAATTAAATGAAAACCATAAGTAGGGATGTTCACTTTAAAGAAGCAATATTAATTAAATTTACATAAATTGAAATTCATGGATAGGTGGCAAGTACCAAACATTGAAGTTGTTAATTTAGTTCTAATTCTTTTTGCCCTACATCATCTTGATCTTTGGGTAGAAATTGCAAAGAAAAAAAGAATAATAATAAAATAAAAAAGGAAGAGAAATCAAAATGGCTGGCGCATGAATGGAACGTGTAAACAAAAAAATAGGTGTTAGTAGATTCGTAGGGTAAAACAACAAAATGGCTTGAGTGAAAATGATAGCTGTAAACAAAATATGTTAGAGCTAAACTCTAACAGCATTAGAGTATAAACAAATAACACCATTGACAGAGAGGAACAATTGTCCACTTGTGAATAATGAGAGCTTGAATGAGATTGGAACAGAAATATGTGAAAGCAATGGGATGAAATCAAAACAAAATCATGTTAGAAATGTACTCATAAATGACAGCAACAACATATATATATGGCTAAATATAACATATACGACTCGTATCTTATAATTTGTCCGATGCCAGTGCCCAATGAGGAATCCCCTTAGTCAAAAGCTTTGCATTCATTTATTCCAATTTTCATGAACAAAATGCATAATGCCTGATAAATCGATGTTGCCCTACAAAATTAAATTTGCCTCCACTTTGACCGCGCATAACAACAGCAAAGTTGCACTAGGTATAGGAAATCATTGATTTGTGTGACAGTTATAACAGTAATGACACACAATTCAATGAATACCCAGTGCAACTTTGTTGTTGTTATGCGCAGTCATTGAAATCGCCATAACTTTAAAAGTATCCATTCGATTTTGTTGAATGAGGTATCAAACTGCGGAGAAGAAATTTGCTCATTTAATGTATATCTCAGATTTTTGGTACCGATTATATATTTAGAATTAGCCAACCTCAAAGCACCTGGTCAGGGACTTTATGTGCTAGGTGTATACTTCTGTTATTGTGGTGTGCACTTACTTGACACCATTGAAGAAGCATATATTCCTCATATCTTCTGGTAATTCTTCTGGTTTAGGCCACTTGAAGCCATCTATGACCGGTACTATGTTACACTTGCAATCTATTGCCGCTACTATTTCCTGTAGAAATACAATCAAGAGTTGATTGATTATAAATGGTATATCTTCGCTGTTCTGTTAAAACCTATAAACTATTTGGCCATCACGAGACATAACTGCGTATTCTACTAATTGCAGCCGCTAACGCGCCGTGCGCCTACTCGAGGCGCTGGCGTATACACACGAGCGTTGAAAGACGGAAGAAACATACGCGTGCGTCAAAGCTGCGCCTGTTAAGTTAAGTAACTGTTCGGAGGAAGTCAAATAGAATATAGTATATTTTTCCGGCCCTTCAGCATGTATAAGGTATACAAGAGCACTTACAAGGTTTGAAATAGATGTGTTTTTTTGGCCCTTGAAAATGTTTAGAGCATACTGACCAAAGGTTATACATGTAAGCCTTATATTATTCAGTTGTCACTTGAGTCACCCTTCAGCGTTTCAACTGGGATCAATGGGAATTTAGACCTGGGTTACGAACCCTCTTGCCAATTATTGGCCACCTTTGCTTATTATACCACAGTTTGCTACAACCACAGTACCAGAGAACGATCTTGACCATTTTCAGCGTTTACAAAACCATGCTGTTAAAATTTGTTTGAGGTACAAGCATGCAGACTTGAGTCGTCCCTACCTTTCCTCAAGAAGCATTATTGGTTGCCAGTTCGTCAAAGAATTGAAAATTAAACATGTGCACTTACAAAGCTGTTAATAACAGTGCTTCAGAGTAACCTGGTTGGAGAATGATTTACCATTACATGTTAAAAAAGTGTCACCATCATACCCACATTTAAGAAACATCTTAAAACTCATCTGTTCCCAAATTAATTTATGTTCCTTTAGCATTTATTCATCCAGGTTGATTTATTTGTATGCCATTTGTTTTTGCATGCATGTATTGTTACTGTATCTTTTTGTTATGCACTTTTGTTTTAGATGTAATTGCGATATATAAAACATGTACAGGTGTAAGCACTCAATATAGCAAACCAATATGGTCGATAAGAGGCTAGAAAATAACAGGCCACTCTAGTTAATAAGACGTCAGAGGGTTTATGAGGTAGACTAGGTATATGGGTGACTAAGACGTTAGAGGGTTTATGAGGTAGACTAGGTACATGGGTGACCAAGACGTTAGAGGGTTTATGAGGTAGACTAGGTATATGGGTGACCAAGAAGTTAGAGGGTTTATGAGGTAGACTAGGTATATGGGTGACCCTTCCCCCCTGGTTAATGATTACCTGAAGCACCTGTCTATGATTAAAGGCATATTATGTGATCTTTCCAGGGAGCGCCCTCTATTCATGATTTTTTTTAGATTTTTTTGTAGATTTTCTTGCAGATTTACATTTCTGATCATAAATCGTACATACATTCCAAGTTACAGAGCGATACGATTCCTAATTACCTCAAAATCATGGTTTTAGAGTGAATTTAGACTAGAGCAAAATAAGTTGTCCGACAGTTTATTTTCACTCTAAAACCATGATTTTGAAGTAATTAAGAATCATATCGCTCTGTAACTTGGAATGTATGTACGATTTATGATCAGAAATGTAAATCTGCAAGAAAATCTGCTTTCAATTTGTTTTCGATGTTGAGGGCGTTCCCTGGAAAAGATAACATAATATACCTTTAAAAGAAGTTCTCCTTAACTTACTCTGTGCACCCAATCCTTCATTTCACCATCTCCTTTACACCTATCCAACGCCCCATTGGAGAGCACTATCACAAAATTGTGCGCATTTCTCACGCTGGTTAATAAATTGTTGTCAAATTTTCCCGCCTCTAGTTTCTCCACATCTATGAATACAGTGAAGCCTCTGAGCTGAAGGTGGACTTTAAGTAAACTGTGAAGATCGAGGTAGAAATATGAAAGAATCAATTACAGTAAAAACAACACATTTCTGTCAAACTTTTTGTCATTCTAATATCATTACTTTTTGTCAAATGTACAAATTAAAATATAAATTTGTCCTATCAAACAGATATGTTTTCTATTGCATCCCAAAAATTGTATGAATCAAAATATAATAATAATAATAATAATAATAATAATAATGTGGATTTATAATGCGCACAAATCCACCAAAATGGTGCTCTAGGCGCGTTACAAAAAATCTGACATTACAACATACATTTTCATGCACAACTTAATCTACAATCATTTAACTTATACAACTTATATAGTATAATAATGATGTCAATAATATCATAATTTAAACTTACACAAAAAATTAATCTACAAATATATACCAAATTGAAAAGATACTGCAAGTCACGACTTGCGAATCCCCCTGGCTGGGAGATTAACTAAATGAGGTCAAAGGTCACATAGGGGTCATGTTCCCCGGTGTTCATGTTTCTTTTCTCCAAGTTTGACGTCAATCGGGCAACTTTAAGGATTTGACCTCTGGATGATCTTTGACCTAAATATGACCTCGGATGACATTTAATTATTTTTTGACATGTTCCCCCAGTGTTCACTGCACGATTTAACCCTTTGTTGACCTTGAATGACCTCTAATTAATTTATTCCATGTTCCCCCGGTGTTCAAGTTTCTTTTCTCCAAGTTTGACGTCAATCGGGCAATTTTAATGATATGACCTCTAATTATTGTTTGACATGTTCCCCCGGTGTTCATTGCATGATTTAACCCCTTTTTGACCTTTGACCTTGGATGACCTCTAATGACCGTTGACCCTCGGATGACCTTTAATTAATTTTAGACACATTCCCCCGGTGTTCATGTTTCTTTTCTCACCTCAGATGACCTCTAATTATTTTTTGACATGTTCCCCCGGTGTTCATTGCACGATTTAACTCCTTGTTGACCTTCGACCTTGGATGTAGACGACTCATTCATCTCCTATCTACTTTCTGATATCTTTTTTCTGATATCAACATGGCAAATAAATGCACATTAATATTGAACCCACCTTGCTAGTAATGAACCGGTAGCCCTTCTATAGCTTATGAATACATCCAATGTCTTGTGCTGCTGAGATGATGACGTATCTGGGTGATTACCCATGGAAGCAACTGCCTTTCTTGTAGGACTGTCAAATACTTTGGGGTATGGTTCCATACCTGATACAATACAGAAATCATCAAGAAAAAGGCAAATAACTTTAAGCAATGTCAGGCATTCAGTGTGGTGTATTGATGTATCATCAATTGAGGATCAACCAAACTGTCCTATATTCAGTGGTGCTGGTGTAAACCTATATTTATATATTTGGGGAGAGAAGATTGTTATCAACAAGCTAATCCATTGTTTTGGCTTTAAAGGGGGCATTAAGATTATAATTACAAAAATATATGATAAAAACACGGATTTGTAAATGTTTACAATTGTATTACATGTATGAACTTACACCTATAAGGATTAAGAAAAATCAGCCCTCTTAATTATACAACAAAACGTTGATTCAAAAATGCTGATCTCCGGCAGATCAGTATTTTACGTCAGACAATATCCCCTTGCAGTATGCGTGATAAATAACGCGAACCAAATTTGCATAGAGGGCGATTTTTAATAAATAGCGATGGTATTGTTTTAATCAAGTTTTGCTGTGTTTTTGTTAATAGAAACAACAATAATGGCAATTTTTAATGTTCATCTTGAATTCTGAAGTAAATTTTTAAAAATTTAAAAATGTCAACACCACTTAATGTCCCTTTAATTAAGCAGGGTGGGAAGGGTAGGGGATGAAAGTGGAGAGTTATAGACTAAACACCAGGCCAAATTGTGGCAGTACATCAATCTCAACCACCCGATCAACCAATCCTGTTTTTGTCACGGACTGCCCACAGGAAAATGGATAGTGCACACTTGTCTATATTTCTATAGCAGCATGCATATTATTTCTTCAAGACAATTTCTTTTAAAGGCATATTATGTGATCTTTTCCAGGGAGCGCCCTCTATTCATGATCTTTTTTAGAAAGTAGATTATCTTGCAGATTTACATTTCTGCTCATAAATCATAAATATATTGTGAGTTACAGAGTGATACGATTCCTAATTACTTAAAAATCATGGTTTAAAGAGTGAAAATAAACTGTTAAGTCTGGGCGACAACTTATTTTTCACTCTAAATTTACTCTAAAACCATGATTTTTAAGTAATTAGGAATCGTATCGCTCGGTATGTAACTCAGAATATATTTATAATTTATGATCAGTAATGTAAATCTGCAAGAAAATCTACTTTCTAAAAAAAACATGAATAGAGGGCGCTCCCTGTAAAAGATCACATAATATGCCTTTAAGAGAAATACCTTTTGTGTTGATGACATGATGTTAACTTTTGCGAAAACATCTACCAAGATACTGTAAACACATTTGTTGATTATAAAATTCAAAATAGGACCAAATTTCTTTCTGGAATATGGTAATTTATGCGCCACGAACTTTTGATCACTATTTTTTTCAAGAATAATGCTGGTCATATTGGCTTACAACCAATTACTTTCACTTTGCTTAATCACCCCATATGCACTCACCTAAAGGTCGTATAGCTCGGAGTATCTTCATGCGATGAACCCCATTAGTTATGCCGGCATCGATGCTCAAATGATCATCGTTTACATACGGTAATAGGGTAAGGTCTATACCGCAGTGTATTAGATTATGCATGTATTGGGGGTACTCTGGGCCCAGGGTCTTCAACCAGTCTAATAACTCCCGGTCGCCGCTCGTGGAACTGACTTTTAGACGCGAAAGCTCTCTCAGAAACCTAAGAAAGAGGAAAAAGAAAACCAATAGGGTTTATGGTGTTATCAAACGTGACAGTATTACAATGTGTTTTAAAAAGAATGAAGCTAAATAAACATCTAAATGTCACTTTTTTCATTAATACATATATTTCAACTTAGCGGATGGACAGTGCAAATATTCTACTTTTCAATATCAAAATCAAATATTGAATCAAGCTTTTAGTTTGTAAATGTCCCACTTTTAAATATTAATTTAAAGACTATTGCTGAAGTGGAAAATAAGTATAACTAAGAGTAAGTATTTCAGTTTGTTTTACCCATCATTTGACAATCCATAAAATTAAATGATAAAACATCTTTTACAACTGCCCATTCTTCCTTATGAGAGGCTTAGAGGACAAGAACACCATTTATTTAGGCCTTTTAACCACACAGTTAGCCATTTATTATTTTCACAAGCCTGAGAAGTGGTACCGACAATGACTCCCCTATATTTGACAGCTCAGTGTAGCTTAGTTGATTTGACATTTACAATTAAGAGAACCTGCCAGAGTAATTAAATGAAATTAAAAAGGTGTGTCAGCCATAACTACATGTACGGAATCATTTATAAGTAGAAAGAATATGTCACATACCTCACACAGCAACTTAAAATGTGTTTTTGTAATTGACTTAACACATGATGAAATGTAGTGCTAGTTGGGATATTATTATTTGTCTATTTTCATTCGTTTTTAAATTACGAGGGGGAAAGTATTAACAAAATTTATGTTACAATAATTCTGAAAGGTATAAAACCTTTCTCCTGCCTCCCACAAGTTTTTAACATCAGGGGAATCCAGATAGTAGAGAGGACAACAAATTACTATAAATAGATAATTAGAACCCCCTCCTGTACATCTTTTCTAAATAGCTGACACACGTACACCTTTCATTTGATTAACATTATATTCAAATCAACAGGTTTGTTTTGCTGACTCTTTCAAAATTTTAATTTTTTATCGTTTTAGAGATGATATTTTCACATGTTTATTCACAACTGGGGCAAATTTGGATTCTTTGTTAAACACATGGGTTTATTTTTGTTGTTGAAAAGGGGTCATCATTTCATTTTTTGGGTCCAGTTTCATTAAAGCTGCAAGCACATCCCTACCAGAAATATCTGAGTACGCCCCTTGACTACAAATAACAAACCTTCTGCGTAATAATCTACTGGACATCTCAATATCTCTCTGCAGCTCTTCGTCAGTGATGGTCAGCAGAAGATCTCCGTCAACTTGATGCAGCTTGAAGGCTTCCACGAAGGTACCGAAACCAATGTTTTCAATCCACATCTGAACCTCCTGAGGTGTCCAGCAACAGATATTGAAGGAAAGCTTGGCTGGGATCGCTTCTCCGATGGTCTTCAGGGCTAGGATGGCAAACCTTGAAGCAACCTCGTTGTTAGATGAGGCTACTCGCTGTAGGTGGCATATCACTCCTATGTCGTGGAAAACCTGGGGACAGGTGTAGTGATAGTTAGTGTCAGAATCATGTGATGGATAGCTTGGATTTTACGCCTTCACTCTTATTTATTGATTTATTAACCCTAACACTCTTGAGTACTACGAATTACTACGATGCGGTGTGCTTGTGTCACCCGGTTCTGTAGTTTTTCGATGAAATAATGGCCCCAGGGTATATACTTGGCGAAGTATACTGAGCCAAGTATGGTTGACCCCTGTGGCCTTGCGTTAGATCGTTTGCCTCTGAACCCAGAGGTCTGGGGTTTGAGCACCAGGGGCGTGTGGGCCTTTTCCCCTCCCTTTTTCGCCGCGAAAAAATTCTTTGGGAAAGGTGCTTTGGGGGTTATAGGGTTAACTTGTGAAATAAGACCTCCACTTTAACCTAGTGGTAATATTATGTAATTATTGTTAGCACTTTTCACAATTTAAAAAAAAGTTGTTTATGTATTATAGATCATTACTTGTTCAAGGCAAATTGCTATGTGGTCATGTATTATAATGCACACATACTGTTTTAAGATAAGAAAGAATTCCAAAGGTCCAAAGGTTTCAGAATCTTAGTGCTTAGAGCTAAAATCAGACTTACACTTGGGAGTAGTGTAATGTTATACACAATTTGTGTGTGTTTCATTTATTTTTTTTCATTTAGTTGTTATTTCATGTAGTGTTTGTTTTTTTGTTGTCAAAAAGATGAATGCAAATTGAAGGATGACTTTCAATTAGATTTGTAACCACTTTACAGCTTCAACCTACAGTAATCATTTTCCTCTACATGTATATAAATAATGTGTTACTAGTATAGATGGGGTGACATGTGACGTCATGCCAGGCATTTGGTCGGCAGTTGCCATTGTTCTTTGCCCGGCGGTGTGTGCGTGCATCATCTTTTGTTTAGGAATTGTGCTTTTAAAACTCACGCCAAAGCATTATAAAGGGCATTGCAATCAAAGGCATAGTGGATCGTGTTGTGGTCATACGCTGTTCCCTCAAGCATGTATCAACAGTCCGGTCCCTTCGACCGTTGCTTTTGTTGATAAACATTGTTGTCACCCCAATTTATTTAATGCTCTACACAAAAAATCAATCTGTTTTCCTTTTTTAACATCAAAAGATGACTCATAGCTAATAAAGTTTTGTAAAATTTTGAAAATAATATACGGTATACCTATCATCCAAGAAAAAAACACCATATTTCACTTATTTTCGAATGTACGGTTCATCACCATGGAGTTTTTAATAATGCCTAACGACATTATGCTCTAAAATTCAGAGGTTAACTTTTGAAAATATCCCATTATATTGGCCAAGATTAAAAGAACTATCTTTATTTAAAACAAGGAAATGTCTCATGCTTTACAGTCAAATATTCGGTTTCGGTTTTTAATCCTTTATGTGTGTAGACAGCATAGAGCACCTGATATTGAATATTTTATCTTCCTATCTACAAACTGTTATGCTCACCCAATGCATTATTAATAACGTCACATTTTGTAAAAAATGTAAAAAGATGAATCCAACGGACGCAGGAACGAAAAACACCAAAGATCAGAAAACTGATACAAGAGGATATATGTCAAAAATATGAAATGCAAAGAATAAAAGCAAGATATCACATTTTTTTTATGGTTATTCATCTATACAGGCCAACGTTAATGGTTAATCGTTATAAGTGTATATAATTGGTGGTTTTTGCTACAATTGTACCAGCATTTAACGCACTATGCTCAGGTCAATTTGATGAACGTTTTACTCAAGGGCAAATAAAAGAAGACAAAAATCAATATCATTTACAATCCTTGGGGTTGTGTGAATCAATCTATCAGGTGTTTTTACCAAAAAGGCTTTTCTGTAATGGCTGCCTTTTATAAGATCGAGGTATCTACCAGACAATATTACACACCACAAATATTATCAGACTCAGCTGGCAGCTATTGCAGATAGGTACCTATTTTATGTTACCAGAAAAAATGGCTGCCCTGTGTAACCCCTGTTTTTGAATTACTCTCAAAGGGTCTTTGGTTGACAAAATGTAGAACATTTTCAAAAGGTAGTTTTGGTGAGAAAATTGTCCACATTTTTTGCCAAGTATGACGTCTATAGGTAGTTGTGTCCCCATATTTTCTTGAAAAAAAAGTCTTCAGTTGGTAAATGTCCAAAGAATATAAATGGCAGGGGTCTTCCAATGACATTGTTAAAATAAGGGGTCATTAGTTGAGGGGAAGACTGAAAGGGGGTGGGGCATCTCAACAGCCAACACAATCATACTAATTACTATTAGGCTATATTAAAAAATCTGTTGTCTCAAAGCTCTTCTCTTCAGTTTTTCAAAACCTAATGCGGAATGCGGGGTTTTTTAAAGGGTTTTTTAAATATTTTTTATAAATATAAAATATTGAAATCCTTGTAAAAGTGCCCTTTTGTAATTAAAATGATGTGATCAATGAAAATCTGACAAATCTGTGAAACTTTGGGATTAGTTTAATATGAGTGCTAGGAGTCGTCATAGACTACCAATAATAGCAAATGGCAGCTATAGGGCTCTGACACAAACCCCTCCATATGCCCATAATAGTGCTGGCTTGCAGGTCAACTGCCTGCAGAGTAGGAAGTAATACAGGATGACCATAGAGTGGACAGATATTCATCCAAATCCTAAAACGTTTTCTGAATAATTGATACACTGTATTTTGTTTCATGATATATTCTGTTTATGCAATGCACTAGTGAATTTAATCAATTTAAATTACTGATACATTATACTTTACTGGATAATCTGATTTTTTTGTGCACAGATATTTTCACAAGTTTAGAGTTAAATGAATAGTACAGGGTTTAGTTTTTAATGTTAGCCCTGTTTTTTTTAATGTTTGCCCTGTTTCTTCCCAAAGACAAATATTATTTGATTGAAAAATTTGAGGGGAAAAATCAATTTGTGAAAATAAATCCTTGCGGAGAAAAGACCTTCTTGCGAGACAAGATATTTATAATTCTAAAAACTAATCCCATGAAATCAGAGATAATTACAAAGGTTGAATTTTAATTAATGGGTATTGATCAACTTCTCTATTGCTGCATCCATAAACTAGATTGGTAATTTGCAGCTATTGTCTGACAACACTCCCACTTCAGAATTTATAAGCTTACTGATTACTGAATATTATAAAAAACAAGTACATGTAGGGGTCATGAATAGTCAGTCATTTGTATCAATTGTTATTGATGATTTGATCATTTGTGTGGAACAATACATCAAATCATTTATGTTAAAAAATACACATCGAAAGCCAAAACATGGTAAACATGTTACTGCCTTCTCTTCTGAAATAGTTCTTACTTATTTTAAGCTAACAAAATGATTTTGAAAATCGACAGTTTTGGAGATTTAAAGCAATTGCCACCAAGAATGAATTGATGCTTTAAGAAGTATAAATGTACCTATGGGTATGGCTTATAGCTCATTATGAAAAGGATTTGTCTTTATTATCAGTTAATTAACAGTCATTTTTATATAGTGGATTGTAATTTGTCTCAATTTTAAAAGGTTATAAAGAGGATGGCTATATCACAGGTTCGGAAATCCTATTACCATTTGAATATCATTATTAACTTAAAATCACTGCCACCCTCGGATAAAGCCCCTTCATTTTTGTGATTAATTGATGGTGAACATGGTTAAAAGTAAAGTGTGCAAGGTAGAACACGTATACACCGCGCCGTAACCACGCCACTACGCCACCTTGTTGGCTAACTATCAACCTAGCTGTGCCAATCAATCAAAGGATGGATGTTCTTCGGCAGTCAGTGAAATATAGTGCTGGTTTACACTGACATTACAGTACTTCCCTTAAAATCATAGTAATCTATCTATATAAATTGTGTGTACATTTTGTCAAAATAATGTAAATAATATAATTACATTTTGTGCTCATATTGGTGATACTTTTTTTAACATTAAATTACTTTTCTTGAAAATTCTTCCATTAGAAATGTTTTGATATGATTTTAAATAAATCATGCCTCGGGATTTTTAAAAATTATTATTTGAAATATAACTCTATTGGATGTATCTGGTACAATACTATCTGCTTTTATTTTAATTTCAAATATCAAAAACCCTGAGGCATGATTTATTTAAAATCATATCAAAACATGTCAAATGAATTTCTGACGGTTCATGTAATCAATTACCGGGCTTGCAATTAGTAACAAGTGCAGATTCTCATTTTTGTTGTTGTACATAAATCTTCATTCAACTGAAAACTCTAAGATGATTTAGGCAATTCCCTTTGGGCGGCATTGCATGATTACTTTACAGATCAGTTACATGCAATATCTAACCCAATTTAATCATCCCTTTTGAAATATGAGAAGTATACCAATTGAGAGTTCAAAATATTGGATGATTTTTCTATGGACTACTATAATAGTGGATCAATGATTTTAATATGATAATCAATTTCATTTTTATTTGATTTTGGATTTTGACATGCATTTTTCTAATTGATTATTCAAGATCAGTGTTAAACATACATTCCCAACTATAAACATGATACATGTTATATATATCACTTGTTTGTCATGATCGAGGCGTAAAATGTCAATGACGAGTTCAGTGAGAGGTTTGACTTTACCAGAATTCGCTTCATTGCTTGTTGTTCCTAATACCTACATATCAGATGCACTTCATGTATTCAATGTCTGTGTATTGCAGAAGAGACAACATTTTGCGCTACAAATAATTTCATTCCTTTTGGCTAGTGCACAACAATACTTGCTTGAAAATTAAAACGAGCAAAATTATTTCTGAAACGGATAACAAGTAACTTATTTCACAGAAACTTGAAGTATAGATTTTCGTTATACATGTACATTCATTTTAGTGCGTTTCACATATCTGATATACTGTAGGTCTGTTATGGAACATAAAACTGTGAATTTAGCAACACAAAAATGTGTGCTCAATATTTATACCACATTTGTAGTATTTAATGTCAGGCTATTAGTTGCTAATGTTGTTTCCGGACGATGGTGGTGAGTTTGATACCAATATGCTATTTTTTTATCACTCACATTAGATTTTAGAAACACACATTTTTCAATCTGTATGATATAATGTGTTGATGATTCCCAAAATCAATCTTTTAATAAATGATCTCAATAATCTCATGTAAAATAAACAAATTGTGTATCTGAAAAATTATTGAAAATAGCACATTATTATTTATGCCTCGTTTTAGTAGAATTAATCAGCTCAAAATTAATTTGGAATGGGTGTAATTACAATCTTTAATATCGCTATCCTCTGAAAATAGCATCCTAAAGAATTCTCTATTTGCTATCTTTTGAAGAAGCATTTTACAGTTTTCTTCTATAACTGAAAATATTATTTAACAATATCCTAGATGTTGCTATTTTGTGAAGATAGCATTCTACAATATCTTATAATTTTTCATATTCTGAAAAAACAGTCTACCAATATTCTCTTATGTGCTATCTTCTGAAGATAGCAGAGCTACAATATCCTCTAGTTTACTATATTCTGAAGATAGTTAATACAAAATTGTATAATTTGCTATCTTCTGAAGATAGCATTATAATCAATTACCTAAATATAAACAAACCTATGTGCTATCTTCTGAAGATAGCATTCCAATTTATTACCCAGATGAAACCAAACTGACTTATTTGCTATCTTCTCAAGATAGCATTCTTATCTATTATCTACATGTAAACAAACCTATGTGCTATCTTCTGAAGATAGCATTCCAATGTATTACCCACACGTTATCAAACCGACTTATTTGATATCTTCTGAACATAGTAAGTAAGGCTATAATTTCCTCTAATTAGCTATCTTCTGAAGATAGCACTCAAACCTATTGCCTACATGAAAAACAAACAGACCTGTCATCACCCAGCACCTGTGACTAATAAATAACTGACTACCCAATCAAAAACCAATAACATTTACCGGATGACTATTATGCTACCACACTTGATAATTATTTACTATGCATGGCCATTAATTGCACTTGTGTGTCAGGACATGTAGACAACCATTAAAATATGACATTTCAAAATTTATCATCCTAGTGGCCCGTAGCACTATGCAGTGTACATTGTGTATACTGCATTGCAATTCAACTACATGTACTTAGATGAGTTACAGGCTTACATCAAAGCTGTTGATGTAAGAACTAAATACATATGCAGTACATGTATGTAGATGGCCCTTGCTGATTGTTGTACTTTTATTTATAGAGATTCAATTGTGCTGTAGTATGATGATATATTATAGAACATGACAGAAAGCAACACTGACAGTCTGACAGCACCAAATTAATATGAATCATCGCCCAAGCTAAGGCCAATTTAGTATGATCAAAAAATCAAAACCATTTAATATTTGGAGTGTATAGTTAATAGAATCCATATTGGCCATATTCTTGGAAAACTGCAATTGCATAGGGTGGCTGTGGAAAAAATATACATGCTTTGTATCCCTTCATTGAGAGTGTTTCAGAAACTTAACTACGGCGAGGGTATGGGAGAACCTATTGTGGTTGTGGGCGGCATATTTGATGTGTGTAAAATCAATCACTATACTACAAATGAGGCATTTTTGGGTAAACATTTTGTCATGATTTCCTTCATTTTACTCCCATTGTCCAAGTAACAGAGCTTGTGGGCAGGGGTGGGTGAAGATAGGAGCAACTGAGCTTGACACGAGTCAACAAAAACACAAGCTAAGAGTCAGCAAAATAACAACAACAAAAAGAGTAATTGATCATTAAAATACATTACCTTTGTCCTGCCTTGTTCTTCTTTGACAATGGCTTCCATGGCAAAATGGAATGCTGCAAGACATTTTGCCTCCCTCCTGGTAGAGTCCAGTAATGGCATAAGTCTCTTCAACCATCCCTCTGAACGGCCTTGAGCATGAGCCTTGTCACTTTTAGCAAACAAACCAGGGTCATGGGAAGTCACAAAAGGTTCAACAAGTTCCAGAGTTCCTGAGCTAACCACTTGTCGCTCTATGTCATGATTGGCAACCAGGACTGCCACTGCAAGACATGCATAGTACCTTATGCTGGGGTCGCCGCTGAAAGCCAGAGGGAATAGCCATTCAGGAGTGCGATTTTCGATCATGCGCTGCTGATTTGATGGCCCACCATACATGGAGCAGTTAGCCAAGGCCATGGCACAGTGTCGTAATGTGATGTTGTCACTCATTCTGCAGGTGTACAGCACGGCTTGCAGCCCACCTCTATCGATCACCTTGGTGCAAGTGTCTTCAGAATGTTTGAATAGATTCTCCAGTATTCCCATACCGATCTGTAGCAGTTTGGTGTCTTTATGACAGCAAGCTAACTTAACCACACTGTCCAGTCCATGTGTCACCACATAATCACGATTATCGGATGTCATAATCTGTTCCAACAGTTTAGCGGAACATTCTTTCAAGTCAAAGTCCTCTGATTTGCAATTTGCAAGGACCACATCCAAGCCCCCATCTGTGCGTAACGTATCACTGATGCCATAGGCAAGATCACGCCCATGTTTAGGTGTACTCCAGGCATCATCAACCATTACAAACAGCTTCTTGGTAACTTCAATGACAAGGACAGAGTCATCCATCTTCAAGACATTGATTGATTCTTTGGTGGCTGCAACAATTGCCTCTATTAATGCCACACTTGCTCCACCATTTGGAGACGAAGCTCCATCAGAACTAGGTGTTGTCGGAGACTCCATCTTGCATGTAGCCGATAAATGGTTAGTCTCTGATACAGTCTTGCCACTGGATGGAACCTTTGATGGCAATTGACAAGAAGATGTTTTTGCTGGTGATTCTGTAGGATTGGCCTTCACTGGCGATTCTTTCACTCCCTCATAATGATGGTCTTTTTTGGTGCGGGGTCTTTTCTCCTTGGATTTCTTTTTGATTCCCTCATTTGAGACTACCGCACGGCTTACTTCTGATCCCATGCAAGGTTATGGGGGTGACAATTATAAGAGGAAAGGGGCATGCCAGGTCAATTTCAATTACACCCAGAATTGTGGCATCTGATGATGAATCGAATAATGTCACGCTGAATCAAATACACATGGAATTATATAACAGCAAAGTGGGCTTTTTTAGATCAAGTAAGCAGTGAGGTTTTGTTTCAATTCCATCCAAGATTGGTGATCAATCCCATGTCACAATTGGCACTGTAAAAGAAATGAGATAAAATGTATATGATTGGTGTCAAAATATTGCATAATAATTAGTATCAAATCTGAGACAAATATTCAGGTATATTTGTCTCAGATTAAATGTAGGAATAATTTCAAAATCAATAACTTCCCCATAAATTAAATAATTGGTCAAGTACATGTATAGCAGAGTGATTCCTTCTCCCTCCTCTGTTCCATCATGCCCCACACCCTGTCCCAAACCTGTGTGATATGGTTTTGAATTAAAACAGACGCTGTTTTTGGATTCCATCATGCCCCAAACCCTGCCCCAGACCTGGGTGATATGGTTTTGAATTAAAACAGACACTGTTTTTGTTTTTTTGTGGTAAAGAGTTTGAAACCTGAGTTGAGGTGGGATCTGATTGTTTTCAATCACAACAAATTCTCACAAATTCACACCTCTTTCTATAAAAAAGAGTTGCCAATTTGACCCCCTTTTTCGCACAAAAACGCCGACATTTTGACTGAAAATAACCCCCCTTTTTTCACCATTTCAAGGACACTTTCTATATAGTCCCCCTATTTGCGCAAAGTTAGATTTTTTTTCAGAATAGAAGTAGAATAGGCTATGCATATAGCATGATGTTGAAATTAAAACATATTGTTATTGAAATAATAAATACTGAAAACAATGGTGAAATAGCAGCCATTTGAAAGTGTGTGATAATATAATAAAAAAGTTTAGTCAACAGGGCCTATTATGTATTAGTATTGATTGTCCTTTTTCTAGGGAGTCAATTTACACATCAATTTTGCATGTTATATTTAACATTTTAAAAAATGCCTTAGTGCCCTTTTGATTTTCACAAATTGCCTTGGTGCCCCTTGAAAGTAGCTGAAATTGCCTTGATGCCCTTCCAAATCGAAGGCAATTTACAACTTGCCCTTTAAAAACCTGCCTCGCCCCCTTGGACCTTATTTCAAGTGCTGCTACTGACACCCTTAATACATGCTGACAACAGAGTTTTTTAAAACTGTGAGGCACATATCCCACATACAGTTTACCTAAAATTAGAAAGCAAAAATCTCAAGAATGTGCAGTTGCCGGTAACCAAATGAACATAAAAAGTGATTTGCCCTGTGATAGTCCTGCCAGGTTTCCATAGATATTCTATTAGGAATGCAGATCAGTTTAACTGAAGTCACAATCACCATAAAATACTTCAGATAATATAGCCAAATGTGTTCGACTAATAGGGATCATATTTTCAATAAACCATATTTTTAAGTGGGCTTTCATTATTATTAAGGAAATGTGTCATGCCTCACACATACTATAGATTTTTACCCCTAATACCATTCTGCCAGTGGCTGTAAGTTAAGATTTCTGTAAAAAGGAGTATGGTACAAATTTTATTGCAGGGAAGGGTTACTGGAAGGGTCATGAATCTCTACATTCCATAATATGTTGTGAAGCTACAGCAAAACAGAATGAAGATATGTCTGGAGAAGCGATGAGTCGTAGAAAAAAATCACAGGACAAAATAATAATTCATGTTTTATTATTGCATGTGTATACATTTACTCTCCTATACATGGACTAGCATCACACAGTGAACTGCCTCAAGTTTAAAGAGGACATAGTGCAGACGATGTCAATATACAGCCACTGGCAGAATGGTATTAGGGGTAAAAATCTATAGTATGTGTGAGGCTTGACACATTTCCTTGTCCTGGATCTCTTCATTCCATAATATGTTGTGAAGCTATAGCAAAACAGAATGAAAATATGTCTGGAGAAGCGATGATTCGTAGAAAAATCACAGGACATAACAATCTAATATAAAGATATTATAATATGACTTGATCTGTAAATGTGTTAAGGTCACTCCAAAAGTCATTTTCACTGTGCACTATTTTTCCCGGGGGGGGGGGGGGGGGGGCACTCATGTATAAAAGTTGTAATCATCCGTGTGAATCCACTCTCAAAAACTACCCTTAACACAGATTCTAAAATAAGGAAAAAGTAACCCTTAACAAGGATTTTAGCTCGACGAATCATACTCACAGCAAACGATATAGGTCCTCAAGACAGAGTTTTGACTGGAAAAAGGTATGAAGTATTGAGTGATTCAGTATTGTTAGTACATTTGACTTATATAGGCCAAACCATTCAGCTATTTTAACAAAGATGACACATGACTATCGGCCCAAGCAACCCTTAGCGGATTCACACCACTAAATAATAAATAATGGAACAGTCCACGAAAGGCCTGTTGAATTGGTTGGGATGACACTCCTATATAAAAATGCGTCAAAAGAAGTGTTGTTGGCCAAACTTTTGATCGGATGATTATCAAATGAAGATTATCAAACAATATCAGAGCAAATGTTCTTCTTTGACCAATTTTTTATGATTTTATAGTCATTTTAGAGACTTTAAATAATTGATTAGAATTGCTTAGACCTACATGTAGACTAGGCCTGGGCAATCTACAAACATACGTATCTTCGACGGTGCATATCTCGAAAATTTTGCCTTGACCTTAATATTTTTTGTTGTTTACAGGAAAGCCAAGACCATGATCTTCACAAAGAATGCAAAGTTGAAGCAACCAGTTGCTTTCTAAGCGAGAAAATGGCGTATAATTATGGTCCATTTTACACAGTAAGCATAGGGAATTGTATTAGTGGTGTGGACCCTAGCACGGATTCAGGTTGAAAAAGACACCCTTATTCTCTGAAATTGGTGATTTTGATACCCTTAGCACGGGCCCGCGCGGATCCGTGTGTGGTCGGAAAAAAAGCATCCTTATTCCGCGTTTTCGTTCACGCGGATGATTACAACATTATACCTGACTGGCCCCCCCAGGCTATTTTTATCTGGCTTCTCATAATGTAAAAAATGTCAGATAGGTGATATACTTCATTCTGTACTTACTAACTTACTTTTCTTACTTTCATTTCATTCAGCCAGCATGCTTATAATAGGCTTTTTAAGCCTGGCTTGGGCAATTTGCTCGGGTCTGGTCCCTTCAGGACCCAAGCGAGTGTCCGTACGTACCGATCGTGTCATCAAACAAGCAAACAAACGTCCCTGCATTATACTTCTGATTTCCCTTTTTTTAAAAACACTTCCTAGAGAAGTGACTTTAGATGATTTTGGTGCAATTTCTGCATTTATTTTACCAAAAACTGATTTTGTTACATTGTTCTGAAAAAAATTGAGAACATAAAAAGATTTTTGGGGGTCAAAATTCAAAAAATCAATATCTTTAGTGAAATCTGTGAAAAATGGATTCTCCGACTCAAATATAAAATTTTATATACTTCAAAAGTTACAGCGCTTGATTTATGTGCTTGACATATTTTTTATGGTTAACACCCCCTTAAACTTTTAAATGTTTGAATGGCATAACATAACACTACCCTTAAGGGCATCACTCAACAAAATGCGAGAATGACTCGAATCATGGAGCATTCATTTTTATTTACATTTTCAGTTTAAAATTAATTATTGATGATGGGTGGTACATATCAAAAGGAAATCTTGCCGGATTTTTTATTTCTCTGTTATTCCCATATATTGCAACCCCCGCACCTCAGGATGCCATGAGCATGAGCGTATCCAGGGGATTTATAATAATTTGTCGCTGTTCTGACATAACGACACATCACAACAGAATTAAGTAAAGTGATGTGTCGTTATGTCAGAACAGCGACGAATTGATATCCTGGGCCGGGGGAGGTGGTGGGGTGGGTACTCACGTATATATACATTGTAAGGTGTATTAGGTTTACCGTATTATCCCTATTAAGCGCCCAGGACCTTATAAGCGCCCACACCTGTTTTTCTCAATGACTACCAACAAACAATCCCTTATAAGTGCCCAACTTTTTAAATGGTCAGCATCCTCAAATGACCACTTGTATATATTTCATTTAGTACATGAAGTGGTCAGCCTCCTCAAATAACCAATTGTACATTTTCGTTAGTACGTCAAGTGGTCAGCCTTCTCAAATTACCACTTGTACATTTTATTTGGTACATCAAATGGTCAGCATCTTCAAATGACCATCAAATGGTCAGTATCTTCAAATGGCCACTTGTACATTTTATTTAGTACGATAAATGAGTTTAAAAAAGGTAACATAATAAGCGCCCACCCAAAATGACTTTGCTAACCGCCCTGGGAGCTTAATAGGGAGTACAATGTACGTGAGTTACTTTTTTGCACAAAATCCCTAAACATGGGGTATGATTTGTGCAGGAAAATCCTAAATATGGGTCCCAACTTGTGAAAAAAACCCAGTCATATCAGGCATTTTTTAGGTAAAACAGTTAAAAACACACCTCTAAAAGTGAGTCCGGATTTTAAACCTGCAGCGGCACACCCTTGTCAAAAATATAATTTGAGTACCCCCACCCCCGCATTGGTATAACTACCTGGCCCTATATGCTACTTGCATGCAATCGCCATTTTAGAATGAAAGCGAGGCTCTCCCCTCATCGCGAGCGTGCCAAACCGCATCACTCGATGCACAAACTTTTGTGAAGCTGCATGATAGTGCGTGGTGAGGGGAGAGCCTCGCTTTCAATGGTTCCATCTGTACAACTGTTCATCTGTACCGTGCAAGTAGCGTAGGTGAAACTAAAGTCATTCGCGTGTTTATTAGGAAATGTCAGCTTTTATTACAAATTAATTATAATGTTTAAACTCAGACAGCACCAATGAATATGAGTTCTACTGATAGAAATAGTTGGGGTATGTGTTACCACCATGTTTCACTGACGTGTAACTCCCTGGATGTGTTTTTGGTCACAATGAAACTATCAGAGGAGAAAAATTGGTCAAGTTTTTAAAAACAAGCTAGTTAGCAAATTTAGATACAAATATAATTTTAAACATACATTTTGACCATAACAAAAAAATGTTTAAAAAAAAAAGAAGAAGAAAAAAAGCAGGTTTTTTTATAGATTTTATGGGTCGCATGTTTTTGGCAGCAATACTATCAGGGAAGAAATATGGGTCAAATTTGGGGGCAAAATCAGTCTCTGCATGCGCCGGGGATGATGGATCAATCAAAATGCGGTGAAGTGAGTCGACACTCTACCTTTAATGCAAGTTGATAGCCCGGGGGAGCGTGGCACGAGATGACCAGGTGATCGTGCGGTACCACAAGACAGTGACGTAACTGTGTATTCTACTAATATGCAGCACATAACGCACGCGCTTACTCGAGGCGCTGGCGTATACCCACAAGTGTTGAAAGGCGGAAGATACATACCCGTGCGTACCGTAAAGCTGCGCCGAATGGATTATAGCAGCACGGAGCGTAGGAATTTGTTGTGTAGTGACGGTGTAGTGTGTAGAATGGTTACTAAGGGTTATGATAAAGGACATGGTCTGACTGATGTCATTGTCATGTCAGTGCAATGAGGATAAACAAACAGGTATAATTACTAATTGCAAGTCATGGTCAGATGGTATATTTGGTACCGTTTACAATTATATGCATACAGTTCAGATCTAGCAACTTACACAAGTCTCGGCATTCGATGGGATCAAGTGTAGACCTTTCTCAGGTTTCCGAATATTAAACGCAAGTCGGTACACCGGTAGTAAATGTGATGATGCGGATAAATTATGTGTACAATCATCCGTCTCCCGATGATGCTTGCTTGATATGCAGCTGGTTGGCATTGGTAGTGTTACCAAAATAGTTAGCACAAATAGCCCAAGAAGAGAACTAGCCTTGGTTCAAGGCCTTTGTAGCTTCAGTCTGTTAGCTCTACTGTAGAGCCAGACCCATTGTTGGGTAACTATTTCATATTAGGGACGCACCATTGGATATAAAAGGGTGAGCTATTATAACAGCTATAGGGAGTTTTTACAAGATTTATTTTTGCTGCACCTGCCAAGGTAATAAAAAAAATGTCATGCCCTACCTCTAAAAAAAAAGGGTTGTCATGCCCCTCACCTCAAAAAAGAAAGAAGTTTGTCATGCCTCACCCCAAACACACCAACACACAAATGTGTCATGCCTCACCCCTGAACAAAAATGTGTCATGCCTCACCCCTGAAAAAAAAAATGTGTCATGCCTCACCCCAAACACCAACACAAAGTTGTCAGTGCCTCACCCCTGAAAAAAATTAATTTTCATGCCTCATACCGTACAACTGATGAGAACAAAACCATAGAAAAAATGAAAGAAAGGCTACCTGATTTCATGAAAACATTTAAAAAAAAAGAAAATTCAGGCAATTGTCAAGCATACCTGGGCATATTCAACAAGCGACACGTTTATCTAGTGGCTATCCAACATCAATAGAGGCATCCAATAAATATTGTCTGACAACAGTTCTTTTACGTTATAATATAATTGATAACAATAATTTATTTCCTCATGTGATTATTCTTTCTCAAATAAAACGTTCCTGCTCTGACAACGGCAGCAATTTTATATAATTATAATAAATAATATTTTCCACTGCAGACTTGGATATGGGATCCTGTTATTATTAAGTTATATATGATTGCCAAATGTCGACTAATTCTCTAAAGGATATGTAGATGGCTGGTATTCATTTATGTTGAGGTCCGTTGGATATTTTAACGTTATTTGTTACGTACCTCTTTATAGATGTCATAGTTTTATACCTTTACCAGTTTATCCGGTTTTTAGGATGTACAGAGTTGTCCTTAACCATATAGTTATTTAGAGTCTCTATAAAATAGTCTTAGCATTCATATAATTTGCTGACAGTTATCTTCTCCCAGTAAAAGTCTTCGATGGTTTCCCGGTGTCGATCTTTAATGGTAGCTCCCGTAGAAACCCTGGTTTGTCTACTCGGTCAATATTGGCGTCAATCTTTATGTCTCCCCTTTTGTAGTTTAGGACTTTCGGCATGTACGTATTCACACCATACATTTGGTAAAGTGACACTGCATGGGATAATAAAGTAAAACCCGAAAACCAAAATAATATTTTGCCTAAATTTTGTCTGCTCTGCACAACAACTATTTAAATTGGTAAAATAACATTTGAGTTGAATGTACCAATAGATTGGTATGATAAACATTTGTGTTGAATGTATCAATGCTTTTATCAACTCCAAAAGTGAGAATATTATTACAACAGAAATTAAGGCGTGGCATCAGGTTGTAGGCCACTTGAAATTATTATAATCATTACAATTTCTAGCAGGATAGTTACATGTCTTTTTGGTTTGTAGCTATCGATAATTTCTCTGGCATTAAAACAATTTTGTTACTGCCTTAGTAAACTGTCTGTTGCTGCCTTTACATTATCACAGTTTACAGTTTTAACTTCTGTCAAGCACTATCAATTTGCTCTGCTGAACGATAATATTTTGTACCTGCAAAATTCCCAAACTTAGGTTATAATATTTAATACATTATTACCATTATAAACATAGTCTTAATTAACTCAACTTACAATGGTTTTTGTGGTGTTGTTCTCTCTTGTGAAATTTTCCAGGCAGGCTACACGATAGCACTTCAGTCGTCCGGAGTGTATTTCATACCCCGGCACGCCCCGCTGGCTGTCAGAATTTGGAACCGTCACGTCGTTCACAAAATAGTCATTACCGTCGGCTTAACACACTTGTAGCCAGACAGAATTTCACCTCAATTATAGAGGCTCCCGGCTAATAGTTTATGTATAAATATTAGACTTATTTGCACTCCATAGATGAAAATTCAAGTATAATTGACTAATCGTAGCACTGCAACTTAGGAAGAAAACATCATAACAGAAAAACTGAAATGACCCGCACCTATGATGGTTGAAGGTGGAATGACTAGGACCTCGCCCATCTCCCTGGTCAAAGTATCCCTAGGTAACTCTCGCATAATTTTGCTGCATTACAAAAGGATGTCTGCACACATACATTTATTGAATGGAATCATACAAAGGGTGCCCTGCATAAGTTGGTTCACCTATTGTCTACCAATACCAGTGACTATACCCAGGTGTTGTGGATAGCTTGGGTTATTCTAGAAAGCCAGTGTTTCCAGATTTTGTGCACTATGTACTGGTATGTATTTTCCAGACTGTATAATGTAAATATACAGGGTGTCATAGTGGACAAAACTTAAGTTATCTTACAGATTCAATTCTAATGTGACAATTTACTCCCCGCTTTAACTAAATGTACTCACATTTATGCATATCTTGCATTAGAATACAATACTCTTCTATTCATTCCTCTGATTGAAGTGTCTCTCACCACTCCAATAAATGCACTTCTTCTCCCTAACGAGAAATGCTTAATTATAATTTCCCACTTACGAAGGACAAGAAACTGGCTTTTACTGCCTCGGTACTTCGACTCAAGTAGTCGGCCCCTACGTTATCGGTTCCTTTAATAACTTGCAGGCGATACCGATATGGCTGTAAGGCGAGCGCCCATCTCATAATCCTCCCATTTGCCACTTTGGATTTGCGGATGCATGTTAGTGGTTGGTGATCCGTCTCTATTACAAACTCTTTACCATACAGGTACGGTTCGAACTTGAGCACGGCCCAAACCACCGCCAAGCATTCCCGCTCCATCACTGAATACCTACATTGACTCTTATTCAGCTTTTTACTAGCATAGGCCACAGGGAACATTTCTCCAGCTATCTCCTGAAGAAGAACTGCACCCACTCCTGTGTCGGACGCGTCAGTCCGCAAGGTGAAACTCTTGTTAAGGTCAGGGAGCTGCAGAATTGGTGAACTTGCCAGCTTACCTTTTAAAGTCTGAAATGACTGTTCCTGGCTATCTCCCCAGCGTATCACCTTCGGCTCTCCCTTCTTCGTACAATTGGTTAATGGCACTGCTACTGCCGCAAAGTTTGGTATAAACTTGCGGTAGTAGCCTACCAAGCCGAGAAACGATCTTACCTGTGTCTTTGTAGTTGGCCTCTTAGCCTGCTGAATAGCTTCTGCTTTGTCTGGTTTTGGTTTTACTATACCTTGTCCTACCACGTGACCCAAAAATTCAACTTCATCATACCCGATGAAACATTTTGTGGGCCTAGCTGTTAAGTTAGCTTTCTTTAGCCTCATGAATACTTCTCTTACTCTCTGGATATGTTCTTCCCATGTTTTCGTGTGTATGAGTATGTCATCTATATAATTGTGGACATTCTTGATACCTTTTAGAAGTTTTCTCATCATTCTGCTGAATGTCGCCCCTGAATTAACCAATCCAAACGGCATCATATTGAACTCGTACAATCCGTCGTGCGTTACGAAGGCTGTAAGATGTTTGGACTCCGTTGCCATGGGAATTTGGTAGTACCCTTTACTTAGATCAATCTTACTGAAATATCTATCTCCTGCTAACTGGGCAAATATTTCATCTTGATCCGGTACCGGTTCAGCGTCAAAGGTTGTAATCTGATTAATCTTCCTTGTGTCACAGCATGCCCGAAGTGATCCGTCTGGCTTCTTCACTGCTACCAGCGGGCAAGCGTACGGACTCTTGCTGTGAGATATTATCCCCATCCGAAGCATGTTTTCAACTTCTTTCCGAATCTCACTTCTGAGTGCATGGGGTATTGGATAAGGTCGGCTTCTTATAGGTTCAGTATCCCGTATTTTGATGACATGTTTCCCAAGTGTTGTCCTCCCTGGGATATCTGTTAGAGTATTCTCATATTCTGCTAGAGTCTGTTGCACCTGTTGTACCTGAGCTTTACTTAGTCGTTCACTGATATTCACATCAGTGATCCCCTCTTTTTGGACCATCTGTGGAAGATGTATCAAATCTTCTGTAGAGAACGATTTAAGTTCTGATACGCTTACTTCTTCCTGAGGTTCATCTTCAAGTACAGATGTGCATGCTGTCTCATACACGTTACGTATGGGTGTTTCTACCATTGAAGCATTCACTTCACGTCTAATATACTTCTTCAATAGATTGGCGTGAAAGGTTTTGACTCTGTGACCGAAATCTATCTTGTAGTTCATCGAACTTACTTTCTCTACTATAGGAAATGGACCCTTCCATTGCATAAGGAGTTTGTTGTTGTCTGTGGGTAGAAGGAGAAGAACCTCATCTCCGACCTTCATGTCTCTCACCCGTGACTTCTTGTTGTAGTAAGTTTTATACCGTTGTCTAGATTTCTTTAACTCTTCTCGAGCTAGTTGGCACGTCTGCTCGAGACGTTCTTGTAGATCTATCACATATTGGTAAACTGTTTTTGTTTCATCCAACTCTGATTTACCCGTCCATAGTTCCTTAAGTATTCTCATAGGTCCACGTACCGTCCGTCCGTACAATAGCTCGAACGGTGAAAATCCTGTGCTCTCCTGGGGAACTTCCCTGTAGGCGAATAAAAGGGGTCCAATGTATCTATCCCAGTCATTCGGTTTCTCGTCGCACATTTTCTTCAGCATTGCTTTCAGCGTGCCATTGAACTTCTCGCAAAGTCCATTACACATGGCATGGTACGGTGTAGTGGTCAAACGGCGAATACTCAGTAGTCGGCTTACCTCTCTCATAACGCCCGAAACAAATTGTGAGCCTTGGTCTGTTAACACCTCTTTAGGAAAGCCTAATCTGGAGTAGATCCCTAAGAGTGCTTCAGCTACTGCTTCTGCCTCTATCGTCTTCATTGGTACAGCTTCCGGGTATCTTGTCGCATAATCGACTAATACCAATATATACCTGTGTCCACGTTCAGTCATTGGTTTAATTGGTCCCACTAAGTCTATCGCCACTCTTTGAAATGGTGTATCAATTATTGGAACATCTCCCAATGGAACTTTAGTAACTCTACCTTTGGGGATGGTTCTTTGACAAATGTCACATGACTGACAATACCTGGTGATGTCAGCTTGCATCCCTGGCCATGTGAAGTCACTCATTACTTTGTCTTTTGTCTTTTTGGATCCTTGATGTCCGCCTAAGATTGATTCATGGGCCAGTTTCATGACATATTTTCTGTAGTCTATTGGAACTACAACTTGCCTAAATACATTCCCAAATTCTATCTTGGGAGAACTGTATTCCCTATATAGAATGTCATTGTCTGTGATGTATTTGTGATTACTTCCATATTTACTCACCTTTTCCTCACCTGTCAGCGCTAGTTGTCTGAGTTTGTTTAGTGTGGGATCTTCTTGTTGCTTCTGATGTAGCATCTTGGCCGATACTGCTTCTCCTATAGGAGAACTTACCTTTAGTTTCTTAAAGGGTTTGTCCTTTACTTTGATTTGACTTCTTGTCTGTACTGCGGCGAGTGTATCTGATTTATCTTCTTCTGAATGCGTTTCATCATTATCATTATTTGTTGTAGGCCTACCTTCTCTTACTTGTTCTTGTCTTGTTATTTCACAAGACTTTCCCCACATTGAATCTGGATTCATAGGTTCTCGTACGCCTGGTACATTTCCTAGTATGAGGTCATATACTGGATCTTTCATGCATAAGGCTGAGACAAATCCTTTGTAGTAAGGTGTATTGACATATATGTTGGCTACAGGAAATTGTCTTACCGTACCATCGATTAGTATACACGTTTTCAATTCTCCTGTCATCTGATTGGGCTTTACATATTCTGATCTTACCACTACTCCGCTACATCCACTATCGCGTAGTACTTTCACTACTTGATCCCCTATCTTACCATTCTGGACAGGCATGACTGCATCATTCAGATTCCTAGGCTTACATGCTGCTGTTACCTGGTTCAAAACAGTCATTTTGTGACCACAATCTAGTGTAAAGAACCCTTTCTTACTTGCTTGGAATAGATGGTGGTCTGGTTTTATTACCATCATACACGATCCAAAGTCTGCTTTGGTTTCAGTCTTTTCTGTTTCGTCACATTGACGATCTGTAGATACCTGTGTACGTCTTTCTACTATTTCATCAAATACTTCTGTCATAAAAGCCATGGTGTTTTTACTTCTACAGTCCCTTGCAAAGTGTCCAGGTTTGTTACAAAGAAAACATCTTCTCTCATCACTAGACTTATTGGTTGATGATTGTTTACCTTTGAAATCTTGAGGTGATTTTCCTGTCTTGATTTGATTCTGGTCCTTTGAATAATTTCTAGATCTATTATTCTTACCTTTAGGGTGGCTAGTATGGCTAGTATGGCTGGTGTGCCATCCTCCATGAGCTTCGACATACTGATCCGCATATTGTCCCATTTCTCTAATGTTTTTTGGATTTCTCTCTTTTAGGAATGTGGCATGATCCCTGGTACATGAATTGAGGAATTGTTCCCTGAGTAACAGGTCTTGTACTTGTTCTAAATTTCCTACCTCTTCTAATTCCATCCATCTCTGTAGATAGTTGCCCAATTTAGTGACAAATTTACTTCCTGTGTCTTCTTGTGCTGGTTTAGTTTCACGAAATTTCTTTCTAAACCCATCTGCGGTTAAATTGTACGCACTCAATACGGTATGTTTTACCCTTTCATAGTCTTGTGATTCCTCAACTGATAGTGTAGAGTATTCAAATAAACCATTACCTTGTATCAGAGTTGCCAAGCTGTTTGCCCACTCAGTATTTTTATCCCATCCCTGAGATAATGCATATCTCTCAAACCTACTGATATACGAGTCTATATCATCTACATCTTGTCTAAATGGAGGTAGTTTTGGTGCTCTACTTTTATGTCCATGAGCATGTCCACCATGATTACCTGCCTGTGCTGTTACTTCAGCGGTAGCTCTCTTAATTTCTTCTATTTCTATCTGCAGTTCAAGTTGTTTTACCTTTTCTCGTTCTATTCTTTCCATGTCTTCCCGCTCTCTCTGTCTGATATATTCTAGCCTAGCTTTCTCTTCCTCTTTAATTTTTGTTTCAATAGCTCTTTGTTCAGCTCTAACCTCTCTCTCGTTATCTCTTTCTTGTTTTAGTATATCCCTTTGTTCACTAACCCAGTCACGTAACTCTGTACCATTCAAATCTAAATCTTTACCCATTGCAATGAGTTTTTCAAGTTCAAGTTGACTAGCCATGACTATGATACAGAACAAACAGTAGTGATATAGTGTTGTGTGAATTGTGAACGATGGTGGCCAAAATTTTGATCGCGCGCCTGTGTGCACAATAACCGACGAGAATTTTATCATATGGAATGCAAGTCTGAATATAGCATACAATTACAATGTTATCGTGTGGAGCATTGTGAAATTCTATATATTTGGCGACAATAGTGCAGGCAAACTTTTTAAAACTATTTTACTCACGAGACACCACTACGTTAGAGATAGTGCCTACATCTGTTCTTGAACGGACCGCCAACGAAACCACCGGTTCAGAAATACACTTCGATCGACTAACCATCTGGTGCTGTTGTCGTGGAACCCACCTGAGAATAAAATGGTTACAAATATATTAAGTACAATGCAATGCAAATGCAATACTGATATTTCTACAATATTTAAGTCTATTAGATAGCTCTATAGTGCTGGATAGCTCGCGGACAAGCCCCCATTAATTGTCAAGCATACCTGGGCATATTCAACAAGCGACACGTTTATCTAGTGGCTATCCAACATCAATAGAGGCATCCAATAAATATTGTCTGACAACAGTTCTTTTACGTTATAATATAATTGATAACAATAATTTATTTCCTCATGTGATTATTCTTTCTCAAATAAAACGTTCCTGCTCTGACAACGGCAGCAATTTTATATAATTATAATAAATAATATTTTCCACTGCAGACTTGGATATGGGATCCTGTTATTATTAAGTTATATATGATTGCCAAATGTCGACTAATTCTCTAAAGGATATGTAGATGGCTGGTATTCATTTATGTTGAGGTCTTGGATATTTTAACGTTATTTGTTACGTACCTCTTTATAGATGTCATAGTTTTATACCTTTACCAGTTTATCCGGTTTTTAGGATGTACAGAGTTGTCCTTAACCATATAGTTATTTAGAGTCTCTATAAAATAGTCTTAGCATTCATATAATTTGCTGACAGTTATCTTCTCCCAGTAAAAGTCTTCGATGGTTTCCCGGTGTCGATCTTTAATGGTAGCTCCCGTAGAAACCCTGGTTTGTCTACTCGGTCAATATTGGCGTCAATCTTTATGTCTCCCCTTTTGTAGTTTAGGACTTTCGGCATGTACGTATTCACACCATACATTTGGTAAAGTGACACTGCATGGGATAATAAAGTAAAACCCGAAAACCAAAATAATATTTTGCCTAAATTTTGTCTGCTCTGCACAACAACTATTTAAATTGGTAAAATAACATTTGAGTTGAATGTACCAATAGATTGGTATGATAAACATTTGTGTTGAATGTATCAATGCTTTTATCAACTCCAAAAGTGAGAATATTATTACAACAGAAATTAAGGCGTGGCATCAGGTTGTAGGCCACTTGAAATTATTATAATCATTACAATTTCTAGCAGGATAGTTACATGTCTTTTTGGTTTGTAGCTATCGATAATTTCTCTGGCATTAAAACAATTTTGTTACTGCCTTAGTAAACTGTCTGTTGCTGCCTTTACATTATCACAGTTTACAGTTTTAACTTCTGTCAAGCACTATCAATTTGCTCTGCTGAACGATAATATTTTGTACCTGCAAAATTCCCAAACTTAGGTTATAATATTTAATACATTATTACCATTATAAACATAGTCTTAATTAACTCAACTTACAATGGTTTTTGTGGTGTTGTTCTCTCTTGTGAAATTTTCCAGGCAGGCTACACGATAGCACTTCAGTCGTCCGGAGTGTATTTCATACCCCGGCACGCCCCGCTGGCTGTCAGAATTTGGAACCGTCACGTCGTTCACAAAATAGTCATTACCGTCGGCTTAACACACTTGTAGCCAGACAGAATTTCACCTCAATTATAGAGGCTCCCGGCTAATAGTTTATGTATAAATATTAGACTTATTTGCACTCCATAGATGAAAATTCAAGTATAATTGACTAATCGTAGCACTGCAACTTAGGAAGAAAACATCATAACAGAAAAACTGAAATGACCCGCACCTATGATGGTTGAAGGTGGAATGACTAGGACCTCGCCCATCTCCCTGGTCAAAGTATCCCTAGGTAACTCTCGCATAATTTTGCTGCATTACAAAAGGATGTCTGCACACATACATTTATTGAATGGAATCATACAAAGGGTGCCCTGCATAAGTTGGTTCACCTATTGTCTACCAATACCAGTGACTATACCCAGGTGTTGTGGATAGCTTGGGTTATTCTAGAAAGCCAGTGTTTCCAGATTTTGTGCACTATGTACTGGTATGTATTTTCCAGACTGTATAATGTAAATATACAGGGTGTCATAGTGGACAAAACTTAAGTTATCTTACAGATTCAATTCTAATGTGACAGCAATGATAAACATAACACAAAATTGACTTGCATTTAAAGGCATATTATGCGATCTTTTCCTCTATCATTGATTTTTATGAAAGCAGATTTTCTTGCAGATTTGCATTTTTGATCATAAATCATAAAGATCTTCTAAGTTACAGATCGATACGATTCCTAATTACTTCAAAATCATGGTTTGAAAATAGATTGTACGGAGCGGTACAATCTATTTTTTTTCAAATTACTATAAATTCACTCTAAAACCATGATTTTGAGGTTATTAGGAATCGTATCGCTCTGTAACTTGGAATATATTTATGATTGATGATCAGAAAAGTAAATCTGCAAGAAAATCTGCTTCCAATTTTTTTTGAGGATTGACAGCGTCCCCTGGAAAAGATCACATAATATACCTTTTTAAAGGTATATTATTAAAATACGTTACAAATAACTTGCATTTTATTGAAGAAGAAAAAAATTGACTCACCAAGGTACGATGGGCCTGAAGGGTCATGACGAGTTAACCAGATGATGACATAACGAGATAAATGACTAGATAATTTCAAGATGACCAGATAATTGACGAGATAATTTCAACATAATTTACAGATGACGATATAATTGACGAGATAATTGCGACATAATTTCAAGATGACGTGATAATTGACGAGTTGATGTTATAACTGATGAGATGACGTGATAATTGACGAGATAATTTCAAGATGACGTGATAATTGAAGAGATAATTGTGACATAATTTCAAGATGACGTGATAATTGACGAGTTAACGTGATAATTGACAAGATGTGTGATAATTGACGAGATAACGAGATAATTTCAAGATGACATAATAATTGATGAGATGACGAGATAATTTCAAGATGACATGATAAATGACAAGATGACGAGATAATTTCAAGATGATGATAATTTCAAGATGACGTGATAATTGATGATTTGACGTGATAATTGACAAGATAATTGCGCAAGGTTTCAAGATGACGTAAAAATTGACGAGTTGACGTGATAATTGACGAGATGACAAGATTATTTCAAGATGACGTGATAATGAACGAGATGACGAGATAATTGACGAGATGACGTGATAATTGATGAGATAATTCAAGATGACCTGATAATTGACGAGATGACAAGAAAATTGACGAGATGATGTGATAATTGACGAGATGACAAGATAATTGACGAGATGACGAGATAATTTCAAGATGACGTGATAATTGACGAGATAATTGCAACATAATTTCAAGATGACGTAATAATTGACGAGATAATGTGACATTTATTCAAGATGACGTGATAATTGACGAGTTGACGTGATAATTGACGAGATGACGTGATAATTGATGAGATGGCATAATAATTTTAAGATGACGTGATAATAGATGAGATGACGAGATAATTTTAAACTGACGTGATAATTGATGAGATAATAGGGAGATAATTTCAAGATGACATGATAATTGACGAGATAATTGCAACATAATTTCAAGATGACGTAATAATTGACTAGTTACACGATAATTGATGAAATGACTTGATAATTGACGAGATGATGAGATTATTTCAAGATGACGTGATAATTAACGAGATGACGAGATAATTGACGAGATGAAGTGATAATTGACGACAAGATGACGAGATAATTGCGACATAATTTCAAGATGACGTAATAATTGACGAGATAATGTGACATTTATTCAAGATGACGTGATAATTGACGAGTTGACGTGATAATTGACGAGATGACGTGATAATTGATGAGATGGCATAATAATTTTAAGATGACGTGATAATAGATGAGATGACGAGATAATTTTAAACTGACGTGATAATTGATGAGATAATAGGGAGATAATTTCAAGATGACATGATAATTGACGAGATAATTGCAACATAATTTCAAGATGACGTAATAATTGACTAGTTACACGATAATTGATGAAATGACTTGATAATTGACGAGATGATGAGATTATTTCAAGATGACGTGATAATTAACGAGATGACGAGATAATTGACGAGATGAAGTGATAATTGACGACAAGATGACGAGATAATTGCGACATAAATTCAAGATGATGTGATTATTGACGAGTTGACATGTTAATTGATGAGATGACGTGATAATTGACAAGATGACGTGATAATTAACGAGATCACGAGATAACTGACGAGATGACGTGATAATTGATGAGATAATTGCGAGATAATTTCAAGATGACGTAATAATTGACGAGATATTTGCGACATAGTTTCAAGATGACTTAATAATTGACGAGTTGATGCGATAATTGACGAGATGACGTGATAGTTGAAGAGAGACCGAGATTATTTCAAGATGACGTGATAGTCAAAGAGATGACGAGATTATTTCAAGATGACATGATAATTAATGAGATGACGAGATAATGTGACATAAATTCAAGATGACGTGATAATTGACGAGTTGACGTGATAATTGACGAGATGACGTGATAATTGACGAGATGGCAAGATAATTTCAAGATGACGTGATAATAGATGAGATGACGAGATAATTTCAAGCTGACGTGATAATTGATGAGATAATTGGGAGATAATTTCAAGATGACATGATAATTGACGAGATAATTTCAAGATGACGTAATAATTGACTAGTTACGTGATAATTGACGAAATGACGTGATAATTGACGAGATGATGAGATTATTTCAAGATGATGTGATAATTAACGAGATGAAGAGATAATTGACGAGATGACATGATAATTGACGACAAGATGACGAGATAATTGCGAGATAATTTCAAGATGACGTGATAATTGACGAGATAATTGCGACATAAATTCAAGATGATGTGATTATTGACGAGTTGACATGATAATTGACGAGATGACCAGGGGCGGACTGGGACCTGAAAGCGGCCGTGGCAAAATTATTAAAGCGGCCCTTTTTGACCATGTCCCGGTAGTAAATTTTCGTAAAAGGTTGCCCCAATTTTTTCCCAGTCAGCCACCTCGTGAATTTCACGTAAGTGGGGGGGGGGGGGGGGGGGGGGGGGGGTAGGGTCAAAAAATTTTGCACGGTCAAAAATTTTCGCACGGTCAAAAATTTTCGCACGGTCACAAAATTTTAGTAACCGGCCCTGAGAGGCCCAAAACTTTAGTAACCAGCCCTGAGAGGCCCAAAACTTTAGTAACCGGCCCTGAGAGGCCCAAAACTTTAGTAACCGGCCCTGAAAGGCCCAAAACAAAGCGGCCCATGTGGCGATCGCCAAAACGCCACCGTGGCCAGTCCGCCCCTGGAGATGACGTGATAATTGACAAGATGACGTGATAATTGATGAGATAATTGCGAGATAATTTCAAGATAACGTAATAATTGACAAGATATTTGCGACATAGTTTCAAGATGACTTAATAATTGACGAGTTGATGCGATAATTGATGAGATAGTTGAAGAGATGACGAGATTTTTTCAAGATGACGTGATAGTTAAAGAGATGACGAGATTATTTCAAGATGACATGATAATTAATGAGATGACGAGATAATTGATGAAATGACTTGATAATTTCAAGATGACAAGATAATTTCAAGATGACTAGATAATTTCAAGATGACGTGATAATTGATGAGATGATTGCGAGATAATTTCAAGATGACGTGCTAATTGACAAGATAATTGCGAGATAATTTCAAGATGACTGATAATTGATGAGATAATTGCGAGATAATTTCAAAATGACGTGATAATTGACGAGATGAGGAGAAAATTGACGAGATGATGTGATAATTGACGAGATGACGAGATAAGAGATAATTTCAAGATGACGTGATAATTGACGAGATAATTGTGACCTAATTTCAAGATGATGTAATAATTGATGAGATAATGTGCCAAAATTCAAGATGACGTGATAATTGACGAGTTGACGTGATAATTGACGAGATGACGTGATAATTGACAAGATGGCAAGATAATTTCAAGATGACGTGATAATAGATGAGATGACGAGATAATTTCAAGATGACGTGATAATTGATGAGATAATTGCAAGACAATATCAAGATGATGTGATAATTGACGAGATAACATTGACATAGTTTCAAGATGGCGCAATAATTGACGAATTGACGCGATAATTGATGAGATGACGTGATAATTGACAAGATGACGAGATGATTTCAAGATGATGTGATAATTGATGAGATAATTGCGAGATAACTTCAAGATGACGTGATAATTGAAGAGATAATTGCGACATAAATTCAAGATGATGTGCTAATTGAAGAGTTAACATGATAATTGACGAGATGACGTGATAATTGACGAGATGATAAGATAATTGACAACATGACGTGATAATTGACGAGATGACGAGATATCTTCAAGATGACGTGATAATTGATGAGATAATTGGGAGATAATTTCAAGATGGCGTAATAATTGACGAGATAATTGCGACATAAATACCAGATGACGTGATAATTGACATAACACAAAATTGACTTGCATTTAAAGGCATATTATGCGATCTTTTCCTCTATCATTGATTGTTATGAAAGCAGATTTTCTTGCAGATTTGCATTTTTGATCATAAATCATAAAGATCTTCTAAGTTACAGATCGATACGATTCCTAATTACTTCAAAATCATGGTTTGAAAATAGATTGTACGGAGCGGTACAATCTATTTTTTTTCAAATTACTATAAATTCACTCTAAAACCATGATTTTGAGGTTATTAGGAATCGTATCGCTCTGTAACTTGGAATATATTTATGATTGATGATCAGAAAAGTAAATCTGCAAGAAAATCTGCTTCCAATTTTTTTTCGAGAATTGACAGCGTCCCCTGGAAAAGATCACATAATATACCTTTTTAAAGGTATATTATTAAAATACGTTACAAATAACTTGCATTTTATTGAAGAAGAAAAAAATTGACTCACCAAGGTACGATGGGCCTGAAGGGTCATGACGAGTTAACCAGATGATGACATAACGAGATAAATGACTAGATAATTTCAAGATGACCAGATAATTGACGAGATAATTTCAACATAATTTACAGATGACGATATAATTGACGAGATAATTGCGACATAATTTCAAGATGACGTGATAATTGACGAGTTGATGTTATAACTGATGAGATGACGTGATAATTGACGAGATAATTTCAAGATGACGTGATAATTGAAGAGATAATTGTGACATAATTTCAAGATGACGTGATAATTGACGAGTTAACGTGATAATTGACAAGATGTGTGATAATTGACGAGATAACGAGATAATTTCAAGATGACATAATAATTGATGAGATGACGAGATAATTTCAAGATGACATGATAAATGACAAGATGACAAGATAATTTCAAGATGATGATAATTTCAAGATGACGTGATAATTGATGATTTGACGTGATAATTGACAAGATAATTGCGCAAGGTTTCAAGATGACGTAAAAATTGACGAGTTGACGTGATAATTGACGAGATGACAAGATTATTTCAAGATGACGTGATAATGAACGAGATGACGAGATAATTGACGAGATGACGTGATAATTGATGAGATAATTCAAGATGATCTGATAATTGACGAGATGACAAGAAAATTGACGAGATGATGTGATAATTGACGAGATGACAAGATAATTGACGGGATGACGAGATAATTTCAAGATGACGTGATAATTGACGAGATAATTGCAACATAATTTCAAGATGACGTAATAATTGACGAGATAATGTGACATTTATTCAAGATGACGTGATAATTGACGAGTTGACGTGATAATTGACGAGATGACGTGATAATTGATGAGATGGCATAATAATTTTAAGATGACGTGATAATAGATGAGATGACGAGATAATTTTAAACTGACGTGATAATTGATGAGATAATAGGGAGATAATTTCAAGATGACATGATAATTGACGAGATAATTGCAACATAATTTCAAGATGACGTAATAATTGACTAGTTACGCGATAATTGATGAAATGACTTGATAATTGACGAGATTATGAGATTATTTCAAGATGACGTGATAATTAACGAGATGACGAGATAATTGACGAGATGAAGTGATAATTGACGACAAGATGACGAGATAATTGCGACATAAATTCAAGATGATGTGATTATTGACGAGTTGACATGTTAATTGATGAGATGACGTGATAATTGACAAGATGACGTGATAATTAACGAGATCACGAGATAACTGACGAGATGACGTGATAATTGATGAGATAATTGCGAGATAATTTCAAGATGACGTAATAATTGACGAGATATTTGCGACATAGTTTCAAGATGACTTAATAATTGACGAGTTGATGCGATAATTGACGAGATGACGTGATAGTTGAAGAGAGACCAAGATTATTTCAAGATGACGTGATAGTTAAAGAGATGACGAGATTATTTCAAGATGACATGATAATTAATGAGATGACGAGATAATGTGACATAAATTCAAGATGACGTGATAATTGACGAGTTGACGTGATAATTGACGAGATGACGTGATAATTGACGAGATGGCAAGATAATTTCAAGATGACGTGATAATAGATGAGATGACGAGATAATTTCAAGCTGACGTGATAATTGATGAGATAATTGGGAGATAATTTCAAGATGACATGATAATTGACGAGATAATTGCAACATAGTTTCAAGATGACGTAATAATTGACTAGTTACGCGATAATTGACGAAATGACGTGATAATTGACGAGATGATGAGATTATTTCAAGATGATGTGATAATTAACGAGATGAAGAGATAATTGACGAGATGACATGATAATTGACGACAAGATGACGAGATAATTGCGAGATAATTTCAAGATGACGTGATAATTGACGAGATAATTGCGACATAAATTCAAGATGATGTGATTATTGACGAGTTGACATGATAATTGACGAGATGACGTGATAATTGACAAGATGACGTGATAATTGATGAGATAATTGCGAGATAATTTCAAGATAATGTAATAATTGACAAGATATTTGCGACATAGTTTCAAGATGACTTAATAATTGACGAGTTGATGCGATAATTGATGAGATAGTTGAAGAGATGACGAGATTTTTTCAAGATGACGTGATAGTTAAAGAGATGACGAGATTATTTCAAGATGACATGATAATTAATGAGATGACGAGATAATTGATGAAATGACTTGATAATTTCAAGATGACTTGATAATTTCAAGATGACTAGATAATTTCAAGATGACGTGATAATTGATGAGATGATTGCGAGATAATTTCAAGATGACGTGCTAATTGACAAGATAATTGCGAGATAATTTCAAGATGACTGATAATTGATGAGATAATTGCGAGATAATTTCAAAATGACGTGATAATTGACGAGATGAGGAGAAAATTGACGAGATGATGTGATAATTGACGAGATGACGAGATAAGAGATAATTTCAAGATGACGTGATAATTGACGAGATAATTGTGACCTAATTTCAAGATGATGTAATAATTGATGAGATAATGTGCCAAAATTCAAGATGACGTGATAATTGACGAGTTGACGTGATAATTGACGAGATGACGTGATAATTGACAAGATGGCAAGATAATTTCAAGATGACGTGATAATAGATGAGATGACGAGATAATTTCAAGATGACGTGATAATTGATGAGATAATTGCAAGACAATATCAAGATGATGTGATAATTGACGAGATAACATTGACATAGTTTCAAGATGGCGCAATAATTGACGAAATTGACGCGATAATTGATGAGATGACGTGATAATTGACAAGATGACGAGATGATTTCAAGATGATGTGATAATTGATGAGATAATTGCGAGATAACTTCAAGATGACGTGATAATTGAAGAGATAATTGCGACATAAATTCAAGATGATGTGCTAATTGAAGAGTTAACATGATAATTGACGAGATGACGTGATAATTGACGAGATGATAAGATAATTGACAACATGACGTGATAATTGACGAGATGACGAGATATCTTCAAGATGACGTGATAATTGATGAGATAATTGGGAGATAATTTCAAGATGGCGTAATAATTGACGAGATAATTGCGAAATAAATACCAGATGACGTGATAATTGACGAGATGACGTGAAAATTGATGAGATGGCGTGATAATTGACGAAATGATAAGATAATTGACAAGATGACGTGACAATTGACGAGATGACGAAATAATTTGATGCGATAATTGGGAGATAATTTCAAGATGGCGTAATAATTGACGAGATAATTGCGACATAAATTCCAGATGACGTGATAATTGATAAGATGACGTGATAAGTGACGAGATGACGAGATCATTTCAAGATGACATGATAATTAATGAGATGACGAGATATTTGATGAGATGACGTGATAATTGACAAGGTGACGAGATCATTTCAAGATGACGTGATTATTGATGAGATAAGCTGCAAGATAATTTACAGATGACGCGAAATTGACGAGATGACGAGATAATTTACAGATTAGTGTGATTATTGACTAGATAGTTGCGAGTTATTCCGGCTGTCTGTATCATGATACTATTGATAGGCCTAATGCAGCTCGTATGCTACGTTGCCGCGCCATCTTGACTAGCACTAATGTACGGTAACCATGAACTCCGAGCCTAAAGTCAGTGGTATTAAAGGACCAGGTCAGGAAATTCTGTACGTCCTGTGCTTAGCAAGTCTATAAAGAGTAAATTGCTATCTTCAGTTGATACCAAGTCTATCAGAATAAGTTGATTTCTATGTTATCTTTGGTAGATAGCAAATATATCAGAGTATAAGTTGCTATTTTCAGAAGACACAAGTTGCTATCTTCAGTAGATAGCAAGTATATTAGAGTCAGTTGCAATCTTCAGTAGATAGCAATTACATCAGAGTAAGTTGCTTTCTTCAGTAGAAAGCAAGTATATCAGAGTAAATTGCTATCTTCAGAGATAGCAAGTCTATCAGAGTAAATTGCTTTATTCAGCAGAAAGCAAGTCTAGAGTAAATTGCTACCCGTTCAGGGTAAATTGCTATCTGCAGTAGATAGCAAGTTTATCAGAGTAAGTAACCATCTTCAGTAGATAGCAAGTCTATCAGACTAAGTTGCTATCTTCAGTAGACACGAAGTCTATCAGAGTTAGTTGCTATCTTCAGTAAATAGCAAGTATATCAGGGTACTTGCGAGTAAATCTACAGTAGACACCAAATACATCAGAGTAAGTTGCTTTCTTCAGTAGATAACACTATTCTGATAGACGTGGCAACTAAAGCAACTTACTCTGATACACTTATAGCAACTTACTCTGATAGATTTGGTGTATAATGCAGAAAGCAATTTACTCTGATATTTGTTACTGAAGAAAGCAACTTACTACTCTGATAGACTTGCTATCTCTGAAGATAGAAATTTACTCTAGTAGACTTGCTTTCTGCTGAAGATAGCAACTTACTCTGATAGACTTGTGCTACATTTTAGCATAAAACAACTAGATTGTGCACGCAAGCGCGCATTTTCATACCAAATGAGTTATATTAGACCAAATTTGACAATTTAAGCGTAAAATGGCACACAAAATGTGCGCGCGCATCATTTTGTTTCATATCCCCTAAAAAAAACCTTGCCCCCACCCCCCAAAAAAATTATGAGGCTGGTGCCACCACTGGACCTGTGTTAGGGGGCAAAAAGATGTGTTGGATGCGGCGCCCTCATGATAAAGACTGGCATTTGTCTATTTTTACAATTGACACTGTATGAACTTACACCTATAAGGATTAGCATTTTACGTATGGTACATTGTTTTATTCAAGTTTTTGTGAGTAGAAACAACAATAATGGCAATTTTTAATGTTCATATTGAGTTCTGAAATAAATAAATTAAAATTAAAAACAATAAACATGACTTCGTGTCCCTTTACATAGAGTTTTACATTTCATTTGGCAAGCCTTCTGACAGGGGGAAAAATTCCCCCACCCTACCCCCTCCCACTGCCTCTGACTGTCTCCCCGACTGACTCTACCTGGACTCTACCAATTCTCCGCATCATACCGGTGGTAAATCGCCACCAACTCGAGTCGAACTTGTACAAGTCTATAATGATTGTTGATACCAAATTACAGCCCAATTGGGCTACCAAAGAAATGATCACGCAATGCTCAACTCGAAGTTCACAGAAGTGATTGAGTATTGAGGTCAATATGGTAGAGTTCCATTTATCGGCTAAGTCTGGGAGAAAAGTGGTGGCGCTATCATGATAGTGGCCTTGGTAGCCAAGCGATGGCGGCCACGCGTCTCGGACGACCCAATGTGGCAATGGGAGGGCATATGTTGGTAGCCACTAGCCAGACAACTGTTGCAGCTCTGGTCAGCCCGCCCGGACGATATAGACAATATTTGCCCAAGGATGCCTTGATTTTCCTTACTAAAATTTGAACATTGTTTCATAAACTCTCTTTCTATTTCATCAGCATCTGATAGTGGCCGTTCAATCGAGGCGAAAAATCAGTGTACTAAGGCCGTGAGTGACGATTCCAGCCTCTAGAATAGAAAGTACTAGACCTGGAAGCTGGTCCATCAACTCTTACATAAAGATGATTCCCGCCGATTGGAGTCAATGGATTTATTAACTATGGCCAATGTATGATACACATTAGCATTCCGAATCCCGTCCAATCAGGCGGGTTTGCCATGTTTGCCGTGGTGCTGCTTGGAATTGCCCGAATGTGTTGAAATGAATGTGCAAATTTGTCAGTCTAAAATTAGGGTTTCCCTAATCGCATGTTCATTGAACTTATTTTGTCAACCGACACTCAGTATCTACAGTATTACTGACTTATTTAAAACGCCTGTGGGCGTCTTGGTTCTATTACCCGCTTGAGTAAATGAAATGTAGAGCGGCAGTAGAGGCTGACTTTGATCAGAGGGCTGACCGGTTATTGACCTGGAAGCTGGTCAGGCTGTCCAGCTTCCATGTCAAGTATTTTCATGATTTCAGAAGACCAACTCAAAAGCCTTTTTTATTTGTATAAGGCCACTAAAAAATACAATTCTCGTAGCCCTCCTCACTTTCTGGGATAAGGTTAACTTGTTTTTAATTTTTCAATTTTCAAAAATTATCGAGTTTCTAATACTGAAC
>CM069441.1:31171042-31306392 GCA_035610835.1 Ophiura sarsii | reverse complement strand
GTTCAATTTTCGTTAGAATCCTCACCATGACCGCTTCCCTTTAAATTAAGTACCCTAAAAGGAAATATGGGTAATACTTCCCGAAAAGGAAGGTTTCCTAAACGGGTTATCGGTCCGAACTGCTCGTAGCGGACTTTTGGAAGTCATCTTTTGAACCAAGCAGAAGTCACAGAGGGTCAATTCTGGACTATTAAATTAAGGTAGTTAGGGGGTAGTTACAGCAAGGTCCGGATATAAAAAAACAACACCACCTTTTGATCATAAACAGGGGAGAGTGGGGAGTGTTCGCCCCATTTTCATTTGAAATGGTTTAGAGACGTCAATTTTAAAGATTGAATGGACCTATTGACATACATGAAAGATACATACGACCACAATTTCAGTACAAGAAAGATACATACGACCACAATTTCAGTACCATATGCCTTACTGTAAAGGAATGATTTAAAGGATAAAGACAGGTGTCAAAAATAGTGAACTTGCACCGACCCCGCGACAGGTACGTCCATAGGCCATAAGTCCATAAGTTCACCATGGTCTCATAATTAGGCCTCATAAAGTAGTATGTGACAAATAGATATAGGCCTACATATTTGTTATGCAATGTGATTTTCTTCCAAAATGACATTTAGAGAGTCCACAATTTAAGGGTGAAGTCATTTTAACGGAATCTCATTTAGAATTTTAAATTGTAAGAAATACCACATTGACAAATATTATCTTCTAATTTTAGTGCTACTCCATTCCAGATAGTTATTTTTATAATTACAAATAGGCTACATGAGGAGGTGAATTACAATTTGAAATTATACAAAATCTGAATCATGTAAATCCCCATTGGCGAACATGCCCCATCATGAAAGGGCGATTGTGCCCCATAGCACAATAAGTTGACCCGATAATCACGCGTGTCCCACATACAATAACGGGTTTATAACTGCATCAAATCATAACATATCCCATACGTACCTAATGAAGATTTACATTAAAATCTTCTGTATGCATATCTTTAGAAAAAAATCAATATCAAAGAAAATCCACTTCTGTGATGTAAAACTGATTTTTGATGATAATTTGACAAACATTATAAGGAGATCAGCCATCATACCATGGGAATACCGCAACAAACAGCGACACATATTGTGCGTTCGTCAAATTCAACCAGCCCCGAACCTGCCCATGGGTGAACACTCCCCATTCTCCCCCTAAGATAATGAGTGCAGTAATATTTAGTTTTAGTCATGATTTGTAATATTTGTTAGGAGGGGTATATATTTTTGAAAAGTTGTTATAGTTATTTCCCCTCAGTATCATCCCCATTAAAAAATATTAATTGTCCACATTTTCTCCCTTTAAATTCAATTTCTTTCATCTTCCCCTCCCCTTTTCCCACTTTCTTTCCACATTTCCCTTTCTTCTCTTTCTCACAAAATCATTAAGTTTCTTCCCTAGTTTCAAAAGTGTTGAGTTTTCCCCTTACCCTATAACATGTAGGCCTATAAGCAGGACATTTTCAAGTAAAATAGGGCCTGCATTGTCAATCAAGAATTATTCATAAAATAAATTAAACTTCGCAAATATCGTTTGTTTTTTTGTACAATAATGACGAATCACTTCTTTATTGAAAATGACAAACTCTGAAAGCTTGAAACACATTCCCGTGTGCACCAGTGGCGTGCGCAAGGGGGGGGGGGGGGGGGGGGGGGGGGGGGGGGGGGCTGGGGGCTGGGGCCCTGTTTGGTCCATCAGTCGGGGGAAACTACTGCCAGTCAGTCGGGGGCTGTGCCGTCGCTAGAGTGTTTTTTCTGTGGGGAAGGAGTGTAATCCAAATAGACAAATAGTCGGAAAATTTTGTACATCTAGTCGACACATGTGCGATTTTGTGATTGCGATTTTATTTTTACTGTGCGAATTGTTTTGATCATGCAATATCCTGCGCACGCCACTGGTGTGCACACTGTTTAATCGCTTGCCAAAAACACCCGAGGAAACCTTTTTCAGACCTTATTTCCCTGATTAAAACCAAATTGGCTTTGTTGAATTGATTGGGATGCCCGTGCTTCGATAGGACTCCCGCTAGTATGTAAGGGCCTACCAGAACACCACAAAATGAAACAACACATATATATTGAAATAATTAATACCAAACACAATACTTTATGATAATAGAGAAATGGCTTACGGTAGGGGTTGATGAGGTAATTTGGTGTAAGCCACGGGACGGCGTTCATTATAAGTAAATACAATATTTTATATATATTTTACATCATATTCTGACCTTTTAGGCTAACTTACCATATTTTGGTAGCCTGCGTGCGATCACACGGGCATACTTTTATTCCCCTGACCTCTCCGTGGCTTTTACATCCTAAAACTATATCCCGTCATTAGCCCTTCCGTGGCTTATACGATTTTATTTAAAACATCCTACCCCAAGCTATATCCCATGGTTTATTCTTATAATGAACCACATTATTTCATTTCCCTATGGCCCTCCCATAGGTTATACCATATTACTTTTTAAAGTAATATTAACATAACTCCTACCTCCCAAACTATATTACTTCATTAACCCCCCGGTTCCGTGGCTTTATACCACACTGAAAAATAAATTGGTGTCACAGCGACGCCTTCTTGGAGTCAACTGTAAATGACACTTAGGCCTGCAAAGGCGTTATTTTGACTCCAAAATTGGTGTAATCGTCAATGATATGGGTTTGCACATAATTTACGGTGACACCGTTAAGTGTCCGACGGACACCTTTCAGTGATCATTTAGTGATTTACACCAAAACTGGTGTCAGATTAATTGAAATAACTCCAAGGGCGTCAATAGTTGGCGGGAAAGCTCACGGTTTTTAGAGGTGTCGAAGCAGCATGACACCAATTGGTGTAATTCTGACACCAATTGGTGTAATTCTGACACCAACTGGTGTAATTCTGACACCAATTGGTGTAATTCTGACACCAAATTGGTGTAATTCTGACACCAATTGGTGTAATTCTGACACCAATTGGTGTAATTCTGACACCAAATTGGTGTAATTCTGACACCAATTGGTGTAATTCTGACACCAAATTGGGCGTCTATCAACATATCAACGCATGCGTTTTCTCGTCGCCATTTTGTTTGCATGTTACGAGCCGGTAAGACTGGTAAGTACACCGATCTGCTCCATTTCCAGACATTTTTGATAATAATTATGATACAATTAGCGTAATGTAAGCCTTGTTCATGTTGTTTAATATTGCGCCAACTAACTGATGAAATGAATTACAATTTCATAGTCAGAGACTAGCATTTTGTTGGACTGTGTGTCAGTGCATGGACCTACTAGTACTATGTGTGTGTTCGTCATGCATGCATACGATGATAAAGGGTTCAACAAAAGAAGTATACCACTTTGTTAATGTCATTTTGAGTGACTTTCTATTTGTTTTTGTCCAAACAGGCTAAATAGGCATTTAGATGAATCTTTTAGGCATAATTTGATACCAAATTTTCCCCCTAACAACAAATATAAACCATAATTAGCATAATTAACTCCAAAGGCGTCAATAGTTGGCGGGAAAGCTCACGGTTTTTAGAGGTGTCGAAGCAGCATGACACCAATTGGTGTAATTCTGACACCAATTGGTGTAATTCTGACACCAACTGGTGTAATTCTGACACCAATTGGTGTAATTCTGACACCAAATTGGTGTAATTCTGACACCAATTGGTGTAATTCTGACACCAATTGGTGTAATTCTGACACCAAATTGGTGTAATTCTGACACCAATTGGTGTAATTCTGACACCAAATTGGGCGTCTATCAACATATCAACGCATGCGTTTTCTCGTCGCCATTTTGTTTGCATGTTACGAGCCGGTAAGACTGGTAAGTACACCGATCTGCTCCATTTCCAGACATTTTTGATAATAATTATGATACAATTAGCGTAATGTAAGCCTTGTTCATGTTGTTTAATATTGCGCCAACTAACTGATGAAATGAATTACAATTTCATAGTCAGAGACTAGCATTTTGTTGGACTGTGTGTCAGTGCATGGACCTACTACTACTAGTACTATGTGTGTGTTCGTCATGCATGCATACGATGATAAAGGGTTCAACAAAAGAAGTATACCACTTTGTTTATGTCATTTTGAGTGACTTTCTATTTGTTTTTGTCCACACAGCCTAAATAGGCATTTAGATGAATCTTTTAGGCATAATTTGATACCAAATTTTCCCCCTAACAACAAATATAAACCATAATTAGCACCATTTAAAGGAAAATATTCCATTTTCAAAAGTCGCATTTCCAATACACAGCACGAGAAGAATAGGCCAATTGTTAACACACACATATGCCGTATTTATCCCGTACTGATCACCGCCGCGCATATATATCCCTCAATGCGCGGGCTAATTCAAATGTAAACTGATGCATGGGTGAAGGATTTGAATGTAAAGGAATGTTATGGTCGTGTTTTTTAACCTGGGCTACATTTGTGTTACATGAGTCTATTTCATGAAATAATACCTCCTTTCGCAGTTTCAGTAGAATATATCAACATGTTTACATCTAAAGTGTATGAAACCATATATATTTGGAAAGCTTATAATCTAAGGATTGAAAATATGGTAACTCAAAAATCAAAATCAAATATACAGGGTGACCTAACATTATACAGGGTCTAACAATTAAAATTGTATACAAAATGATAATTTATCTTTTTTTTCCTCCATTGTATAAAAAATGCAGGACCTATTCAAAGGCTAGAAATGTTTTTGCTGTAATTTAGTAAATTACCATCCAGCCATATACAAAATTAATTTTTCAGCTTATTAGGAAATATATATACAGGGTGGTCAAAATACGAAATTTTAGATAATGGAAAAGATAACTAAATTATGCAAATACAAATTAGAGCTCATTGCTTTTACATTAAAATCAAAGCCTTGATAACTCTTTCCAATTTTCCTGCAAGGAAAATTTTGAAACATTGACCAAAACGGATTTGTGACTATGTGCACATGGTTCATCCTACTTCGTTAATCAGATTTGAAAATTAGTTAATTAGCTTAATTGACACTTTAAGTAAATGATGTAAAGCATTGTTGCATCATTTAGAACTAAACTGACATAATACTAAGAATAAGAATGCTCTATTACAGGAAAACGGTCCATTTTCACCCATTATTAGACAATTATCTCCTCCTCCTCCTCCACTTCCTCAACCACCCTGACTAATTATGCTTTAACGAGCTGTATTAATTCAATCAAAGGTGATGGATTTTTTCTCTCTTCAGATTATTAAAGGGGATTAAATTGCCGTTAAAATAAGTCCAAACACAAGTCAATCGCGTAGAGGGTTACACAAATACAATAGCCTAAGTACCAAAAAATGATTAGAATGTAACAAAACCACCTTTTATGGGTGCCGAGGTAAAAAAACGTGACCTTATGGATGGGGAGAACATGGACAGATTAACCAAATCTTCTCGTGCTGTGTGTATTGGAAATGCGACTTTTGAAAATGGGATGTTTTCCTTTAAATGGTGCTAATCATGGTTTATCTTTGTTGTTAGGGGGAAAATTTGGTATCAAATTATGCCTAAAAGAATTATCTAAATGCCTATTTAGCCTGTTTGGTCAAAAACAAATTGAAAGTTACTCAAAATGACATAAACAAAGTGGTATACTTTCTTTTGTTGAACCTTTTATGTGCAACATTACATACATGTAGCACGATTTATCTGGCTCAGTGGTCTTTTTCATACGGACGTCTTACATTACGCTAATTGTATCATAATTATTATCAAAAATGTCTGGAAATGGAGCAGATCGGTACTTACCAGTCTTACCGGCTCCTAAACATGTGCTATCTCAATATGACTCTTAAGAGAGTCAATATTACACCCCATTTGGGGTGTAATGACATTTTTCGAAAATGGGTCCTCAGGTAACCACCCAAAGGTGTCAAAATGAATATGATACCCAAAGGTGTCATATTTGACACCCATAATGGTGTCAATTTGACACCCATAATGGTGTCAATTTGACACCTTTAGGGTGTCAAACTCAATATGACACTTAAGAGAGTCAATATTACACCCCATTTGGGGTGTAATGGCATTTTTCGAAAATGGGTCCTCAGGTAACCACTCAAAGGTGTCAAAATGAATATGACACCCAAAGGTGTCATATTTTACACCCATAATGGTGTCAATTTGACACCTTTAGGTGGCCAACTGAGGACCCATTTGTTGACGCTTGTTTTAGTGTCAAAATGACACCAAATTATTTTTCAGTGCACCTTACTTAGCTTCATTAACCCCATGTTGCATTAAAACACCACCACCCGTCCTTATATCATGTCACTTCATAACCCACTAGGCCTACATGCACCCTAAATCATCTCCCAGGTTTATAAGACACCGCATTACTCCATTATATTTACAGGCGACGCGTTACCAGGGTATTACGCGCAACGTACAATATCGTGCCATTCTAATGGCTATTTTTCGTTCAAACTGATTCCATAGATTTCATCGATATTTCATAGCCTCCTCTGCCAGTCAAATGGTTTAACTTATATTTCGCTCTGCATCGCATCGAGCACTCTGCCAGAAGATTGCCTCTTTACCAGTTCTAATAAATAAATATACTAATAAATAAATAAGGTTTTCAGCCACTAGAAGCAGACGTGTTTATTTTTTTATTTTGCCTTAATTTGCTTTTATGCCTTAAATTAGAAAGTTTTTCATTAATTAATTTTAATTAATTAATTAATTAAATAAATAAATATACTAATAAATAAATAAATGAATAAATATACTAATAAATAAATAAATAAATAGTCTAAATAAATAAACAAACCGTATTTCACATATAAGGTTTTCAGCCCAAATACAGGAAGCAGACGTTTTTATTTTGTATTTGACCTTACTTTGCTTTTATTAGGTATAGCACCCCCAAAATAACTTCACAACACACATGATATTTGATAGTTTCATATGATAGAACCTTTTATTAGCTTTGAAAAACAAAAAACAGAATTGAAATTGGTCAATGCATTCTGATTTTATGCTAATTTTCAGATATCCGGAAATCGGCTCAAATTCTGCCCAAATTGGCGAAAAACCTGAAAACTGCGAATTTTCGAATGTTTTCATGCTTTTTTCACCATTTATATGACATGCAAATAAGACATTACATATTGGAAGTTACAAAACTATTCTTTATGACCAATTAAAAGAAAAAACATCATAGAAACATTGTTTTCAGCTAATTAATATGCGTAAATCTCGTCAAACGAAAACCGTATAATGGTGTACGTGTGTGAATGTAATTTGGTATACAGTAATAGTGTGTAAAGTTGTTTCATTTGATGAAAAAACACACAAAAAGGGCCCAATTATGCAAATTAGCTAATTATAGCTAATTAAATATTTTTATTTTTATTATGCAAATTAGGCAATAGAAATTTGTCTTTCTTGGGGGTTTAATTAATCACACATTCATACCCCATGTATGTGGCAACTATCAACCTCTCACTATACTGCATAGAGAAATACCAGCACATTGTTCATGCACTCAGGGAATGTATACAATTATTTGACATTTCCGTATGTTTCATTCAAAATCCATCAAAACGAAGTTGCTGACAAAAAGCCCCGACTTTAGAATGTTTTTAATATTGTTGGAATGAAACAATACATTCTTAATTCAAATTTTGAATAATCACAGCTTCTCTGTTAATACTAAAATATTCAGTACGAATTTACCTTTAATAATTGAGTTCCACCAACTTGTTCAGTATTTACCACTACCAGTCGCATCCATCCACCCACCACATGCTCTGATGTTCTGATAGATGAGATGAAACCCAATGCGCAGCTGTCGGTTAATTAGAGACAAATTATATCTAGTGACGAATGCAGTAGCGTAGCCAGTGGGGGGGGGGGCCGGGGGCGAGTCGCCCCCCCGGACACCTAAAATGGGGACGGCGAAGCGGGAAAATGGGGACGAGAAGAAGGGGAGAAAGAGAGAAAGAAGGGGGAAGGAGAGGAAGAAAGAGAAAAGAAAGGTGGAAGAGAGGGAGAAAGAGAAGGGAAAGGGGAAGGAGAGGGAGAAAGAGAAGGGAAAGGGGAAAGAGAAGAGAAGATTTTTTTTGGACTGTGCGAAATTTTTTGACACCCCCCCCCCCCCCCACTTACGTGAAATTCACGAGGTAAGTGACTAGAAAAAAATTTGGGGCAACCTTTTACGAAAAAATTTTTAGGGACATAAAAAAAAAATAGGGACGATATTGATGCTTGCCCCCCCCCCCGGATGAAAATGCTGGCTACGCTACTGGACGAATGTATTGATTTATTTCAAGTTCATATACAGGTACGAGTTGGTTTTGACACCTTGTGGGAAAGGTACCATTAGGCCCCCCAAAAAAATTGTTATGTTGTCCTCGACCGCCCGCTCGTCATTTTAGGGCCGCTCCGATTTTATTTATTTTTGCAGATTTTTTTTCTTCTTAAATCGTATTTTTTTAATGTAAACAAATCAGAGGTTTTTTTTTCAGTTTTTTTTTCTTCAGATTTTGTTCAGATTTATTTTTCTTTTTCAGTTTTATTTCCAGATTTTTTTCAGATTTTTTTAAAGCAGTTTAAATGGCATTGCATATTAAATTAAGTGTTTATAACATATATGTGCGGCTCTTAGAGTGATTTTAACTTCTTGTTGGCTGAACTTTGAGCTTCTGCTGGTAAAAGAAAAAAAAGAAAAAATCAAAAAAAATCCACCCGCCCGCCCCTACTCTCTGAAAGCTGTCGAGGACAACATAACAATTTTTTTTTGCCTTATTATGTGTAACAATAATGATATATACTAGGTGTGATTTTTTGTTTTCAGTATTATAAAACAATATGCACTATCTACATCATTTTTTTGTTGCACATGACACACAAAGAGATAACTTTAATCCCAAAAAATTGTAATTACTAAAAATTTAATTCTTTTATAAATGTTTTTCAGACACATTTGGTCAACATTTGCATTGAAAATGGTGTCGCGGAAAAAATTGTCAATTTAAAGTTTAAATAGAATATTTTTTATATATCATGTTCTGTTTTACTTGCTTACTGTATTTGAAGAGCTTAGTTCTAAAAGGAGCTAACTCACCTTTTTGAAAAAATATGAGTTAGGTGCAGACTGCAGAACATGAAAGAGAGTTACAAAATACACCTTTTAAACTTTGTTTTACATCTGTAGCATGTTCGGGTCCAAAATTATGGCTCTCGGTAATTTCCGGAAATTCCCATTAATTATTTCCGGAAATTTGAATATAATTCACTATCTTTTAAGCCAAAAAGGTGGAAATATGGTTCTTTTATCATAATAAAACATTGATAGGAATTTCCTTAATAAAATGCAATGAAGAAAACGTTAAATGTATGGGATTATTGTTTTGAAAATTGCACACGAACAAAATTGTTGTTATTTCAAAAAATGTGCCAAAATGTCCAAATTTTCAGTTTTCTCACAAAATATAAAAACATAATTAAAAAAGTTGAAAAGGTATTTTAATGCGGTTTTCTGTTTTCAATGTGATTTGATATTGTCTTTCAGGTGTACATTATTTGGAAATAAAAATTGTTTGGTAAAGAGGTTTTTGAAAATTGGTCGAAACATTTTTGTTCCAAAAGGAGCTAACTCCACTGATATCTGAAAATAAAGAAAGACATAGGAAATACAGTGAAAATCAAAAAATGAAATCAAACCAGTTTTTAAGCTTCCACGTATGGTATCTTTCATATGACAAGAAAATTGGCATAATCAAAGAAGTGCAACATCCTCATTTTAAAAAACGTTGCTTTTCTCCTATTTCACTTTTAGTGAGTTAGCTCCCTTTGGAACTAAACTCTTCATTTATGTACTGTGAATTGATATAATTATATGCATCGAAGTAAAAAACCCAATAGTTGTTACATTTGGTGTCAAGCATAGCTGGCTAACTTCAAAATGTTTTGCTTACATTTTATTGTTACTTTCACTTCATAATCGGTCTTAATATCTTTGAAATACATAAAAATACATATGATTCGAAGAGCTTAATAATTTGAGCAAAGTGTAGAATATTACAAGAATTGTTAAATTCATAAAAAAATTGGTGTCATATTTGTATAAGATATCGAGGTGCCAATTGTATTGTAGCACAGAGTAATTTCAGCTCACATGATCACCATACAATTTGGAAACGAGTTTAAGCTGTTTTGTATGATTTAGATTAACGCCTTGTTTACGTAATTTTCTCAAGAATTATGAAATTGACGGGTCAAGCCGTTTGGTGACCCCACTTTTCTGAACCCACTTTTCTGACCCCACCTGAACCCACTTTTTTATTTGAGTTATGGTATGGGGCAACAAGTACAACTAATATACCTGAATATTTCGACGAAATAACAAGTAAAACCCTATTTTTAATGCATTTTATGCCCAGCCTCGTTCGTGCATTGTGTGAAATAATGTCAGTGTAGCTCAGGAAATGCTACAGTACGTAATCACGCAAGGGCCTCCCTCCCATACGCAACACACTCGCATGTAATCGGACACGATCAAACGATATAGGGGAGCAGATTCCACGGTACCAATAGGGGAACCGGCAATTACGATACACATTGGAATTAATGTGCTAATATTAAAAAAGACAGTTTGAAGTGTCTGCCACGAAAAGTTGCAAAAATCTGGGTCATTGGTTTTGAAACAATAGTATCATTAACATCAAATTTGCATAATTTTCCTGTCGCCATGAATACACGAATTAACCCTTGTAACAGGAAAACAAAACAACACAGAACCATGCTGTTTTTTCTAAGTTGAAGAACAGCGTACATACTGTTAGTGTATGTCAAAATAAATTTTGAATTTAAATTAAAAGATAGATTTTTAACATAAATATCTACATTTTTTGTCATTTTTTTGAAAATGACCTAACATTTTCACTTATTATAGAAATACCAAACAATAGTTTGTATTAATCTTTTAATTGTATGATTAAGATATGAGTTCTGATTGTCCATGTCAAATGTGGTGGTCGTACGGCAAATATTGTGATAGTTGTGGTAGAAAACAGCAATTCTGTGTTTTTACAGTTTTGAAGATACAGTATACATGTACATGTATAGCGGACTGTATAATGAGTCAATGAGCCCATGCGTTACAATAGCCACTTTAATTGTAGTAGTGTCAAACACTAACAATTAATACGCGCTGTCTTACACAAAATGATGTTCAACATGTTCAAAATGGAGGATATTTAGATATTTCTATTCATACTTCTAAATGTGAGTGCTATGACACAGGAATTAAGCCTAACATCCTTTTAATGTGTTCGCTGTAGGTTAGAAAAGCATATTTTAAGGATCCAATGAGTGGGACTGACACTTTCGATACACTTTTCGATTTTAAGGCTAAATCATTTGTAACTGTTTCAAATTTTTTGTCAGTAAATTGCGTCACCTGTTTTAAACAATGGCACCATAAGCATCAAATGTGCAAAATATGAGCATTCTTCTTCATAAGTTTGACATATTATGGTATTGACATAGATTCTTGTCTTTAATATGCAATTTAGTGGTCATATACAAATGGTGGTTGTGGATGGTATACTAAATATCAAATCGATGTTTTACAGAATTAACACAATAGCGATTCCCATAATGGCATACATCTATAGTCGAGCATCAACACATATGAGGACATTTAAATATACCCGTTATAAAAAGTATAGAAATTACAGTCAATCTGAGGACAAAATTATTTATGTCACCACCATACATGTGAGGACAAAAGTATGTTATGTATATTGACGTCTAATGGAGTACAGGGTCATACACCCTAGGGTTGAGGACACTATACTCCTATACGTTTTTATGCATGAAAAATTCGAGGACTTGAAAAATGTCCTCACATTTATTTGTTGTCCTCACATTTCCGGCTGGTATAGACAAATGTCTTCAAATTGGCGGGTGCGCAAGTACACATATCCTATACATAACCCCATACATAACCTACATTTATAGTGATACATGTAGTTGTAGTGTACTATAGTGTTTACATTTTTATATGGCTGCTTAACATTAAATACACAATTTCATATGTTTAAGAATATAACTTTAGAATCCCGTTTAAAACAATTGCTTTAGATTTATGTAAATATTAAAAAACAAATTTAGGAACAAATAATCGGGCAAAATGTTGTGATATTTGTCATTCGAGGGAATGGAGAACCTGGCCCAACACGCAGGAACTCAAAACGTTAACAAGGAGTGCTAAATAACTGGGTATGGACATCAGTGTAGAAAAATGTAAGGTGGTGAAGGTGGGATCCAAAAAGTATGAGTAAGTGACAGCATACTTTGTAATTAAAGACTAAAGGCAGTGTAACAGTTCAAGTATCAAGAAGAAACCAATAACAGATGATGCTCATAACAGGAGATCAAAATAAGAATTGCTGTTGTAACCTTTTCACTTCAAAAGTTGAAACCCATCTGGAGGGAAAGCTCATTGAAATCACGAATAAGGCTTCTACAAGCACTGGTAACACCCTTAAGTCCTTCTGTGCCATGTGAAACATGGCCACTTAATGCACAGACGGAGAACGAATAAAATGCATACCATCAGCCAAAAAAGTAAGGAGCATTAAATAAGATCTCCTTTCAGTTACGAAAAGGAGAAAACTCATGGTGGTTTGAGCATGTTAAAAGTTAAATGGAAGCCGGCAAATGCTATTTTGCAAGGAGGGTCAGATGGGGTAAGAGAGGGCCGGGGGAGGTTGAAACAAAGACATTGATGAACAACATCAAACAGTGGAAAGAAATGAAATTTGGCCGCCTGATCAGAATAGTCGGTGACAGGCAGCTATGGTAAACTTTAGACACTACATGCGTCTTATTCTTATGCGTCTTCATAGGCGGTGTTGTCATGAGCATTAGGCCCAAATCTTCCTTTTCCCCTTTTCTTTATCTTTTAAAGTTATTATTCTTTTTTTTAATCAATTACACATTTTTCATGATTACATAATTGTCACCCTCTTTTTTTATCTCAACAAAATTACATACATATATATATATCAATATATTCCAACAAAAAAAACTGTTATTATATTACTTGTATCATTTTCTTGCATATAGGCCTAGGTAACTTCAAAATATGATTATTTCAAAGTCACACATCTCATGTTACACACAATCAATGTACATTAATGTTCTTAAATCTCAATTCTGATTTTAAAATAAATATAAAATAAAGATGATTTGCTTATTGAAAATTATTTGCTTATTGATAATTTCTTGATAATTGAATACTAAATGCTAATATTACATTTCAATCCTTAGTCCAATGGTTCAGATTGCGGTTGGCCTGGGGTAACATTGATGGTAGAAATGGATCGTTATCAACAACAAGTGTCTTGGTTTCTTGATCATGTAGGCCTATGATCTTATTATGTACGAGGGTCGTTCAAGAAGTTCTACCTCCTCCCTCATAAATCGCTAATATGAATGGCAGCCTCATGACATTTGTCATGATAGATATCGATTATAACTAGCTATGAATCATAGCTACATAATTATAGTAAATGAAAATTGATATCTGATCCACTGTTGTTTGGATGCAGTGAAAGCCAGAGAGATTTTGGACAACGAAAACGGAAAATTAATTACCCGCAAAATAATCCTTGTTTTTCGTCTTTTTCTCCGTATTGTATGGTTGGATTTAAGGGCACGGGTTTTTAATTCTGAAAATTGACAGCAATGGATGATATCTAAATATAATATGGTATTGTTATTTATTAATAAGAGTGTAAGCAATATTAACCCTTGTAGGCTTGCAAATAGTAAGATATCAATTCGATAGTCATACCATAGTGACGCCTCGTATGTATTTATGGATTATGTGGTCATAATACACGCTTTAACATGATAGTCATTTATTATGAGTTTTCTTTATGTGCAACCTTCAGAATAATTAATAAGATAGTCAATAGTAGAAAACAAAAGGTCTTGGAGAAACTTGGAATCTTTCCATTTAGTTAGTTCTGTATATTATTGAGGATCTCTCCTTTCATATGAAAAGCAATGACTTGTACAGTGTTCCCAAGGGTTAAACTTAAGGGTTGTCCTGATCTACTTCTGGCTAATCAGCGGGAATATTTCCCCTACCAAATCAGTATTGTTTATAGTCTGTTGAAAATATATCTGCAGTTTAGAACTGCTACTTGACCAATTATAGGTAGGCCTATGTCTGTCTCTTAGAATTGGCCATATGATCAGTAGGCCTAATCGTTACTCCGAAGATATTTTGCTGTTTTTCATCCGTTCCCGTCAAGCTGAATGTATATTCGGCAGCTCGGCTTTCACTTCATCTCTAGAGAAAACAACCCGTAATCAAAGCTACTCAGACCATCAATTTGTTATGAATTCGAAGCTGAGATTTATTAAACCTACAATTGTGGAATATTTCATAAGACTGGCTTTATAATAGTTATCAAAGTTATGAGGTAGGAGATACAACTTATTGAACGACCCTCGTATTATTACATTGTTGATTTATGTTATAAAAAAATTATAAGAAGCTATGTTTTTGATACTTTAACATAATCGTCATGGTATTGATGATTTAGAATGGTACTCTAATTTACTGACTCAAATCAACATGTTCAACTGTCGTCATAGTATCCGTCGTATCTGATCGTTGTATGTCATTCATTCATCTTGAGTCGTAAAATATTTCAAGTTTCACCTTTAGGCCTACTATCAAACCCATTACCATAGCTAGTATATATTACCATTTTCATAATTAATGAATATCTTGTAATCAATCTGGTTTCAATGTGTAGTGTATGATGATGAATGACTATCATTATTTTGTAGGCCTATACCTAATCCTTAACATCAAGTAATCAGGAATATGAAATGATGCTATTGGTCATTGCTTCTACCTTTAAAAGGGAACAGGCGTAGGGGAATTTATTTAAAGGAGTACTTCAAATTGATTTAGATGATTTTTGCACAGCGAAAATCTGTACGGAAATCTGTTTTAGATAAAAAATAAATCTTTTTCTTACACCATTTATTCATGTATTATAAGAACAAGTGAAATCTGCAGGCAATTGTAAACTGGCTCAATTTCGGAGTTCATGTGCTTTTTGCTTGTGTTATTTTTGGGAGATCTAATAGATAAAAAATAATAATAATAATAATAATAATAAAAATTAATCCAGATATGACTATCAATTATCAACAACGCTGATTCATTCTTGTGTTGACTAAAAGTAGATTCCCTGAATATAGTTATTAATAACATTTTGAAAATACTGTTTACCTTTTAGATCGTTAAGAATGCCGCAAAGAGTGAATATAGTCATGTTTGTATTTTACAACGCGATGCAACTTGCAAGAATGACACGAATGACACGGATGAGACTCCGTACCACAGTGTTTCTAGTAATACTTCAGCAAATTTCACTACATCTTTACTGTTAATCTTTAAATATACAAATTCTAATATTTATATAGAAAACAGTAAAACAGTATCCATTGATTTCCCAATTATACGAGTTGACAAATAGAAATTTTACCATATATTATGAGAACAATTTTACCGCACAAATTCAAACGTAGCATAAAAATGCCTGTGTACATGAGTACGGCAATGCATACCGTCTGCCTACAGTACACGAACAATGCTTCACAGCGCTCATTGATAATACAGGTATTCAGTACATGTAGGGCCACCAGGCATTAAAGCACTCTATGGCGATTGTCAAAATGTGAAAAAAGGAGGAGTTAGTTTTTGTGGCCTAGATATAGTTCTATAGGGCTTCCGGGCCTGAAATATTCACCAAAAACGCCAATTATATTGATTATTAAGAATAACCAAAAACATATTCTGATTTATTTAATAGGTTGTAATTATACGGAACGGAAGATGGTGCAAATGAAATAAAACAAAAAACTGGGTTAATTTATGCAAAAATAAACATGATGATTTCAACTTTTTATCCCAATATTGGTATTATTTGATAGCATGATATGTTGTCCAAAGCTTGCAATTTACCAGAAGTCGTTATGTCGTGTCAGTTTAAATATATGGCGTGTAAACGCAAAATTCATTTAGTACAAAATAATATGCAAATTCTATGCAAATTAGGCTGTACCTTTAAAACTATCACTCCAAATTTTTGCAACTTTCAGGACTTGAAGGCCCAAACATCTGTCTTTCAATTTATCAAAACAATTCCAATGTGTATCCAAATTGCCGGTGTTTCCTTAACGGAGCATATTTTTTCTGTAATCTGCTGTCCTAATACCATATGAACCACGTGCAATTTAACGCATTACTTTGTGGGTGATTTTGCAGAGGGTGATTTATATAGGATGAAGACACACTCATTAAATGGATAAATAAAGGAATGAATACATAAATAACTAAATTATTCAGTAAATGCATAGTTAAATATACTTATAAATGAATAAACAAATAAATAAAATAAATAACTTTATTAACAAGAATGAGACATTTCATTAAGTGAATTGAATTGTTAATTAAACCAAACAAATGATAGCTGGGGCTGTGTATGGATGTGTGCTCAGCTATTAAAGGCTAAACCAACCCCCGGTGAGATTTTAATACAAAGTGTTTATACATGCACACTGTAGCCCCCACCCCCGTGTGAAGAGAGTGAAGATCAGAATCCTTGACCATATTGACAAGTAGAAACAGGTGGCTTCTTTAACTTCGGTATAGACTATAGAGATAATATTTGGTGGATAAGTCAAGGCTGTTTTCTATACAACGACCAAATTAGATACTATACGCACGTGGCTCGATATCATGTTTTTAATTTATTAAGAAAAACTGTTTTTCTCCTACAAAAATGATACAGATTTAAACCATAATTCAAAGTATGTTCTTTATTATTATTTACTACATATTCAACAAATAAAAAAGTGGGTTCAGGTGGGTTCAGAAAAGTGGGTTCAGAAAACTGGGGTCACCAAATGGCCTGACCCGAAATTGACTGCGAAAATTTTCGTTTGTTTCATTTGGTGTCATCAGCTGTAGCACGATTTAGGGGAATTACAAATGTGAGGTTTTGATTCATCACAATTTTTCATCACAATTTTCATTTTTGTGTTGAAAATTTGTGATGTTTCAAAATCTCACTTTATGTCTTATGTATACTATTATACTGTGATGAAATGTTGTGATGTTTCAAAATATCGCTTCAATTTTTGTTGAGTTCTTATGTATTTTATTATTTTGTGATGAAAATTTGTGATGTTTCATAATCTCACTTTGTATTTTTCTATTTCTTATGTATTATATTATATTGTGATGAAATGATGTGATGTTTCAAAATAACGCTTCATTTTTTTGAGTTCTTTTGTATTTTATTATTTTTGTGATGAAAATTTGTGATGTTTCGAAATCTCACTTCGAAATTTCTATTTCTTATGATGAAATCTTGTGATGTTTCAAAATAACGCGTCACTTTTTTTTTAGTTCTTTTGTATTTTATTATTTTTGTGATGAAAATGTGTGATGTTTCAAAATCTCCCTTCAACATTTCTATTTCTTATGTATAACATTATTGTGATGAAATGTTGTGATGTTTCAAAATATCGCTTCACTTTTTTTTAGTTCGTATGTATTTTATTATTTTTGTGATGAAAATTTGTGATGTTTCAAAATCTCACTTCGAAATTTCTATTTCTTATGTATAATATTATATTGTGATGAAATGTTGTGTTTACAGCTGTTGCCGATATACGACGAGGCGAGGTCTATCGCTTTAATTACCGGTGATTAGCAAGCTGACGGTTTCAGGTAATTTGAATATGAAGTTGGCTCTCAGTACATTCTTCCGAAACAGCGATTAATTTAGTTTAGAAGGCCATTCTATCTGAATATCCACCTGTTAAACTTGTTGATGCTTTTAATTTTCCTTCTTCATTTCGTATTTTTAAGACAAGTTGGATACTGAGAGCATAACACAAGACATGACAGGAAATTCATTACAATTCTGTATGGTATACAAGAAACGTGTAATAATAATAAAAAAATCCATATGGGGGGCTGATAGAGAGTTATGTGTGGTTGGGTCTTTTCTAGTAGGCTATATATAATGTGACATCCAGCAATTGCGCCTTGAATCAAGGCTAGCTCAGTTGGATTACACTCCCTCTTTTTACGTAAATGCGCCAATTAGGAATAACGTCTATAGTTATGTATCAAGTAGTGTATGAAACAATTATTTGTTACATGAAAACATCAATAACGATTCCTTTTTGCAATGGATGCGCACGCGTAGTTTCCCGTAAAATCTGTTATTAAGATATGTTCGAATATTTAATCTTTTCCCCCATAACCCTAACACTTTTGGAATGGAAATGTTGAAAAAAATATCCGAGGGTGGAAATGGGCGAAATTTAACGAGAAAAACCGGACTTGCCGACGACAGGATTCGATCCCGGGTCCTCCAGCATGGATGACGGGGTCTTAGTCCACTCGGCCAGGGAGTCACGCGCCCGCAATTAACAATTCCGTGCGCATTTATCACCTGGTGTCAGTGCCCGGCGAGATAGACTGAGGTGACACGTGCCTCCAGCATAGTTTTCAAATGGGATTTCATGGGGTTCAGGGCTGTAAGGGTTATGGTAATAGGCTACTAGAAAAAAGTGTAAAATAACCCTAACACTTTTGGAATGGAAATGTTGAAAAAAATATCCGAGGGTGGAAATGGGCGTAATTTACCGAGAAAAACCGGACTTGCCGACGACAGGATTAGCCAAATAGAAGGCAAAATTGTACATGTAGTACATTTACTGTGCGATTTTTTTTGACTGTGCAATTTATTTTTGACTGTGCGAAATTTTTTGACCTTTTTGACCTTTTGTGAGTATAGAAACAACAATAATGGTAATGTTGAATTGTCATCTTGAATTCTGAAGTAAATTAATTTAAACAAAATATCTTCAACTCTGCTTCGTGTCCCTTTAATCAGAGACTTGTGTGACGCAGCACGGGTTCGTTAATGTTTCCTGCGGGTATCATTTAATCATGGTTATATGTTTTATTCGTTTCATAAATTAAAAGAAAGTAAGTATGATTTTTTGATTAGCATCGTGTATATAAATTAGGTCAATATACATGCGCATGTCTTGTTTCTTGAGAAATGAGGTATATCCTTGGGTGTAAGACTAACAGATAACAATTGGTGCATAGTTAGAACACACAATAATCTCTGTTTCACATTTTTTTTAAGATCCAAAGTCCTTAATACAAACAAGAAGGGACCATCTCAAATACGCTTTTATTAAGCAAAATCTGCAACAATAAACCTTAGAAACCAACAAAGGATAAAGAACAATGGAGGGATTATAATTTAGTACATTGTTGTGGGATGTAAAGCAATAATAGTGGGCATTTCAAGAGGAGCTGATCATAAAATTTTCTCAAACCATTGAAATTATGTGACGATTACTTTAACAGTACATATCTAATAGCTTCAAAAATAGCAGTAACCATGAAGAGAGGCTGTGGCAGCCATCTTTGATTGATATATTCATGTACATCTTCATTTTGACAGCACACCAATTATACACATTGATAAACGCATTTGTCAATATTTCTGATTAGAATTTGAAGGCACAGTAAGCTTTTATCTGGTAAATTTCATGATTTTAGCTATTTTTGGCCCAGTTCAAAATTATCTGCCGTCTGCGCATACGCATACTTTCTGTAATTTTCATTTGAATAAGTTCAGATAATTAGTTAACTATCCTATGGAATCGCCCAAATGGGTTTATTGCTTGGATTTTATCCTAAATTGTTTGATTTTCTGCAATACTAGTGATTCACTGACTGGGCCTTTTTAAATGAAAATGGGCTATTTGAAATAATGATATTTGTATACCTTTTATTCAATTGCTTCTGCATACTTTTTCTTCTTATACTACACATTTCAAATTACACAGGGATTAAAGTTATTGCCTTTTGTATCATAATTATGCGAGAAGAAAAAAATCTGGATTTACCTGCTTCTGATGTCATGTTATGCAATCTTCTTACCACGTGTTTCATTTAAACAATTCAAATTTCCCGCCAAATAATTGATTTAGCAGTGTCCCAAGTGTACTAACTTTAAGCCAATGCTATGACGTCATAGTTCATACTTAGAAATCTAAAAGTGTATTGTATGAAAGACAACGGTTCATACTTTGTATTGATCACACTAACACTCAATAGATTCGCTCATACATTCCATACCATGATCACTTTCATTACTTAATGACTGACCCTCGTATAACAATAGTTTGGGTTGGTGCATTGAATATGTTACGGTGTCATAATAGTCCCAAATTTGGTGTCATACTAGGGTGCTGTGTAATGAGCTCATATTTTCCGTGGAAAGTGGTATATTAGAATCACGATACAAATTCATACTAGGTGGGCATATTGTTAATGTATAGTTTAAACTGTTTGTTTTCCATTTTACATCCTGTATTTTAGATGATAAATCAACAAATAACCTGTACACAAATTATGCTCTTTACAATGACACCAATAACGAGCATGATATTTTATAAGAGGCATTTTAAAGTTCATATAACATCAGATTTGTAAAGTGGCTATGTATATGGGGTTCGATCTTAACAGTTGATGATAAATCAACAAATAACCTGTACAACAATTATGCTCGTTACAATGACACCAATAACGAGCATGATATTTTATAAGAGGCATTTTAAAGTTCATATAACATCAGATTTTGTAAAGTGGCTATGTATATGGGGTTCGATCTTAACAGTTGATGATAAATCAACAAATAACCTGTACAACAATTATGCTCGTTACAATGACACCAATAACGAGCATGATATTTTATAAGAGGCATTTTAAAGTTCATATAACATCAGATTTTGTAAAGTGGCTATGTATATGGGGTTCGATCTTAACAGTTGATGATAAATCAACAAATAACCTGTACAACAATTATGCTCGTTACAATGACACCAATAACGAGCATGATATTTTATAAGTGGCATTTTAAAGTTCATATAACATCAAATTTTGTAAAGTGGCTATGTATATGGGGTTCGATCTTAACAGTTGATGATAAATCAACAAATAACCTGTACAACAATTATGCTCGTTACAATGACACCAATAACGAGCATGATATTTTATAAGAGGCATTTTAAAGTTCATATAACATCAAATTTTGTAAAGTGGCTATGTATATGGGGTTCGATCTTAACAGTTGATGATAAATCAACAAATAACCTGTACAACAATTATGCTCGTTACAATGACACCAATAACGAGCATGATATTTTATAAGAGGCATTTTAAAGTTCATATAACATCAGATTTTGTAAAGTGGCTATGTATATGGGGTTCGATCTTAACAGTTGTCAACCACCTGCCCAATTTGTTTATACATCTCGTATGTTACGGTGTCATACTTTGCAAACTTACTACTCCGTTTTCCCCTTTTAAATTACAAACATCTTTCAAACATCAATAAAGTATGGCAATTGGAATACGGTATATGAACAAAATAATATTCCATAATTTGTTGATAGTGACATGTAATAGGATATTCTTTTCCATTTCGGTGTGTCATTGTTAAACCTACGAGAGTATTTCCTGAAACATGCACGTCAACACCACATTGTAGAAAAAATTGTCAAGTCCTTGTCATTTTCATTTGTATGTACACAGAAAGTCACTTCTGCAAATCTGTTAACTTTCACTAAGGACATTGCGGTTTAACGTTTAATACAGGGTTGCACAAAGTTGTTTCTTCCCCAGGAGCAAGGTTCTGAACTTAACATTTCCCCACCTATACTTACAGGTTTGATAAAAATCAAATTACAATATTTGATTAGAATTTTTGTTAAAGAAGCATGAAAAAAAAAGATTTGCGCGAAGCGCCCAAATTTTTTTTTTGTGGAGTTTGACGCTAAAATGATATAAATTTGGTCTAATTTAGTACGAAAATCTGCGCGAAGCGCAAAAAAAATTGCATTTTTATGCTAAAATTGTCGAATTTTTCTAATATTAACTAAATAGAATTTTTTTGAGGTTGTGGGGGCACAAAAATATCTTTTGGGGAAACGCCCTCCCCTTGCCCCCTGTAGCGTCGCCACTGGGGAAAAACAATAAAACAATCAACACGTTAGTACACCTGCAACCACGGCTCATAACCCAAAGTTTGCATTTTTTTCTCTTCATCTTTTTTCACCCTTTTCCCCAATACTTTTTCTTTTTCCACTTTGCATTATTTCCCCAATTCTACTCATTATTTCCCGGCAGCGGTGTTCACCTACATCAAAAAATCGAACCGTCCATCAGTTTGTCTTTTGCGCCCAAATAGCGCGTCTTATGATACGAAGTCCAAATACGGGGGCCCAAGCGCATCAAACGTCACACACCCAGATGTAGGCCCTATGCGTTTCTTATATCACACGTTACAAGAATTTCACTACAATTAGAGAATGAAATATAGTTAAACTTGTCTCAATTTGTATGATTTTCATGTAAAATAAACCAGAAACCAAGTCAGACTTCTACAATAGACTATGGGACGTTGGTCTGTATCTTTCACTCTTGTAGTGCACCTCTGGGGAGAACATGAAAGTATTACCTAAAGGTGGCAAATATATCCCTAAACACAAATTCACCTGATCCCACGTTCGTAGGTTGCACGTTATGACCCTAGACCTCACACAACGTAAATTGTAATATTACTAGCGGGCACCCGCTAGATGAGTAAACCTGGGTGGTTAACTTGGGTTCGATGAGTGAACCTGCATGGGCGGTTAATTTTGTTTTGTTTTTGAGAAGTACTGCATTTTTGGAGGGTGGAGATGGGACACTAATTAATGTCCCTTAATTGTGTTGGTACGATCTTTTATTCTATAACTTAATATAATATGGGGTATAATTTGTCGTCATGTCAATTGGTAGGCTATAATTATGTACATCAATGGCAACAGGCGATTTGTTTTTTCTCAGGTTTGCCATTATGGGACATGCATACGTGTAAGCCTAGACCCGCGTTTTGAACAAATAGGGGACGTGGGGGTGATTCTAAACACAACAATAACCGTAAGCAAGCGATAATGGACGTAATGTGTAACTATACAATAGACTTGGTGCAGGATTGGGACCTAAGTACACTAATTACATTTGTACACGTTTGTATTGTAGTGCTGAAGTAGTGTACGGTATAAAAACAGATGTTTTTCAAATGTAATGTTGTCAAAATGTATTTTTAAATGATAGTTTGTGTGCCGAACAACCCACATGTAATGTGTGCGTGCGCAAAAGAAATGAAAATGAGCTGGAAATTGAAACAAAGCACGTACTACATCATGCAGAAACGGCAAAATATACACCAACCGTTTGATATCGAGTGCTAGTAAAGCTTAACTTGGCTGGTATTCCCGTTTTATTGGCAGAAATAGAACTGCAAAATGATATGCATTAGGGGGTTAAAAATGACGGCAGAGGGCGCCATGTTGAAAAGATCCGACTATACCTGAACATGGACCAGGAAAACACACTGAAACCGAGGAAAACACACCGAAACATATTTGTAGAACACCAGTATTTATATATTAAAAATAGTTAAAAAAATTGAGTAAAAATCATTGTTGCAAGACTCCTGGTCACTTGCTGCTCATTCTACTTATTCCAAGCTTGCTTGTGTCGTAAGAACACACCGACAACACATAAAAAAAACCCGTCGGGATCCGCGTCGTCGCTGCGCCGTGGACCAGGAAAACACACTGAGACCGAGGAAAACACACCGAAATATATTTCTGTAAAACAACAGTATTTATTTAAAAAAGTAAAACAATAGTAAGAAATCATTGTTGCAAGACTCCTGGTCACTTGCTGCTCATCATTATTCCAAGCTTGCTGGTATCATAAGAACACACCAGCAACACAAAAAACCTGTCGGGATCCGCGTCGTCTTCTTGAAAAGCCGTATATTTCTCTAATATTAAATTGCAATTAATTCCAATATCATATCATATGTGGCAAATATCATATTTCATTCTGAGGAAAAAAAGCATTTGTACAGTATAAATTAAATTGATTAAATATAGTCTTGTAATTGTAAGAAATTAATAAATCAAGATTTGTCGCCGTGTTGTGCTTCTTGAAAAGCCGTACATTTCTCTAATATTAAAGGGGCATTGAGAGATACGTATGGGAGTGCGCCCTCAATTATCCTGGAAATCAGTTTTTTTGCATCAAAGTAATACTTAGGCATAATACTAACTACCATCTGAAACAGTTTACCAACATTCGCCGTTTATCATATAAAATTTCATGATTTTCTTAGTTTCGATATGATCATATCGAAACTAAGGTGCTGAATTTGGAAGTTATGCTATCGTTTACTCACGGACTTTCGCGGCAAATCTCAACCTGGAAGTGCCGTTATTCGCTTAGTTTGGCATGAAGGCGATGTTGGAATTGTATGACATTTTGGATTTGGGCTATGTTGATGATTATCTTTACGTTATTCGCTCATTTAGTATATCGATACATCTCTCAATACCCCTTTAAGAATTGCAATTAATACAAATATCATATTTCAGAGGGGAAAAAGCATTTGTACAGTATAAATTTATTAGATTTATTGAATATAGTCTTGTAATTTGTAAGAGATGAATAAATTATGATAATTTTTTGTAATGATTATTAATTAGTAATATGAATATTCATGATTAATTTTGGATCCTCTTGGATCATCTCGGTTCAACCATGGCCATTTCAGTTCAATCTGGATCATTATAAATTAAATTGATTGAATATAGTCTTGTAATTGACATTGTAAGAGATGGATAAATTAAGATATTTTTTGTCGCCGCGCCGTGCTTCTTGAAAAGCCGTACATTTCTCTACTATCAAATTGCAAGTAATTAAAATATCATATTTCAGAGGGGGAAAAGCATCTGTACAGTATATAAATTAGATTTATTGAATATAGTCTTGTAATTTGTAAGAGATGAATAAATTATGATAACTTTTTTGTAATGATTTTAAATTGGTAATATGAATATTCGTGATTAATTTGGGATACTCGTTGGCAGGGATAGCACTGGATTAAAAATGTGAGAGGTCCCATGAAATTTTTCGGGACCCCGTAGAACTTCAAAAAACAAATTTAAGAGGTCCCTCAAGAAAATGAGAGGTCCCGAAGTATGGGTATTTGAAAATGGACGAAACTGATTTAGGAAAATTAGAGGCCACACTATGAGTCGATGACTTATGGTTTGGTTAGTTAGGGGTCGACGGATTGATCGATGATGAGGACAGTTTTATTGAATTTGTATTGTGAGCAAAGGATGGATATGTAATTTACAGAATTTCTTAAGGTTTCCATTTCCATACATCGTCAAATGTGAGGGGTCCCTTCAATTTTGATCGGGACCCGCAAGGCTTTCCAATTTGAAATCTGACGCGTCACTATTCGAAAGTGAGAGGTCTAGGACGCGCAGACGCGTCATAATGCGACCCTTGCTCGTTGGATCATCTCGGTTCAACCAGGATCATTTCACTTCAATCTGGATCATTCATATTGCTAATTAATTGATTAATTATTCATATTGCTAGTGAATATTCATATTGCAAATTAGTATTCATTACAAAATTGTAATTTATTAATATCTCTTTACCCGATTTTAGACTATATTCAATAACCCAATGGCCGCCCATACAACGTCGTTCATATATTCAGTGGCGTAGGCCCCCAGTCAGAAGCAATGCCCCCTGATTCCCCCCAAATGAAATATGACAAAATACAATGTTACCCATGACAGTGCAGTACAATTTTAATTTGCCCAGTGGCTTGACTTTTAAAGTAAAAAATAGCTCTAAAAATGGTCTGAAATACGGTCCTACTTTTACACCAAAAAGCTATTTGTAGGTGATTTCTCCCCAGTCAGAAACCATGGCCCCCCTGATGCCCTCCCCCAAATGAAATATGACAAAATACAATGACCCATGACAGTGCAGTACATGCCCTAATTAATTAAGCTACGCGCGCATTTCCCACCACGAATGTATCTTGCCCCCCCCCCCCCGTTTTCCCACCAATTTTTTGGGTAAAGCTGGCGCCGCCACTGGATATGCCCCCCGGCCCCCAGTCAGAGGCCAATGTCAATTAAATTTCCAATGTCAATTAAATTTCCAATGTTCAATTCATAAAACAACGTTATCGTTGTACACAAAATAAAGACAACAGAAACAAGGTATTTAAAAAAAACTGGACGGGGGAGATAGAAGACTGTTGAAAGTTCAAGAACAGACATTAACAAACAGCGTTGCTACTATGTTTCCTAACAATTTAACTCTGAAAGGGATTCAAAAGTGTTTTTGATATCAAATGAAAGGTCCCATTTCTCATTACACTGATGATGCCCTTAAATCTAGAATAGGGTCAACAACCTTTAAGACGTATGGTTAACATTGATGAAGAAGTTGGATTGGGGTAATTAAAGTTGTATGGTGGACACCGAATCATTCAGAAATATTATAAGGACACATTGAGAAATAGGTTATGTAAAACTTTTTTTATGAAAGACTGGTACCTTCTGTTTAAAAAAGTTTGAAAATGAAAATAGGCTTATCCATTTTATTTGCGGCGGTTTTAGACTTTGCTAAACATGCTCAGCATTATCAGTCCCGGTATCAGTGCACGCAGTGTACGTATACAACACACTGACCCATCTGCAGGCCGTCAGCTACGCGGAAATCTCTGCACAACGCATGTATACCATACGCCAACATTTCCACCCTGAAAGTACGTTGTGAAATTGCCGTTTCAACACACGCAGCACTATAACAGCACTGAATTGCACTAACAGTGCATGGCAAAGGTCGAGGGGTTGTTGCCATATCATTGGGCTAATCATATTGAAAAGTTCACCTAGACTGTAACTCTCAGCCGCCCTCTTATGTCGCTATCTTGCAGGCTCCGATATTTGTACAGCTTTAGCGTCCGTACGGTAATATTGATGACTGGGGGATGTAGCCTAGGGTTCGCCATAATCATTGGGCTAATTGCGAGACCAAGGCAACACGGAACAAAGAGGCCGTGGACTCAGTGACTCAGTATATTACTAAATCATATAATATAATACAAAATAGCATCCAAATAGCTTAGTATATTACTAAATGGCATCCAAATAGCTGAAATAACTTACTGTGTCCTCTTACCTTCATATTATAACAATATCAATTACATTTGACAACAAAATTGCTTCAGAAGATGATTAATGCAAGTTATTAATATTAGCAAATGCCGCGAATTTTAGGGGTTTGTGAAAAGGTTACGAAAAGGTTACGACTTAGAAACGTCGTTTCAAATGACGGGGTCGCTAATCTCCCCCGTCAAAAACGGCGCCAGTGGGATTCGATCCTCGAGATGCATCTCACTGTGTGTAGTGTATACAACATCCGTCTGCGACGCGCTAGTCGATCGGGCCATATAATAGGCAGACACGTTATTGACTGTCAAAGAAAAAAACACCCTTTTGCTTCGCAATATCGTATACCCTGGTTCGGGGTAACTTTCGGTCTAAAATACAAAACTACGCAAAAACTAAGAAGATTTCGTCAGCCATGAGGGTTTTAATTAGTAAATAATGATTAATTAACAAACTTTTAAATATTTATACCGACTTTTTAAATCCGTTGGGGAAATGCAGAGGATTATTTCGGTTCCGAGGGTAGCGCAAGCGGTCTTGGGACATCAGTGTGATTTTAGGGTTTAGGATGGCTTTACGTGATTGTAATATCGATATTCCCTTGGTGTTTAAACAGCTGATATAAATAATTTGTATGCATATATATCTCACATAGTAGTAACACATTATGGGTGTTAAGATATTCTATTAACAAACATTATAATGTTGAACAATTTCAAGCCCGGTTATGTAGCCTATAGCACGCTATTATGAGGACTACATCTGAGTGAAGGGGTCACGCTCCTTAGTACACGATCTAATGGCATCTAATGGTTGCATAATATTGATGACTCATCGACTGGGCGAACCAGGGCGGATGAATATGCTGTGTTTTTTCGCATACTGGACGGGTGAGGGGGCACATCCAATATGGTTGATAATAAATTAATAATAAATGAAGGATATTGAATTCCGGTATAGAATAGTGCAACTCGGATGTATACGTAAGGGCCTACCAGAACACCACAAAATGAAACAACACATATATATAAATAATTAATACCAAAGACAATACTTTATGATAATAGAGAAATGGCTTACGGTAGGGGTTGATGAGGTAATTTGCGGGGTAATTTGGTTTAAGCCACGGGACCGAGAGGGCGTTCATTATAAGTAAATACAATGCAAAGACCTATTCTATATACATTTTACATCATATTCTGACCTTTTAGGCTATAACTTACCATATTTTGGTAGCCTGCGTATTGCACGGGCATACTTCCATTCCCCTAACCTCTCCATGGCTTTTACATCCTAAAACCATATCCCGTCATTAGCCCTTCAGTGGCTTATACGATTTTATTTAAAACATCCTACCCCAAGCTATATCCCATGGTTTATTCTTACAATGAACCACATTATTTCATTTCCCTATGGCCCTCCGATAGGTTATACCATATTACTTTTTAAAGTAATATTAAAATAACTCCTACCTCCCAAACTATATTACTTCATTAACCACCCGGTTCCGTGGCTTTATACCACCTTACTTCATTAACCCCATGTTGCATTAAAACACCACCACCCGTCCTTATATCATGTCACTACATAACCCACTAGGCCTACGATATGTGACCCTTCAGGCATCTTTAAAAGGTCACTGTGCAAAGTCACACATTTCTCCCACTTTTTATTATATGTCTACAGACCGCCATTGTAGAGATCCTCGGATTGACCGCCATTGATTGATCCTCAGATTACCTTAGATTGCGTTATTCACCAAAACAGCAATAAATAGTTTAAAGTTCTGACAGTAAGGGGTCAAAGGTCATTACAAACAGCTTGGTGACAATAATCTTATGTGTAACATGGGGTGTACATAAATTGACCTCTAATGACCCTACACGACCTTTGACCCCTTTTTGTCAAGACTTTAAACCATTTATTGCTGTTTTGGGAATAACGCAATCTGATGATCAATCAATGGCGGTCAATCTGAGGATCTCTACAATGGCGGTCTGTGGACAGGTAATAAAAAGTGGGAGAAATGTGTGACTTTGCACAGTGACTTTTTAAAGATGTCTGAAGGGTCACATATAAAAAAAAAGGTTTCTGGCTCCTTTATTTCTTGGTGATGTCAAGAACTTTTTGATACCCCCTCGTATATGCACCCTAAACCATCTTCCAGGTTGTTATTTATAAGACACCGGATTACTCCATTATATTTGCAGGCGACGCGTTACCAGGGTATTACGCGCAACGTACAATATCGTGCCATTCTAATCTAGTGACATTTTGAGCCAAAGTTGACCGTTTTTTAAAGATTTGTCGATAAACACGTGACCGTTTTTAGCAATTACATTATAACATACTACGACGATCCATACACTTTTACTACTTAATGCGATTTTTAAATTTCCCCCTACAACATATTGTATACAATGTAGTCTGTCAAGAAGGCTCAACTCACCCAGACAATGCCAGGTGGACACGAACGGCCGTTCATTTTGAATTTCCGTTACTTTCAATGTAACAATGGATTTTGATTATATGACCCATAAAATACGTTGGAACTAAATTATTTCATCCTAAAACCGCTGGAGTTGGATAACCAACCCCAGTGTTAGTATCATTTTTTGAATTTAATCCGTTGTTAAACGTTCGTCCCATTCACTTGATCACGTAACCTCGTTCGCATATATTTTAACCTGAATATTCGTGAATACGCCCGTGTCCGGCATCGTCTGAACTCACCCGGTGAGGGAGAGAGCGCCGCCAGCGAGGAAGATCCAGAGACAATTGCTTTTAAAAATAGATATGCAATGAAAAACATTTAGTGAATTAACGTTTCAATGCAAGTGACTGGTGCTTTTATAAATCAGCTATTGTCGACTATTTTTGGGACATAGAAATGACAATAGCATATCAATCTCTTGCGATATGACCTCTCTCTTCGGATGGATGCGATAACCTGTCCTATGACCAATAGTCATATCCCAAACATCAATTATCGCCACGCTATCCATTCCAGCCATTATATCGCGCATTACTTTGTCTAGTTCATTAGCATACCAACTACCATAATCAATGGAAGATGGTTCCCTTGTATTGGCAGATTTGATAATTATTCGGGCATCCGGGTTTCTCAATTTCAAACGTTCTACAGCACCTTTTATCGCCTGCCAGCGTTGACGATAGTATTTCAGATCATTGGGAGTGAAGTGAGCCCATAGGGTCAAAAGAACGATTTCATGTCCCCCAGTCTTTATATCGTCTATCATATTTGGTACATAGTGGATATCCTCAATCAGTGTCCAACTATTACGAATGGGAAAACCATGATGCAGATAATTAAAACTGATGTTGAATGTCTTATCGACGGCTACATGAGGACCGAACTTGCCGTTTTTGGCTTTGCTCTCATCCAGTGTACTCTTGAAGATGTCTGCAAAATACTCATACCACTGTCGTAGAGTTGAGTCACCCCAAAAGTGGAGTGTGTGATTTTGCAAGCATGTTCTGATTTGAGTTAATGAACTCGGCACGACGAAGTGGCTTTTGTTGCAGACCAATGAATTCCATTGATCTTGATAGTAAAATCCTGCTACACTATTTGGTGGACGAGGCGATTTTCCTAAGGTACATTCTGGTAGTCCATTTGACTTGCATGTGGGCAGCATTGTTTCATTTTCTGGGGAGAGAATTTGGTTAATTAAACAGTTACTGTCATAATGCTATGGAAGAAATTCAACCTATTTTACGCGAGCGTGTTTAGTGGTTGTCCAAGATATGCGCTAGATGCATGAAGTGCACGTAGTAGTGTTTATCTTTCCAATGATGTCAAACTTGTAGCAACCACCTGTTTCCGTGCTCAGACATTTGCATGAGAATATAGGGAGGTCTCTATCTCAATCACTATTTGGGCTCAAAGGTCAATAGAGCATCACTCTAACCCTAACCCTAACCCTTGTAGTTGTCAATGTAACACTGATCGTGATTGAGACCGCCCCACATTCTCAAGCAAGTGGCTGAGCACCGAAACAAGTGATTGCTAAAATGTGGTATCGTTGGAAAGAGGAACACATCAGTTTTCCATCGATAATATGTAACATCACATGAATCGAATACATATTAAGAAATATCTGAACAATTGGCGATTGAAAACATTTCCCGACTTTTTGTGTGTTGAGAAGTTTAGTATACGCGTGACCATGGTGACATGGCTACAATTGCTTTGGTATCGTTTTTATTATTATGAGTGTGGCACTCGTTGATTGATGTAAATATATATTATCATTATTCATGTTATAAAAGTTTCTTCCTGTAACGCCCTCATTCGTTTTAAGATATCCAGCCGAAAGATGCTTGATGACGTCATTCTCAAACAAGACGACTTCGCAGTCAACATCTCTATCGATTTGCTATTATTAAAACGGATATATTCTTATTATTATTTACAGGTAAGAAACTATCTTTTGTTATAAGTATTGTATCGCATAACGCTTACTAATTAGATATGGTGTAGTATCATTTTCATATAAACAATGTCTGTATTTTGATGAAGATTGAAGATCAATTGTTAGTTTTATATAAATGGTTAACGCCTGTAACAGTACAAGTGCCTCGAGTGTTACAAGTTTCAGAATATTATGGTTAACAAGTGTTGGTAATTTCATTTAGTTACGCATATTGCAGTAATATGATTACGTCATAAATCCGTTACACTTGAATCCGAAATAATGATGAACTTGGCGTATGATATCAAAACGTTCAGATGTATTTTGTTCCAATGAGTTCGATAATGTGGCCAACATCGTGTATAATATAGGGTGTAACATATATAATGTATATAAGTCTGCTATTAAACTATCAGTAATATCCAATGTCCACGATTTATGTACTTATGATTTGGATCACCCTAGATACACAAGTCTTTCCTTGCACATAATTATATTAAAGGAACACTGTATCGCTTATACCATTCAGTCCTATGTACTGTATACTTGTTGATATATAATATTGTTTAATGTAATAATTAATCATTTTGTATGTGTTTCTCAAACATGACGACTTCACAGTCAACATCTCTATCGATTTGCTATTATTAAAACGGATATATTCTTATTATTATTTACAGATGCTTCTGTCTGATGTTCTTCATTTAATTACTTCACTATACTATGTAGTAGCTACCACACTCTCTGAGTGCCTTTAAAACAAAAGGGCTACATGAGTATTTAAACGATACTCAACGATACTTTTGAGAGTCGTCGTAAAATCTTAAGTAACAGTCACTTTTATGCTGGAACCCAGCTAAATCATTTCGAAGCTCGACCTTGGAGAATACAGTCATCAAAAATATAATTTACCAGGTATACTTCTGAAAAGTATACAATAATACTAGAATTCATACTTACTATACGGTTGCACTGTCACATGTGGAGTCGGAGAACTTATGAACTTTGGTCTGAAAATAAATTAATACGAAAGGATGCAATGATTTATCGTTCAACAACTCCCCCATACCTTAAGTACAACAAAGCGTTGTTGATTTGAGATAAACCCACTCTTCATATGCAAATTAATAGGATGGCGAACCTTATTTGAAAACCATGTATCGATGCAAAATTGTAAACAAACAACAAATGTTCGCAAAATGTGTTCATTTTTTCGCCCGTTTTTTCGGCGTATAAATGCATTTCGCCAGGCGATCCTTAAAGTTAGCAAACAGCTTTATATACCAAAATGTAGCTATATTCCTGAGGAAAATATTTTTGGCGAGGGCCATATGTCACGGATCATTCCTAAAGCCACAATTTAGCCGAAACGGTCGCTACCCAGCACAAGAGAATCGCCATTTTGTATCATCGCGCCGTGAAATGACATTCCTCATATCTATTTGGACCGTACCACTATTGAAATGGAGGGGTGTGTTTAATTTGATACAAATATTCTGTAAACATATATCAAAATGTATTATGTAAATTAAACGCATTCTTGATTTAATTTTTCTCTGAATGTTAAAGGTGTGAATAAAATGTTATTTACAAAATATTTTAAATTCCACAATTACTTGCGCAATTATAATGTTTACCTTTTGTAACCCATCCCATTCAGAAGTTCCCTCGCCCATTTACAGGGAACGGACGATGTCCAAATAAGGGCCTAATTATAATAAAGCGTAAACATTTTGTTCCGTTTTTTAAAAGAGCAGCTATTTTTTTATGTCAAATTAAGCCTATTAAACCACGTTTTTTACTTGTTTTCATCAATTTTCCAAAACGCTATTCACATATGAATGATGTAAATATGTTTGGTCGTTGTTGAACGGGGTTCAACAAGGTCTTCGTCGTTGTTTATCTTGAATCGACAACGGTAAGACGGGTTTATTTTGCTCGGGCAGCTTTACCTCGCAAAATAAACCCGTCTTACCGTTGTCGATTCAAGATAAACAACTCCGAAACCTTATTGAACCCCTAAATGAACAAAAATCTTGCTTTGTTCTTTACTGTCAAAATAATATGTGAAATGATAATTCCAATATATTTTTACAACTAAACAACCGACCGACCAAAGGACCTTCAAAGGTGTTATCTTGTCACGTTGGCGGATAAATCTACATGAAACAAAAGAACGCGCAAACTAAAGAGTTGACGGAGTGATGCGGCTGCGTAACAAGAGAAACACGTGGAATGAGAGGAAACCGGAAGTCCTAAGGGAAAATTACTAAAATTGCCCATAAACTAACAAGATTTTGCGGGAACGTTATGGAACTTCTGACAACTTCATACCATTTACGTTAGGCCGATTGCGAATTTTCTATAACTTTTTTAGGGATTAGGCCTACAGGATATATTGCGAAACAAATGATTTGAAGGAACAATGTGCATTCTTCGGCAATTACCAGATATAGGTATTAAGGCTATATCAAAAAATCTTTTGTCTCAAAGCTCCCGCGCGCGTTGGTTAATTGGTGCGGGTTGGAAGAAGAAAAATCTGTTTTTTAATTTTTTTTATTTTTTATTTTTTTTCAAAACAAAAAAAATCCCCAAAATTCACCGATTTTTCAGATTTTCATTGATCACATCATTTTAAATACAAAAGGTCACTTTCACAAGGATTTCAATATTTTATATTTATAAACATTTTTTTAGAGAACGCATTCCGCATTAGGTTTTGAAAAACTGAAGAGCTTTGAGACAAAATATTTTTGTAATACAGGGTGAGTCAAAAAGAAGTTGTACGAGAATGAATATTTGTTTAAAAATAAACCAAACAAATTTGACAAACCAATGAGGAACGTTTTCAAAGAGCAACTTATTCCAAAAAGAAATCGATCGATTGAAATCGATCAATTATTTCAGGAGCTATGCCTGTTTTAATAAAAGAGACCCTTTTTTAGCTGTCCACGGAACGCTTAATCTTCTTGAATTATATCCACTCTAAGTGGGCAGCAAAATGTACACACGGGCATTCATATTCAAATGAGATTAAAGCCCAGGGAATGGTGTGCATGAAATAAAAAATCAGTGACAACAATAAGAAAATGATTAAACATTGAAGGCCCACTTAAAACAATTAAGACACCTTAGAGGACAAACATTAACAATCATGTTACTGCCCACTTAAAGTGGAAAGATTTCAAGAGAATTAAGCGTTCCGTGGACAGCTACAAAAAGGGGTTATTTTATTAAAACAGGCATAGCTCTTGATATAATTGATCGATTTCAATGATTCCTTTTGTCATATGAGCGGAATAAGTAGCTCTTTGAATACTTGCCTCATTGGTTTGCCAAATTCGTTTGGTCTATTTTTAATCAAATATTCATTCCCATATAACTTCTTTTTGACTCACCCTGTATTGCCTAATTAGCTCTGTAGTATTTGTATTTACTTGCTGGCTTAGCAACATCATCATCTCTGACAAAGTGATTGACTTAGGGGTTCAATAAGGTTTCGGAGTTGTTTATCTTAAATCGACGACGGTAAGACGGGTTTATAGCTGCCTACCGTTGTCGATTCAAGATAAACAACGACGAAGACCTTGTTGAACCCCGTTCAACAACGACCAAACATATTCACATCATTCAAATGTGAATATCGTTTTGGATAATTGATGAAAACAAATAAAAAACTTGTTTTAAATGCTTAATTTGACATAAAAGAATAACTGCTCTTTAAAAACCGAGAACAAAAATGTTTACGTTTTATTATAATTAGGCCCTTATTTAGACATCGTCCGTTCTCCGTAAATGGGCGAGGGAACTTCTGAATGGGCTGGGTTACAAAAGGTAAACATTAGCGAAGACAAATTATTTCGCAAGTAATTGTGAATTTTAAAATATTTTGTATAGCATTTTATTCACACACCACCTTTAACATTCAGAGAAAAATTAAATCAAGAATGCGTTTAATTTACACAACACATTTTGATACATGTTTATAAAATATTTGTATCAATCAAAACACACCCCTTCATTTCAATAGTGGTACGCTCCATCGGGATAAAAGGAAACTCATTTTACCGCGATGATGCAACATAGCGATTCTCTTGTGTTCGGACTAAAATTGTGGCTTTAGGAGTTAGCCGTGACATATGGCCCTCGCCAAACATATTTTCCTTAGGGATATAGCTACATTTCGGTATATAAAACTGTTTGCTAACTTTAAGGATTGCATGGCGAAATGCATTTATACGCCGAAAAAATGAACAAATTTTGCGAACATTTTTGTTTGTTTACAATTTTGCATCGATGTATAATGCATTAGTGGTCAAAGAAGATTTTTTGATGCACCCCAGTATGCATCATTTTCATAACATGACCTACTGATTTCAGCCGCTAGTGTCTTCTGGTTCCCATTGACATAACAGTACACTGAAAGGCTTATAATGTGGTCAAACGATGGTCTTTAAGAAAATTCTTCTGCAAGTAGTACAATTGATGTGACTTCAATTCAGTCATTCCTTGTTTTTCTTAAAGACCCTTTATTTTTGGAATAACATGTATGTATGTTTTAGTTGGAATTCAACTTCTTTTTCATATATTAGCCAAGTTGTGCCTATCTCTACCATGTATAAAAAGGTGGAAGTCCAGACTACCCCCCAGCTGTTAATTACTTTAACACATGTGTGGAACTGTTTGTTTTGGTGATAAGCTCTCTTGGTACTGTAGGAGCGCTAAGCATGATGGGGTGCATCAAGAAATCTTCTTTGGTCTTAAGGTTCACTATCCTAGTAATTTGCATATGAACAGTGTGTTTATCTCAAATCGACAACGCTTTGTTACTGTACTTAAGGTATGGGGGAGTTGTTAATATTCTCAATCAGCCAATGTCACTATACAAGAGTCTGTTGAGGATATTTGTAAACAGGTGATATGGAACAATAAACAAATTCTAATTGATAATAAGTCTGTTTACTATAGGTCCTTACACGAGAATGGTAACATTGTAATCATTAATGATCTCCTTGGCCACACAGAGAAATTTAAGAAGGTTAACACGTTGGGTAAAGCATTTAACAATGCTGATTATTAAAAGGTGGTATGGGTTTATACAGGCTATCCCAGCTACATGGAGAGCACAGGTTACTACCAAATTGTGTATTAATGAGATTGATCATGGATCTGGTTTTTTGTTGTTGATAGTAGAGGTAGTAGAAAGTTACTTGAAAGTACACATTCTAAAGAGTTGTATAAGTTTTTTGTAAATCAAAGTATCTTAACGCCAGTGTGTCAATACACAATGATAAATGGGTATTAGTATTTAGTGAAATGGGTCGAAATGGGTCGAAACGAGTCGAAATGAGTCGAAATGAGTCGAAATGGGTCGAAATGGGTCAGAATGGATCGAAATAAGTCGAAATGAGGCGAAACGAATCAAAATATGTTTGTCATGCGCACAATCTTTGCTTATTTCTGTTGTAAAAGCAAAAAAAAGAATATTTCGCAATTACTTTCGTAACAAAAAAAATGCTAAACGAAGCTCGTAGGACGGTCTTGGGCGATATCCAAACTACCGATGATTTTTGCATTTCAAAGGTCAAATGTCAATTAAAGACCGCATGGATTCATTTTGGTCTTCAGCGCGGCACATTATCCCTTTTCCAATGACAGTCCCCCCCAGTGGCGGATCCAGGAAAATTTTAGGGGGGAGGGGGGCCAAAAAAATGAAATTTTGCCGGTACCATCCAAGCGGTGCCCTCCGAGCTATGCTCGGACAGGGGGGTGTATGAGGGGGGATGTGCCCCCCTCCGAAGTAGAATTTTTTTCAATTTTCGAACTCATTTGGTGCGATGTGGTGTATACTTTTGACCAACATTTTATCGAAAAGCCACCTCTTCATTTCCAATAAATATTTTGTTTTTTTATCAATGCACGAAAAAAGTTGAACATATTATACCGATATATTTTGGATTAAGTATAGATGATTTAAAAGCTCGAACAGGGGGGAGTCTGAGGGGGGATGTGCCCCCCCTCAGAAGTAGAATTTTTTTCAATTTTCAAACTCATTTGGTGCGATCTGGTGTATACTTTTGACCAACATTTTATCGAAAAGCCACCTCTTCTCTTCATTTCCAATAACTATTTTGTTTTTTTATCAATGCCTGAAAGAAGTTGAGCATATTATACCGATATATTTTGGAATTAAGTATAGATGATTTAAAACCTCGAACAGGGGAGTCTGAGGGGGGATGCGCCCCCCCCCCCCCCCCCCCCCCCCTCTCTCTCTCTCTCTCTCTCTTTCTTCTTCCTCTCTCTCTTTTTTTCTCTACTTTTTTCCCCCTTTTTTATTTTGGTAGAGGGGGGGGGGGGGGGGGGGGGGGGGGGAGGGGCGGGCCCGTCGTGCCCCCCTGTATCCGCGCCTGGCCCCCGGAATAAACCCCATGCCGAGAATTATACTGCACATAGCGCACAGTTTCATGCAACGCACGGATGGTTTATTCCTTAAAAATAAAAAACAATATTGAAATATATCAATATGTCTCTTGTTGGTTCTTATGGTCCTACTCAGCCTCTCCATCTTCTTATTTATCCTCACTTTGGCTCTGCCAAATCGATGGTTACTTCCCATGTCAACCTTTGGTACTGTTGCAACATCCCTTGAGATTCTTTGGTGATCACAAATGATGGCTTTTAAACCATACTTAAATCAAGAATATATCAGTATATTGCTCAACTCATTTCGTGCATTGATAAAAAAACAAAATACTTATTGGAAATGAAAAGGTGGCTTTTCGATAAAATGTTGGTCAAAGTATAGGCCTAGGCCTACACCAGATCGCACCAAACGAGTTCCATTCGCCTGTAATGAAATTTGATACCCCCTCCGAATGACCCCCCACCACCATTGACCGCCCCGTGATGTTTGAGACAACCATTACAAAACGAAAACGATAGCCCCTTAAAACGGCACTAATCTGGGCATAAGAACCTATGCCCCTCCCCTTTAACGGATATTTGGTACTCCCCCTCCCTTCCCCTACCAAATGACCCCTATTCGACCTCCCCAGAATATTTTGGACACCCCATACGTGAAAAGAAAATGACAGCCCCTTACAACGACACTAATCCCCCATCCCGATATTTTACATGCAAGCTTGAAAAAATATGCCCCTGCCCTCTAATGATATTTGGTACTCCCCTCACCCTCCGAATTAATCCCTTGATGTGACCTCCCCCGGGATATTTGGGACACCCCCTGCAAAAGAAAATGACAGCCCCCTTACAACGGCACTAATCCCCACCCCTTTATTTTCCATGGAAAAAACCTCCCCTCTAAGGATATTTGGTAGTTTACAAATACTACATGGTATGATCGGGGCAATAGGGCACACTATTTCCCCTCGGTACTGGCTACAGGCCTACCACCCCGAACCCGGATGGTGATGGGTGCTAGGCCTGTAGCCAGTATCGAGGGGAAATAGTGTGCCCTATTGCCCCGATCCCCGATCATACCATGTAGGATTTGCTTTATTACACCTCACTGTGACTCTGGGGATGAGGTTGTACGGAAGTAGCCAAAACCACCACACGGGAAATAGCTCAATTTCTTCAATAGCTCAATTTATTATCACTGTGGCCAGCTCAAGTGACCAATGAAATTGCAGTATTTATGCCTATTATCTCATGGATATTTATGAGGTGTAATAATACTCGCTCCCCTCCAGGCCAAATGACCCCCCCCCCCCTTCCGACACGCCCCTTACAACGGCGCTAATTCCCTAGTTATTTTCCATGCAAAAGAACCTATGCCCCTCTCTCTTTAATGATATTTGGTACTGTACCCCCCTCCCCTCCCCCTACCGAATGCCCCCCCCCTATTTGACCTCCCAGGATAGTTCGGACAAAAGAAGCACTCCCGGGAAGCACTAATCCCGGCCCATCCCGATATTTTCTATGCAAACAAAACTATGCCCCCTCCCCTCTAAGGATATTTGGTACTCCCATCCCCCTCCGAATCCCCCCTCCTAAATCTCCCCAGGAATAGTTTGGACACCTGCTTCAAAAGAAAATTACAGCGCCTTCTTAACGGCACTAATCCTCACCCCATTCCATGCAAACATAACTATGCTACCTCTCCTCTAAGGATATTTGATACCCGCCCCCTTCGAATGGCCCCTTCTCTCATTACCAACATCCCAATTACAATGGCACTAATCCCCAAGTTATCTTCCATGCAAAAGAACCCCCCCCCCCATCCCGTCAAAGGATATTTGGTTGCCCTCCACCCTCCGAATGATCTCCCCCGGGATAGTTCGGGATATGGGAAACCCCTACAACAGAAAATGACAGCCTCCTTACAACGGCACTAATCCCCCGACCCGATATTTTCCATGCAAAAAAAAACCCCTATGCCCCCTCCCCTATCGGGATATCGGTACCCACCTCCCACTCCATGCTCCTTGATAGTTTGGAAGACTGCTACAAAAGGAAATTACAAATCCCCACCCAATTATTTCCATGCAAAAAACTATGCCCCCACCCCTCTTTAAGGATATTTGGTAGTCCCCCCCCCCCTATCCTCTAGCCCCCCTCCCTTCCTAACCCCCCCCCCCTTACAACGACAAATCCCTATTTTCCATGCAAAACAACCTGCCCCTCCCCTGAACCGGAAGGATGTTTGGTACTCCCCTCTCCTTCCTCCCCCGGATAGCTCGGGTTATTTGGGAAACCCCTACAACAGAAAATGACAGCCTCCTTACAACGGCACTAATCCCCGACCCGATCTTTTCCATGCAAAAAAAAACTATGCCCCCTCCCCTCCTCCCCTCGGTACCCACCTCCCCTCCAAATACCCCTCCCCTCCCCTATTTGATCTCCCCAGGGATAGTTTGGAAGGCCGCTACAAAGGAAAATTACTAATCCCCACCCCAATATTTTCCATGCAAAATAAACTGTGCCCCTCCACTCTATAGTTGGTACTCCCCTACCCCTCTGAATGACCCCTACCCAACCCCCTCTCCCTTCGGCTCCCTCCCCTACCGAAGAAAAGGAAGAAACGACGCTCTAAAAAAACCTTATTATAAAAAAAAATTAAAGAAAAGTGACGCTTTTCGATATCGCTCATGCCTATCTCATGCCCATGCGGAATGGAATACGGGCTGTCGCTTAAAAAATGCAGAAAAGACACCGGATTTTCTTCCGTTTTGTTGTCAATTCTTGACCGCCTACCAGAAAAGTACGTTCGGATTGGACATGTTCTGTATCATTTCTATTACATTTCGATCCATTCTGACCCATTTCGACCCATTTCGACCCATTTCGACTCGTTTCGACTCGTTTCGACCCATTTCACTAAATACTAATACCCATGATGAATACTTATAATTTTGATATGAAAAAGTGTCGTGATATTTATATTTTACCATGGAAAACTACGATTGATAACAGGCTTAGATGGCTTTAGTACAGGATTATTCATAGCATTCTTCCAACAAATCAGTGGCTTCATATTCATAGAATTGGTAAAATTAATAGTCCAAATTGCACAAAGTGTAAGAATAAGGTTGAAACACTGAACCATTTATTCATTGAATGTGTTGAGGTCGATCAGTTCTGGAAAATCTTTAAAACACATTGGGATTTTATTACTCATGATATTTCGAATGATGAGATATTATTTGGTATTATGGATAACAACAGCGAAAATTGGGAATTGAGGAACCATCTTCGCTTAATTGCCAAGAGGTATATACATCACCAGATGTAAAGGGTCCCCCATGTCGACCCGGGTCTTCAATAATCTTTTGAAAGATACGTTTCGATTGGAGGAGATCATTGCAAGGCAAAAAGGGAAGCTGGTATAAATGGAATGATGCTAGCAATATTATGTTCTAGCTATGAATACAATTTTTTCCCCATCACAAGTAGTGTTTTTCTGCATTTTTGTTTGTTTTGAACCTGCCTTGTATTTGTTATGTTTTCTCCAAGTGTTGGGGTTTTAGTTACAAGCCTAATGGACATATAATCAGTAGTTCAATCTTCCACCATTGTGTTCACCACTGTTAGACTCTATAGTAGGCTGGTAACTGAAGCCTAAAAGCTTGGAAAATGAGTCTTGTCATTGGTATTATTTAATTTGTATTTGCTATTGTGATTGTTGTTTTTGTTTGTGCATTTATGTCTTGTTTAAGAAGAAGAAGACAATTATTAAAACACATTGCTAACACCAGGGGCGAGAAATAGAAGAAAAAAATGTATATCATTCATATTACATGTAGACCTACTACCATTTAAGATATCAACCAAAGATTCGAAAGGACGATATGGAGTCCGATGCATAAAGACCGTTGATTTAGTTGATATCTTAAATGGTAGGGGCCACAGTATTGGAAGATTCGAAAGGACGATATTGAATCCGATGTATAAAGACCGTTGACTTAGTTGATATGGGTTGTGAATAGAATAGAGCTTTGAGACAAAAGTGTTTTTTTTTAATAGCCTAATATTGACGACCAGTGAATAGAAATGCATGTAAATTACTTACTTTGTGAATAGGTCCTTCTCTTTTTTTGACAGTTTTGATAGAGTAAATGCTGAATTTTTGCAGCTCGCAGAGACTGTATGTGAAACATATGTATCACACGGTAGCGTGTCTGGCTTGACGCAAAACCAAGGAAATCTAGTCCTTTCGTCCGTGAAGTTGCAAAATGTCGTGTTGGTTGCATTGATCTGATCTCCTAGATACATATCAGTGGTCATGTGGCATAGTGTTACACTGCTGATATTTCCGGATTGGAACATACCGCTGTAGCCACATCTTGCAGGGTATTTATCACGCACGCGTCTTAGAATCGAAACAACTTCACTGGAATGAACTAGACTCACCAACACATCGATCTTACCGGACCAATGCAACTGGAATTTTGCCGTGTAGCTACCATTTTGATGGTCAATGATCACGTCCGCAGCAGCGCTGGCGCGTAATCCGGCATTACGTATCCATACCCAGAAGTAGTCCCCACCATAGGGTTTACTTTCGTTATTTTTACTGCGGGCTTGAATGTGTACGTCGAGAGTGTCACAGACTCTGTAGGCTTGATTGGACAATATAAAACTGGACAATTCTGGACTGGTCGTCAGCTCTAAATTCATCTTAACAGGTTGTATCTTGATGCGGTCTTCAGGACTTGTGGACGTAGATTGTATTTGCACTGTTGTCGTGCCAGGTCTGTCAGGAATATCGAAAGTTCTTGTACTTGATATAATTGCATTATGGTCATTTTGGACAAGAGTATGTGGTGAATTGTCATTGAAGTCTCTCGTAGACACATTTGTCAATAATAAGTCTTCTTTTACATCAATACTTCTTCTCATAGATGGTCCCTTTATGAGTATGCTACGAACATAAGATGCAGATGCGGGACTGATTGCCTTTGCAGTGATCTGTTGAGAAAGAAAAAGACAGTTAGACAAAATAATCCTCGTCGCACGAACGCTCGTCGCACGATCGCTCGTCGCACGATCGCTCGTCGCATGAGTTCGTCGCACGAACACTTGTTGCACGCACTCTCGTTGCACGAACAACCAATGATTAGATACCGCTCTACACCACACGTTTTCTATATCCCTTTGCTAAAAGCTCGAGGGGGTATTGTCATCATGGGGTGGGGAGGGGGTAGGGTGTGTGTGGGTGTGTGTGTGTGTGTGGGGGGGGGGGGTGTGTGTGGGGTGTGTGGGTGTGTGTGTGTGTGTGTGTGTGTGGGGGGGGGGGGTGTATGTGTGTTCCCTTTTGGTTAGGTTGGGCCTGTTCAGTGCTCTTATATGAAAAGTCAGATTTCAATCTCAACCAAACTTGACTTTTCTAACAATAATCTTTGGGTAAGGGGTCTTGAGATGCTCATGGGGTGTACACTGATAGACATCTAACATGTCTAATGACCCTGCATGACATATGTCTAATGCCCCCTGCATGACATTTCACAAGAGGTAGACTAGGGACATAAACTACAGCGCCTCCAAGTGACAGCATTGAACTAATCAGCCATGACTGTATTTCCAAATACCAGTAGGCCAATAATAAAATATTGTTTGGTTGTCCTCGACCCCCCTACCTTATTTTCCGTCCGTTCTAAAACCTCGCAACCTTATTCATAGTCAATTACCCGCTCATGCTTAATCGATGAACATATACCTATATTGTATCAGTGCAGTGGCGCCGGATTTGACTACAGATAGACCAGTGTGCAATGAAGGCATTCATGTGTAGTAGCGTGTGTTTATGCTACCCTAGGTACAAGACTTGGTCGCGTCTATCAATAGTTGTCTGATTCCCTTTTCCACATAGAATTCGACATGAATATGCGTCTCCCAATTCGTTTATTAAAGCTAGCTAAATTTGTTACAAGAACTAAGTTCCTGAAATGAAGTTGTACAAAAGATTTTCTGGAAATTGGTAATCATGATAAATTTAACATTAGTAATGTTGTACAATTAGCTATGTCCTGTTTTGGAAATATGTTTGCTTCGTGTATACAAATAGCTTACAATTGTATATTAGCCTAGCTATAACAAGCTAAAAGTGACATCTCTGAATGTATAAACAAAGTGTGCAAAAGAGAAATTGTTGGGCACTCTGGTAATATGGTTTTACAACAAGTGTTGCTATCATTATCAAACTGAACTCAAATTCAATCACTTATTTATCGAGCAATAATATATACACATGGAAAAAAGTATCGCACCACTTGTTGAAAAGTGCAAAGTGGCCTCGAATTTTGCCACCATGGTGTGATATTAAGGATCATTTGTTTCAGTAAACTGTCCAACAAAATGTTATGCAATAGAAGGGCCACATTTTAGTTTGTGATGTAATCGATGTAATGTTTTTCAAGGCCAAAGTGAAAATGCATAAAACAAGTTTGGGTAAAACGCGATATTGAGAGGCCCAATGATTAATCTCTATAGTTGTAATCCTTGGTAACACATTCAAGTCTTCCAAGGTCAAAGGTCATCTGGGGTCAAATTTCAACAAAAGTTGCCCGATTGTCCTCAAACATGAAAAAACTCCCTTTTTCGTACGCCCAACGGTTATGGGGTCAACGGTCAAAATAGGTCAAATTTTAAATAAGTTCAAATGACGCTTTGTATCCCTAGGCAAAGGCGCGGTATAAATGTTATTTATTATTATTATTTTTAAAAGCAATATTGCGGAAGTGTTGACCTAGGTCAAATAAATTTAAAAAAAACAACGGTGACCTCATCGTATATGCTGAATTTATGAGCAACAAAAAAATGGCATGTTTGGACTCATTCACTGTATTGTAGCCTATAACGTCTAAATGAAACATTTCTTACGCCAAATACAGAACTAATATAATGACTATTTTAAGTTTTTAAAGTCTATTCAATATCGAGTTATAACCAAACTTGTTTCATGCATGTTTTTGGACAAAAGCATGCATTTTCCCCTTGGCCTTGAAAAACATCACATCGATTACTAAAATGTGGCCCTTTTATTGCATAACATTTTGTTGGACAGCTTACGCAAACAAATGAGCCTTATATCACACCATGGTGGCAAAATTCGAGGCCACATTTGCACTTTTCAAAATAAAAAGAAATGTGGTGCGATACTTTTTTTCCATGTGTATATGGTCACGAGTTATGAACTCGCCTCCCAATAGGGTGGTGCCGTTACATTTTTTAGTTAAATGCTGTCATATTCCTCAAATATTTTTAAAACCACAAAAGCTATCTCAACAAATTTGGTATCATTTTAAAGCCCTAATAACAAGCTATCTGCCTGCAAAATGGCATTGGTATAGCTAATACAGAATGGGAGATACATCTGTTTGATGTTTGGGGACCAGGGGTGGTGCTGGAAGGGGTGCCGCTGGAAGGGGTGCCGCCTGTACAAACTCAATGGGGATAATCCCATGTTTTGTTCTTTTTACAATAACTAGACATCCCCTAATGTTACAAACACAATCCTGGTCCTATTTTAAAGGATGATTAGTAGTCTTTAAGTATGTGGTTCAACAGACTTTTTAAATATTTGTAACACTAATTAATTATGGATAAGAGCATGAACATCAGCTTTCTTCCTATTCGCTACACAATCAACATGAATAATCGGCCTCAATTTACCGGATTTATAAAAATGACTAACAGAAAAAGTTTTCAACCTATGATAGCAAAAGTATACATTTTTGGAAAGCTTGTAACTAGAGGAATTCAGAAATGCAGTTTATATCAGGGAAGGGTTCATCCTTAAACAAATATTTCTAAAAATTCTAAAAAAATATATAAAATAAAAATTGGAGATATTCATAAGCCGATATAATTACCATACCGACGTAGTAACTTTGACAATTATATATCATCTAATGGGTAATTTCATGAGGAATTCAAATATGTAAAGTAAATAATGATAGGGGTAGGTATAAAAAATATTTGGATCTCAAATTAAAAATTAAAAAAACTCTGATATTTTTCCGAACATTTCCAATCATACCATTTTAGTTCTTGGTCGTACTATAATTTTAATGGCATATTTGGTTTCCTCATGCAATTTCCCTTGTGAAAATGTTTACTTTTACTACCTCAAGGACAGCAGCTCTAAGTCTGCGCATGTCAAGCGCGGGCGGGTTATTTGAAAAACTCAGATTCAAACCAATTTACATCTCGCGATCACAGAGTCTAGTCACGTTATTCATATATCTTGAATTTGTAACGGTTTTGATTGATTTTTGATATATTTCTGAATAAATTCATCAGGTTTGCATGGATAAATAATTGAGATTTTCATTTTTCAAAACCAGACATTTTTACGCACGATTGACAGTTTCGTGTGTTGTGGTCTACCTCAGAATAACCTCTTCTGCAGCTAGTGGGCGCTGCATTTGATGTCCGTTATATTCTTGCAGTAGCACTTGTGATTTAACCCCATTTTGTTAACGCTTTACAGCACTTACTCATTAGGGTCTCATGTGAAAAGTCAAACTTCAAACTGAACCAAACTTGGTGACAATAAACTTTGGGTAAGGCGACTTGAGATGGGGTGTTGACCTGTAAGACCCCAACATGACCTTCGACTCGATCCCATTTTATGGCCCTCTGTCTCATGGTCATGTTTCTTATACTGGGTACAATTTGTGTTACATGTCCCTTTTCCCATAAATTAGGTTCCTTTTTCAGTTGCATTATATCTGAAAAAGTTTACATTTTAAGTTGGTAAAAGTATACATATTCTGAAAGCATATACTGTAACGGATGCAAATAGCATACAATCAAGTTGATTATACAGGGTGGCTCGAAATTGTACAGGGTGTAACAAGCAAAATCTTTTAAAAAAGAAGGGTTTCAATAATTACTTCCACTTTGTATATGAAGTGATGAGAGAAAAGTTCAGTACAGATTTAAAGTAGTTTAATAAAATACCCATCCAGACATATGCAACTTAAATTTTATTATGAATCTGAAATTCTACATACAGGGTGTCTAAAAATTTGTTTATTTAGTTCCGGAAAAATGCTTCTATTACTACATACATACAAAGACTAGTATTTTAACAAAATTCAAGTAGATTTCAAATAAAAATGCATCAATTACATGTACATGAACATTGATTGATTTTAAAAGTCACCCTTTTCTTATGTAAAGGTGTTAATTTTAAACATGTAGGGTGTTTAAAACATTAATTTAGGTATACGTGATTATCCACAAATCATTAAATTGAATGAATTTAAATTTGCATCTGAAACATGATTTTACATTCCAATTTGAACTGGCAAATGCTTAAAGTGGTATGAGTTTCAAATATTGTTCAATAAAAAGGGGCCCTTTAACTACAGGGTGACTCAAATTTTCCCAATGGCATACAATTAATTGCGTTCATCCTTCTTGCACCTTCATGATGTGCAAACCACATTCAAATGAACAAATTAGGTTAGTTTCCACAATGTTTAAACCCAGTTTTCAAATTTCAAGCGTCTGATTTAAGATTGAATTATAAAATGTTATCGTTTTAAGTTGTATTCAACATATAGGGTGATCCAATGTTGATTGGCAAACTAGTAGTCACTAGTATCGTATCAAATTACTTTTCAAACTCAAGTTTGCACACTACTTGAAGACTTATTTACAAAGAAATGTTGCACAATATTTCAGCATGATCTTCATTGGCGAGAAGATACTGGTTATTGTACCCTGGATGTAGGTCTACAGCACAGTATATCAGACTTGCATAGGGTATGATGGCAGTTTGCGAGTCTAGAGTAAAGATCAGGTCCTTCCTACATGAGGTTAATTACATATCTTCTTTTAATTTTTAATTAAATAGTTAAATTTATTTATTCAAAAGGGTACCTCAACCTTTCTATACTTTTAAAATGGACAGTTTGGTGCAGGCAAATGTTTGCATACATTCGCAAACTGCGACCAACTTACGTTTCTTAAGAATTTTTTGAGCTTCTTAATGCTAATTACTGATTCCTTAATTAACTAATTATATTTTTAATTCAAATAGGCCTATGCTTCAATAATGTTATGTTTTCAATATAGAATTGTACCAAGAGTGAAACCAGTGCATTTTATGTTTGCCCAATGTATATTGCACCATACTTGTTCAACTATGCACTCCTCCTCCTCCGCATACTCTTCCACCCCTGACTAATTAGGTTTAACGAACTATTGTAATTAACAGAACCATGGTAGTTTATATTTTTCTTTTTAAAATAAGGCCAAATACTTTCTCATCAAAATAAGACCAAATTTTAGTATGTGTGATAAAGAATAGCCAAAATATATGCATGCAAAGTAATAATATGTAGTGCAAATGTAACAGATCCACCTTTTTTGGGTACCCAGTATAAAAAACATGACCATATGTAAAGTCAGACTACAATCTCAACTAAACTTGGCGGTGACAATACTATTTGGGTAAGGGGGTAACCTGACGACTCATGGTTGTACCATATTTGGACCGCTAATGTTCCCTATGTTACCTTTGACCCCATTTAGCTGAATCTCCCAGCCTGGTATTCAAAAGTCGTGACTTGCAGTATTTTAAATTCAATATTAAGAAGAATATTTTCAAAACACAAATTATTTGGCAGCAGTAGTGGCGTAGTAATCTCTGTCTGTTTGTCTGTCCATAGTCAGTGCGATCCAACCAGACAACCCATGTGCATAGTAAGATTTGCAGGGTTTATATTTAAATTTGACCATTTAAAGGCTACCAGATGGGCACCAGTGGGCACCAGTTAATTGAAATAACTACCAAATGGTCAGAACATATTATCAAAATGGCTACTTGATTAGAATATGGTCAGAAATAGCTGTGGACCTTAACTATATACGTAGCTTAATACCAGTATCTAACTTTATAAACAGATAGGTGATGTTATTGTGATAATATTGGCTTGAAAACCCCACCTTAGTATTGAAATATCCAAAAGAATCATCAAGCAGTTACAATCGCGACCAAGTATACATAGATACAGGGTGAGTCAAAAAAAAGTTTACTCAACTTCAGCGATTTTTTAGGAAAAAGTTTTCGTTTGTTTTCAAAACAATGTATTACTTTATGAAGACAAATCAATTAGCTTTAATATGAATTTTATCTGGTTTAGATTGGTTGAGGGAAACTTATTTTACGCTGTTTTGAATAAAAGTGACCAATTTAACGTCCGAACACGCTTCCAGATCTTGACCATTATATTTCATAAGATACGACCAATAAAAAATTACAATACCGACAGCGAAAGGATCAATACCTTTGTTATGAAATAATTAAAGTGTGGTAATTGTGTTATATTAATCCATATTTCATGTTTTAATCTATTAGGAGACAATTTTGAACAAGTCTATTGTCTACTTAATTATTTTAATAAACAAGATGTGTAATGCATCCTAATCCTAGTAAACATTATTAAGCTTGTTAAGCTTGAAATTAAAAACCGTGTTTTTGGTGAAAAAACAGCTCCTGTACAGAAATAGTCATATTTACTTAACGGTATCATCAAATAGCTTGATTTTTCTTCCAGATGGTAGCAAATAAATGGCGCAATCATTTCAATTTTTTCAATTAGGGTAAACTTTTTTTTGACTCACCCTGTAGTTGTATGAATTCATAAATGACTATATCCTTTATTTACTTAATTGCTTGGGGTCATTACGGTATCACTTGGGGTAATGAAATGATCACTCAGGATCATTACATGCTCACTTTGAGTCACTAAATGATTACTTGGGGTCATTGAATGTTCAACGGGGCTATAGTATTAAGCGACCGTTCGGGTCATCAAACGATTATTTGGGGTCATTACGGTATCACTTGTGGTCATTAAATGCTCACCTGGGGTAATGAAATGATCATTCAAGGTCAATAAAAAGATAGTCATTTTGGGTCATTAAATATAATCCTCTGAGGTTTATAAGATGCCGGCTTTGGTCATTACATGATGGATTGGGGTCATTAGAGTATCACTTGGGGTCATTAAATGACCACTCACGGTCATTAAACGATCACTTTGAGTCATTAAATGGTCATTTGGGGTCATTGAATGACCACCCGGGTTTATCAAGCAACCGTTCGGGTCGTTTAATGATTACTTAGGATGTGGTAATTACATGATCACCTGTGGTAATGAAATGATCATTCAGGGCCAATAAGCAATCACTCGTGTTCATTATATATACAATCACTTAGTGTCAATGGTCATTACAATTATTACATTGTCACTTTGATCGAGTCAATAAATAGTCACCTAAGGTCATTAAATAATCACCTGCGGCTATCTGATGTCAAGTGTCACACTTATGTGAGTATTCATTTTGTCCGTGAGGCGACCCGCCTTCAGAATGTATGTGAGTCATATTACACACTTAAAGTGAGTCAAATGACCCAGGTAAGTAGGTATAATTGGTATGAAAGTGGGTCATTGGTAATTGATTGACCCAATTGTGTGAGTCACATTACCCACTGAAAGTTCAAATGACTCAATAAACCTATTTAAATAGGTCAATTGACCTGCCTATATGTAGGTCACATTACTCACTCAATTACTCTCTGCTAGTAAGAATAAGGGAGAGCGTGTTGGCGCTGCGGTAGATACCCTCGCTTTGCACCAATGAATCCCGGGTTCGAAATCTGTGCTCGGTCGGGCTTTACGTGCATTTGGTTTATCACGATCCATACACGCTCTCGCAGGTTTTCTCCGGGATCTCCGGTTTCCTCCTGCTTTCAAAATCTGTGATTAGTTGTTTCGGTTATCAAAAACTTCCTTGACCCAATGGTATTTGGGGAGCTGCATTGAAAAATGGTGGATGTTACAATCTAAGTGCGGATAGGTTTGCGCTAGAAATTGGCAGCACCCTAGTTGATGCGACCTGATTCTGATGATTCACCAGCAGCGAAATTACAGCGCTTTGATCACTTTGGAAAGGCGCTATATAAATACTAATTATTATTATTATTATATAATAAGATGGAAGAAGAGAATGAGATAAAAGAGCCGCTCCAACAAATCCATTGAGCAGTTGCTGTCAACCTTAGTGTATGATGCACGTGGTAATAGTATACGGTGACAACTGGTTATTGAGTCAAAGTTGTTACACAGACACACTTGCGGCACATGTCAGAAATTCATGTCTGGCGTCTCCTAATAGCCATGATCAATAATGAAACAAAACGAAAAGAGAGAAAACGAAACGATAACGATACGAAATGAAATAAAAGATCATAAGATAAATTAAAATAAATAAATTAAAAAAGTACAGTAAATAAATAAACAAAACAATATTACCGTTGAATAATGTTGATAAATTAGACAAAGGCAGCCAAGACCCATAAAGGTTACGAAGAAAAACCGTTTGGGTCCAATCATTGTCATACTACCCCCTCTAGCTCCCCCTCTTTTTAATCCAGTTATCGCCACAGTCCCCTTTCTTCAGTCAATGGTGTTGTTGTTGTTTTAGCGCCCAGTATCTTTGCCGTTATCTGGATATTAGTTTGGAGATGTCTTGCTCTGAAAAAAAAGATGTTGTAAAATCAATTCATAGCACATTATTTTTGCATCTATTTAATTTTTCTTTTGACAACTGAAATATTTGTTATTACAAATGGAAAATTGCCTCTAACATATTAATTCAATCTGTATTAGACCAAATAAAAAGACAAGTGTGTCTAAAAAGACCGCGCGCTTTTAAAATTCACATTATACCGTATACATTTTTTTTTTCTCTTTTTTTTTTGAATTTTTGAAAATGATGGTGTGAGGCAAGTTGTGACTGTATGGATTTTTATTCAATATTAAAATAGATGGCGCGGTTCTCGGCTTACGCGATTTGTAGTTTGAGTTCGTTAAATGACGCAATAGGATCCTATCGGAACTGTATACGACATGCTGATTAAGCTCAATCAATCAATCAATCAATCAATCAATCAATCAATCAATCGATCGACCGACCAACATTCAACTCGTTTGAACACCCAGCCTTGTCAACATGATCAATTCCACCTGTTTATAATGGATTTGTTGATAAATGATTTTAGCCCACATATTCTAGAGTTGCATACGCGCGAGTCGTCGAAAAAGTGGTTGGAAACTATGATATACAGTAGAGTTTAACCTAGCTTGTTTTTGCTGACTGATCACTGATGCAGTGATTATCACAAATATATACTGTTTATGCCTCTTATTTCACTGAATAGTTTGATCAAGCGTTTCATTACTTTTCGTCCAAATAAAAAGGTTAACATCATAAACATCATAAAACTATAACTCCTACTATAAATTCAACTGTGAATTTAATTCCATGCCGCCTTATATATAACTCTCAAATCTGCTTGCCGAATGGATGACGTGATCTCGAATAAGATATCATACTTGGGCGAATATCTTATACCAATGGTCCTCAATACAGCTCCTAAGCCGGAACGTGCTGACACGAAGACGTGATCTCGAATAAGACATCATAATTTGACCAACGCTTTATACCAATGGTCCTCAATACAGCTGCTAAGCAGGAACGTACCAACACGAATCTCGAATAAGACACCTTACCTTGACCAACATCTTATACCAAATGCCTTCAATACAAACTCATCCGTAATATGCCTACACGACGACGTGATCTCGAATAAGACGTCATACCTTGGCCAACGCCTTATACCAATGGTCCTCAATACAACTGCTCATCCGGAACGTGTCGACACGACGACGACGACGTGATCTCGAATAAGACATCATACCTTGACCAACGCCTTTTTATACAAATGGTCCTCAATACAGCTGCTAAGCAGGAACGTGCCGACACAACGACGTGATCTCGAAAAAGATATCATACCTTGACCAACACCTTGTTATATGCATGGTCCTCAATACAGCTGCTAAGCAGGAACGTGCTGACACGACGACGTGATCTCGAAAAAGACATCATACCTTGACCAACGCCTTGTTATATGAATGTTCCTCAATACAGCTGCTAAGCAGGAACGTGCTGACACGACGACGTGATCTCGAATAAGACATCATACCTTTGCCAACGCCTTAGCTCTGTTGGTAATGTTCATTATACAAGCTTTATATATTGCTAGATGAAATGCGCTACAAGATTTACGTCAAGATCCAAAACATTGACAACATTTGACCACGGACGTACAAACTGTCATCATGGTCATAGTCAAGTATAAAATATATTTATATTTGTATTTTCAGTCACTACGAACCTGGGATGATCGTTTTCCATTGTGAACTCATCAAATATAAAGCGTGGAAATGAGTAACATCTCCATCGTTGTGTCGTTATTTTCTAGTTAATCCAAAAATTGTATAGTAATCATAGCAATAACCAGCAATAAGATGATCAAAACCAGGATTTAATTTATTTTAATTGAAAACTAAGCAGTATTATCATAGGCTACCAGCAGAAATGCTTATACTGCATGGTTTATTTATATCCTCATTTTGGAATAATTTTAGCTTTATAATAGGCATAGCACAATGCACACACACAAAGTCTGCCACTGGGAGCATTACACCAGTGAACAACAACATATGAAAAGCTGTGTTGCATAAAGCCCTACATCCACTTCTACCTGTTACTCATTTTGCATTATTAAATGGATGGTGTGGAATGTGGTTTTGTATTGTTGCCTCAATTGGCGTGCATAGATGCACTAATCCAAGTTATGAAGACAGCCATACAATATTTGGATTCATTAATCATGCAAAATGAGTAACATGTAGGAGTGGTCTGTAATCCCTTATGCAAAACAATCTTTTCATATAATGTATGCAGCTCCACTTTGAAAAACATCCCTATATAAAATTAATTATCCTCACAAGAGGCACTCATTGTAGGGCAGTGAGCTTGCCATATATGGTAGTCATGACCTTGGACTATATAACCTTGATCCAGGTATAAATACTTATCATCAGGTTTTTTAGTTATGACTGTTTTTACCAATTTTTGAAATTGGCTCTGAACTTGAATATATTGGGCCGATTTAAATAAACCTAACCTGAGATATTGTACTAAACACTTCAATCAATTTAGTGATATGCTCAGTTTTTGCATCCGTTGAGTGCCTCCTGTGAGGAAATGACTGAGAATTTGAATATGGGTATTTAAGAAAGGGAAAAGCTTGTTTAATTTCTAAATCCATCAATATTTGTCAATCAAATTGGGTATACATGTTATATATCTATTACCGATCACTCTTATGATGGGAAAAAAATTGTCGGACATTGCTCATTTGCATATCAATGACTTGAATAGATAATTAGCTAATTTGCATATTTAATGAGCTTATGAAACTAAATTATAGTTTAAAAGATTGGGTATCGTACAATTAGCCATAATGCCAAGTTTGATTGCAATACACCATTCACATCTGGATTTATAACATTTACGCATATTAATTAGCTGGACTTAGTCACTTTTTTGATTGCAGTCAGTAAAACTGGTCAAAATGACCAATTTCACTAGGTTATTTTAGCTTAATGCAATATAATTTTACCATATTTTTAAATTTAACATGGTATATAGATATTCAATTGTTAAAGAAATATGTGTAAATGGTGTTTTGAATGTTACATTATTAACAAATTGAGCTCTCTAAATCCTGATAAATTATATTTGTGGGCATTGTTACTGTTTTTGGCAGGTTTTCGGCCATTTTCCGAGTATCTCAAAACACCGTACCACAAGAATGCATTGACCGATTGTCATAATTTTTTTTGGAAAATAAATCTTTCATTGCAATCTTTCATTTGAATCCAATTTTGTACATGTCTCAATCATTTGAATGTTGTGTGTGCTATGCCTATTTATAATTTGAGTTATTTGGCGTTTTGTTAATAGAGTAGCTTGGCATACATTACCAATCGTGTATGTGCAGTTTTTGGAGGCAACCCTTCTCTCTTATTTCTAATAGAAATTACCGAAATGATGTAATATAAAATGCACGAATTTTCTACTTTGTTAAAGCTATTTTTGTCTGTTGTTGACACGTGAAGGTTCCCTATTCGTGGTAAATGAAATGAGAAGCCACTTTCAACTAAAACTTGATCTCGTATTCCAGTATTCGTAAGTAATACCGTATTTCAACTTCAAAGCATTCGGGAGGCTCAAAAATCGTGAGTCGTCGTGGGTCGTCAAGATCATCACTATAGGGCCTATACCAAAAGATATACACACGTATCCGAAACGTACCCGTGAGAGCCTACTTTACACTGGAATAAACTTTCCATTCTAATTAACGATCTCTATGAACCTATTTGGTGATAATGAATGAACACATGCTGGTTAACAATTGGCTCCAAAAACAACAACTAGGGCGGTTCCTGGGTTTCGCGGTTATCGGATTTGGCAGTTGGTTTTTGGTTGTGCAGTTTTGGTAGACATGGTTTGCGGTTAGTACATTAGGATCCCAGCGGAACCAGATTCGATGACTGCCGCATTATTGGTGATTTGTTTCGTGTATTTGCTTACTACTATTGTAATGTATCCCAGTGTTAGCGATATGTGTCTTTTATCATGGATCGTATGATCGTAATATTTATTCAAATTTGATTTCTTCGGTGTTTCTACACGTGTTTACTACAAAGAGTTGTTACATTGTTGTGGTGACAAATTATAACAGTGTAGCAGGCAGCGAATATGGTTTCGATTCAAAATGTGAAATCATATCCAACAAATCAAATCGGGTCACATTTTAACTTCTTATGGTATCCATCATCTTTTAGCCTAAATCAGCAGTGGAAAAAAATCCTTGGGATTTCAATGCAAACGTCATTTGTTCTATCAAATGCGGTTCCATCAAATGCGGTTTTGTTGCGGTTTGACCAGTTCGTTACACCGACCTTATACGTAGCTCAACATGTGAAATCGTATCAAAATGATCAAATCGGGACACATTTTGGGGTATCCGTCAACTTTTAGCCTAAATCAGCAGCAATTTGTTTTTTGCGAATTCAACGCGAACGTCATTTTTCCCGTCAACTGTGTTGCGGTTTGAATAATTTTATTACACAGACTTTATACGCAGCTCATAATGTGAAATCATAAAAAAATCAAATCGGGACATATTTTATAGTGTCCGTTAGATTTTCTGGACACTGCTTCAGGGGGTCCAAGGAGCTTGTACACAAACTCATACACTGGATTCCAAAGCATGGAGTAAGAAAGTGTGGCAGACCAGCCCTAACCTACATTGACATACGTAAACGTGATACAGGACTGCAGGTGGAAGAAATCAAGACAGCTATGTTGGAAAGGAAGATCTGGTCAGGAGAGGCATCGTGGTTCGGAAAAATCATCCGCCATAAGTCAAGTCAAGTCAAGTCAAGTAAGTAAGTCAAGTCATTTTTTAGGCTAATTTGCCAGCAATTTTTTTCACGATTATTTAATGCAAATTTATTGTGGAGATTAATTTGAAAAGCGAACGTCATTTGTTTCATCAAATGTGTTGCGGTTTGACCACTTTGTTACACAGACTTTATGTGTAGCTCAAAATGTTAAATTATATTCAAAAAACCAAACCAAATCGGGAAACATTTTAGAGTATCAATCATTTTTTAGGCTAAATCGCTGGCAATTTTTTTCTCTTGCGATTGCAATGCGAACATCATTTGTTGCGGTAAAAATAAAATCGGGACATATTTTATGGTGTCCGTCATTTTTTAGGCTAAATTGCCGGCAATTTTTTTCCGTCAAATGTGTTGGGGTTTGACCGGCTAGCTACACAGACTTAATACGTAGCTAAAAATGTGAAATCATATCCAAAAAATCATATCGGGACACATTGTGTCCGTCATTTTTTAGGCTAAATTGCTGGCAATTTTTTTCTCCGTCAAATGTGTTGCGGTTTGACCGGTTAGCTACACATACTTCTTCATATGTAGCTCAAAATGTCATATCCAGAAAATCAAATCGGGGCACATTTTACGGTGTCCGCCATTTTTTAGGCTAATTTTTTTTTCTGCGTCAAATGTGTTGCGGTTTGACGGGCTAACTACACAGACTTTATTTGTAGCTCAAAATGTGAAATAAAATTCAAAAAATAAAATCGGGGCACATTTTATGGTGTCCGTCATTTTTTAGGCTAAATTGCCCGCAATTTTTTCTCTGTCAAATGTGTTGTGAATTGACCGGTTAGTTACACAGACTTTATACGTGTTCAATATGTGAAATCATATCCAAAAAATCAAATCGCGACCGATTTTATGGTGTCCGCCATTATTTAGGCTAACTTGCCGCCAATTTTGTCGTCTTACGTATTCAACGTTATTTGTTCCGTCAAATGAGTTGCGGTTTGACCTGTTCATGACACCATGTACTTATCAGAAATAAGTCCATGATTACACTAACCTCAAAATATGAAATCATATCCAACAAATGAAATTTCGGTCGAGAAACCTGGTTTTTCGATCAAAAACCAGGTTTATCGACGAAAAACCAGGTTTATCGACGAAAAACCAGGTTTTTCTGTTCTATTGTGCAATATACTTGCCATACTATGGCAAGTAAAAAAAAAAGTTTTTTCGATCGAAAAACCAGGTTTATTGACGAAAAACCATGTTTTTCTGTTCTATTGTGCAATATACTTGCCATAGACTTGCCGTGTTTGTTTTATATTTTGCCTTAATTTGCTTTTATGCCTTAAATTAGAAAGCTTTTCATTAAAGGTAGATGACCCGATCACATTTTCGTAACACAGAATTATTTCAAACATACGGAGATTTTCATATCATATGAAAGCTCGTATTTTTCTCATCATCATACTGAAATTTGACGGCCTAAATCGGTATAATTACGGAGAAATCGATGAAATAACGTCGAATTACCGCGAATGGCGGTAACCACCGATATAGTTTGTGTACTACTCAATGGGTACAGTTCACAGCATCTTGTGCGTCTAAATTAAGAACCAACAGAGCTATGCAACTCAAACTTCGGAACACGACTTAATTTTAATTCATTAATTGATTAAATAAATAAATAAATGAATAAATATATTAATAAATAAATAAATAAATTAATAGGCTAAATAAATAAACAAACCTTATTTCACATATAAGGTTTTCAGCCCAAATACAGGAAGCAGACGATTTGCCCTTACTTTGGTTTTATTAGGTATAGCACCCCCAAAATAACTTCACAACACACATGATATTTGATAGTTTCATATGATATTTGATAGTTTCATATTGGAAGTTACAAAACTATTCTTTATGACCAATTCAAAGAAAAAACATCATATATAGAAATATTGTTTTCAGATAATTAATATGCGTAAATCTCGTCAAACGAAAACCGTATATGGTGTGTGAATGTAATTTTGTATCATACAGTAATAGTGTGTAGAGTTGTTTCATTTGATGAAAAAACACACAAAAAGGGCCCAATTATGCAAATTAGCTAATTATAGCTAATTAAATATTTATATTTTTATTATGCAAATTAGGCAATAGAAATTTGTCTTTTTTTTGGGTTTAGCCTAATTAATCACACATTCATACCCCATCAACTATCAACCTCTCACTACACTACTGCATAGAGATATACCAGCACATTGTGTTCATGCACTCAGGGAATGTATACAATTATTTGACATTTCCGTATGTTTCATTCAAAATCCATCAAAACGAAGTTGCTGACAAAAAAAGCCCCGACTTTAGAAAGCTTTTAATATTGTTGGAATGAAACAATACATTCTTAACTCAAATTTTAAATAATCACAGCTTCTCTGTTAATACTAAAATATTCAGTACAAAGTTACCTTTAATAATGAAGTTCCACCAACTTGTTCAGTATTTACCACTACCAGTCGCTTCCATCCAACCACCACATTATGCTCTGATGTTCTGAGATGAGATGAAACCCATAATGAGCAGCTGTCGGTTAATTAGAGAACAATTATATCTAGTGACGAATGTATTGATTTATTTCAAGTTCATATACAGATACGAGTTGGTTTTGACACCTTGTGGGAAAGGTACCATTATTATGTGTAATAATAATGATACTAGGTGTGAATTTTACATTTACATCATTTTTGTTGTTGCACACGACAAATATATACACAGAGATAACTTTAATCCAAAAAATTGTAATTACTCAAAATTTAATTCTTTTATAAATGTTTTTCAGACAAATTTGGTCAACATTTGCATTGAAAATGGTGTCGCGGAAAAAATTGTCAATTTAAAGTTTAAATAGAATAATTTTTATATATCATATGTTCTGTTTTACTGAGAAATGAGTAAAGTGCAGACTGCAGAACATGAAAGAGAGTTACAAACTACAACTTTTAAACTTTGTTCTACATCTGTAGCATGTTCGGGTCCAAAGTTATGGCCCTCGGTATTTTCCGGAAATTCCCATTAATTTCCTGAAATTTCCAGAAATTTGAATATAATTCACTATTTTTTTAAGCCAAAATGGTGGAAATATGGTTCTTTTATCATGGTAAAACATTGATAGGAATGTCCTTAATAAAATGCAATGAAGAAAACGTTAAATGCATGGGATTATTGTTTTGAAAATTGCACACGAACAAAATTGTTGTTATTTTAAAAAATGTGCCAAAATGTCAAAATTTTCAGTTTTCTCACAAAATATAAAAACATAATTAAAAAAGTTGAAATGGTATTTTAATGCGGTTTTCTGTTTTCAGTGTGATTTGATATTGTCTTTCAGGTGTACATTATTTGGAAATAAAAATTGTTTGGTAAAGAGGTTTTTGAAAATTGGTCGAAGCATTTTTGTTCCAAAAGGAGCTAACTCCACTGATATCCGAAAATAAAGAAAGACATAGGAAATACAGTGAAAATCAAAAAATGAAATCAAACCAGTTTTTAAGCTTCCACGTATCTTTCATATGACAAGAAAATTGGCATAATCAAAGAAGTGCAACATCCTCATTTTAAAAAAACGTTGCTTTTCTCCTATTTCACTTTTAGTGAGTTAGCTCCCTTTGGAACTAAACTCTTCATTTATGTACTGTGAATTGATATAATTATATGCATCGAAGTAAAAAACCCAATAGTTGTTATATTTGGTGTCAAGCATAGCTGGCTAACTGTTTTGCTTACATTTTATTGTTACTTTCACTTCATAATCGGTCTTAAGGGAAGTGTCAACCCTATTATTTTGATGATCAACTTTTGCTTCTAAGATTGAGAATATTGAATAAAAGTACATAAAAGTATACATTTATAGAAAGGAAATTTGATAAGTAATCCGATGGTGATATCAATGTGATACCAAATAAAATAAATTTTGAGAAAAGAACCAAAAAGCGATATTTTTACCCCAAATTTTTCAGACAGCATAACTATAAAATAAACAAGGTATTTAAAAAAAACTGGACGGGGGAGATATAAGACTGTTGAAAGTAGGCTTGAGTTATCCCGTGCTTTTTCTCTTACGTGACACGGGTCATTCTATACGTGCGTGTCACGGGTACCCGTATCCCGTAAGTCTCACTCTCCGTGAATTCCCAAACCCAACCCACAGTAGAGCCCAAGCCCCGTAATAACCTGCATAGTGCATACCACCACGCAGCGTTCGATTTAACCAATGTAGCATCACGAAATACGACACACTTTTGAACACTAATGCACAAATATGTAGCAAAAAGTGCTACGCCAAAAGATTCCCTACTTGATCTCTGATCACGTACCATCAAAGCCAAACCTAAAGATTGAGTGTCATCTTCAAATAACTAAAACAAAGTATGGTAAATCTTGAAATATCGGCGGTTCATTTTCACTTTCGTCCAGAGTTAAAAATCCCATTGGTTTACACGTACTTGCGCAGAATTTTTCTGTCGGTTTAAAATGTGTACAAAATGGCGGAGTTCTGCGCATCTCGGAGAAGTAATAATCATGACGTCACTTCTAGTCTTGTTTTCGTGTCGCATGGCAAAGGTCGAGGGGTTGTTGCCATATCATTGGGCTAATCATATAGACTGTAACTCTCAGCCGCCCTCTTATGTCGCTATCTTGCAGGCTCCGATATTTGTACAGCTTTAGCGTCCGTACGGTAATATTGATGACTGGGGGATGTAGCCTAGGGTTCGCCATAATCATTGGGCTAATTGCGAGACCAAGGCAACACGGAACAAAGAGGCCGTGGACTCAGTGACTCAGTATATTACTAAATCATATAATATAATACAAAATAGCATCCAAATAGCTTAGTATATTACTAAATGGCATCCAAATAGCTGAAATAACTTACTGTGTCCTCTTACCTTCATATTATAACAATATCAATTACATTTTACAACAAAATCGCTTCAGAAGATGATTAATGCAAGTTATTAATATTAGCAAATGCCGCGAATTTTAGGGGTTTGTGAAAAGGTTACGACTTAGAAACGTCGTTTCAAATGACGGGGTCGCTAATCTCCCCCGTCAAAAATGGTAATTTGTACTAATATACGTTTTTGTAAACAAAACAATTTTGTCTAGGAGGCAATGTTTTCTTTTTCCAAAATAAAGCTTGGTTTTGGAAATATTGCTAAAAACATCGGAAAAGTGGAAAAGTCGTGTTTTTTTGCATACATTTTGCTAGAAATGGATGCATATCTCGAGTTTAAAATCCATAATCGAAAAAATAAAAAATTGCCTCCTAGCGCTGAAAGTCCTCTACACAATGGTAGTAAAAGCTTACCTGATAGTTTGATATATTTTTAGTTATGTTGAACAATCATAATAAACTATTAGATTCAATTTATATTGTCACAATGTGAAGAAATTGGAAGAAAACTGAAATTTAAATGATCGTAAGATTGGCCTTTGTTTACATTTTTAGACATTATTTTGCGCTCTTTTGTTTTTCGCGTCTACGTCGCGGATATTAAGTGGCGCGTCTAGTATTACGCGCGGGAAGTTTCAGCGCGCGACGCAATGATCGAACAGCTGTCGCAGCATTTGAAAATCGCGGAACTCCGCTTAAATTCCCGCCAAATAACCTTGCGCCTTTTCCTGACTCAAACTTGCCAAAACAACAATTTAAAATCACCCAAAAGAACGGGAAATAATCGCTTCCGATTAGTTACTTATGATGGTAATGATAGAATACATATAAAAGTAGTAAATAATAGAGAAATATGAAATTCAATTTTTGAAACAAGTGCCGGGTTGACACTGCCCTTAATATCTTTGAAATACATATAAATACATATGATTCGAAGGAATAAATCATTTGAGCAAAATGTAGAATATTACAAGAATTGTTAAATTCATGAAAAAATTGGTGTCATATTTGTATAAGATATCGAGGTGCCAATTGTATTGTAGCACAGAGTAATTTCAGCTCACATGATCACCATACAATTTGGATAACAAGTTTAAGCTGTTTTGTATGATTTAGATTAATGCCATGTTTACGTAATTTTCTCAAGAATTATGAAATTGACTGCGAAAACTTTCGTTTGTTTCATTTGGTGTCATCAGCTGTAGCACGATTTAGGGGAATTACAAATGTGAGGTTTTGATTCATCACAATTTTTCATCACAATTTTCATTTTTGTGTTGAAAATTTGTGATGTTTCAAAATCTCACTTATGTCTTATGTATACTATTATACTGTGATGAAATGTTGTGATGTTTCAAAATATCGCTTCAATTTTTGTTGAGTTTTTGTATTTTATTATTTTGTGATAACAATTTGTGATGTTTCATAATCTCGCTTTGATTTTTTTTATTTCTTATGTAAACTTAATGACAAATTATTCTAAATGCGGCAATGTCTCTTCTTAAATTATGTAACGTACTAGGGAGGATGGGGCAACTGGTCCGGTTAAGCATATTTCATGATATAAAAGCTTAAAGCTCGTGTAAATATTTATGGAATTGCTATGAAAATATCACCCATGTAACTGTTTACATATTATAATCAATGTTAAAAAATATCCAAACAATAGGCCAATTACCACTACCTAAAAACTTTACTTACCCCATCATTAGGGTTGGGGCAACTGGTCCTATATGTTCTAACGGTTAGAATACACAGAAATTATTGATTGACAACACGGTAACTAGGCAGTACTTATTTTCTTTACAAACTCATTTCCATATTATTTAACGTGTAATAAGGATACATGTCTGTAAATAGCAGTAATACCAATGGTGTACAAAGCAAGCGCAATTTTCGACTGCACTTTATTAGATAAAACGGTATGAACCTATTTAAATGGTTACATGGTTGTGAGATTCAGACGCCCCATACATTTGTCTATTTACCCCTTTCTTTAATGATTATATTTACTTCATATAATCATCATTTAGTACTTAGAATAAACCATCTTGATATTTAGCCAGCTTTTCATGTTACAGGGGAAGTTAGTCAATATGACAATGATAACCCAACGGTTAATACACAAAAAGCAGTGAATAAAATACATAAATCATGATATTTCGTCATTGAAAATATATTTACAGACACCATTTAAAATATAATACAGATGTAATTCATAATACCGAGGTTTTAAACCATTTAAAGCAAGTTCGTATCATATTGTAATCATTTAATAGCAGAAATAGTGGTATTAGACCCAAAATACCCCAACAATGTCTAAGAACTAGAAAGAATGTGAAATATTTCATATTCTATGCACATTTCAATACCGAGTCATGTTTTATTGACACTAATAACTACACTTACAATTTTGATTAAGTTTTTACAGGTGGACTTGTTTCCCAATACTCCCTGCTTCGGACTACTTACCACAAATGATTCAGCACTTTGTCGAGATGAAACATTATTCAAGCACGCCTGTGACGTAACAAATTTTACGCCAAAATGTTTTAAAACATACCACCATTTGTCATAATAGGCCTAATCAATAACTCCAAAAAAATTCAGAAAAAAAGGCAAAACTGCATTTTAGTTTTGAGCCATTACGCATTTTTCTGTAGCCAGCGAGTAATCTTTGAATTCGCAATTATCGGCGTTCGGGTCCTTTAAATAGACGAGTGTCTTTAGATAAAATAAGAAATGGTATAATTTGTTATTTGCAAATTCATAAACTAATAACTCTACCAAATGAATAACCGTGATAATGATGTTAAGTTGAAGCATTCTTTAAATGATAAATTTGATCGCAAATCCAAACCACTAATGTCCCAAGTAAGCATCATGCGCCATTTTATGGTCGCTACAGCCACAACCTATGGTTTTAATCATATCTCGAAAATTCCCTGAGCACACTACTGCATGTATATATTTACTGTTGCATATCTATCAATAATTTAAAGTTCATTAAACATGATCTAAACCCATCTTCATAAATCGCCCATACTATCTGTGAATTTTCAATAAGTCACTCAAGTAGATAGTGGCTTCAAAGATCTGGAGAATATCACATGTGTAAATACTAAATACCCTAAAGTTGCAAATGTTTTTGAATGTAGAAGGAAAGGATATATGTCAAGTTTCAACATAAGTCGTACTGTTCAAAAGAAAGCAGTATGCACATACAATTACAAAATCCTGCATTTCGGACCAGTTGCCCCATAGGACCAGTTGCCCCATATTCTATACTGGTTTTCAACACATAATGCATAATGGGAATATTACATGTTACATTATTTACAAAATTAAACATTTTGCTGCAACCCCCCCCCCCCCCCCGAACCCAACTTCCTACCCCACCCTGAAAATCTAATGGTGCGTCCTTTTAGGAACATGATCACAATAAAAAGGAGCGCGAACTTGTTAATCAAATGATACGTGAAGAGAATGTTAACCATACCTTGCCTCCTATATAAAGATAATGCTATTGCCTGCTTCGGTATCCATTTGGATGCGGAGTATCACGGCTAAATCTCATCAGGTTTCGAGATTTTCGAAATGCGTCCAATTGGGAGGGTGTAGGTATAACCATGGAAGTAACAGACATCATAATATCCACGTGTATATTAACATGATATCTGAACCATAACTACTAGAATGGTCTGAACTTCATCGATATCAACATTTTGCGTATACAGCAATGTATCGTCGCTTTCAACATGATCCAGTCTTCAAGGGGATACAGTTTAAAGTGTGGTCTGCTGAGCGAGGTAGCACTGGTCAATGCTGGCAGGGAGTATTATCGAACAATTTGATTTGTTTGACAGATGTTTGAGGATTTGCTCATGACCCTTGAATTTTTGAACTCTTAATCAGAAATTCATTATAGACACCATTTCCATGGCAACGAAGGTGCTTGGCAATGGCATAACACTTAATTAATCCTCGTTTTGTACCCATGATTGGTTTGATCGGTGGTATAATTTTGCATACAACTTGGACTTGATTAGAGACAAAATAAACGAGAGACACTTATGAAAGACCAAATAGACACATGATATATAGTAATCAATATTTAATCACACAAACTTAACGTTGACATATGCCTATTTGATCCGCATAACCTATTATAAACAGAACTTTAAAAAAAGGTTTTTAAACTATAACAAAGAAAGCACGTTATTTACTCATTCCAAGTTGAAGGGAAAAAATATAGGCCTAGATAACCAGGAACATAATTATTTGAACACATTACCTTCGGCCTATAGGCCCTACGGTATACCAATTTTATATTTAACCACATTTAATTTTACTTCCATTTATTGGGCTATGAATAAACTAAAAATGAATTATATTTTTACTCTTTAACCAACGCAGTATTAAAAGTACTTTTTAACCAACGCTTCATTTTCAACCAATGTAGTATACTTTTTAACCAACATTCTTTTAACCCATGTTTTTTTATGCATGCATATAGACTGTAGTAGCATAGGGCATTAATGTACAGTATGGGTATTGGGTAAAGTTCACCATCTCGTAAGGACAAATACAAATAAACACTGGTTTCTCATCCTACCTTTTGGAAGAAAAAAAGGATGTCGACTCTTTAAAAATAACAATGCGAAATCACCATTTAATACCAGATTGTGATTGTTTGTGTAACTTGAAGAGAATAAGGCCTTCGTGAAATATTTTTATTTCATGATTCTATGGGGTTGGTTAACTTAAAGCCTGCTTTAAAATACTCTTGTGTGCAAAAGCAATTTACTAATGTGTCAGCTTCTTAAATACTCTGTCAAAATAGTTGTGAATGAAATAAAGAAGAACACTTTTCAAAATTCCTAGAAAGAATGCGCGTTGAAGAAACTACTTGCTTGGCCTCGGTACAATATGTTTATGTTGGATTTTACTGATACTGGTACTGGTAGGCCTCAGGGTCGGGCCTCAGGGTCATCATAGCCTACAGAGGACTACATTCTAGTACACGCATACGCATTATGCTATACCCTATTTGACCATTAGAAAAAAATACAAAAAAAATGTTGGTATTCTTCTCTAGCTTTAATACAAATGTTTCCTCTTGGGACTATGCCTAGACATCATCATCTTTTACGAAAGTAACTTAACTCTAGACCTGAGCTACTGTTTTGGCGTTCAACAAGTAAATTAAATAAAGAAAATGCTTACCTTTACGATTATCGTGTCGTGTATCAGCATATATTTATACGCACATGTGGTATCTGACAGCCCGTGTTTACAAACTTTTGAAATAAAATAACAGCCCGTCTCCCTCTTTACCTTAAGCCAATCATTGAGGCGTTTGCACACCAACGTGTTATAATACAAAGCTTTCGAAATACTAGTAGTTGAAAATCAATCAATCAATCAATCAATCAATCAATCAATCAATCAATCAATCAATCAATCAATCAATCAATCAATCAATCAATCAATCAATCAATCAATCAATCAATCAATCAATCAATCAATCAATCAATCAATCAATCAATCAATCAATCAATCAATCAATCAATCAATCAATCAATCAATCAATCAATCAATCAATCAATCAATCAATCAATCAATCAATCAATCAATCAATCAATCAATCAATCAATCACTGATATTTATATAGCGTCAGAACCAAGAAACTTATACTAAGGCGCTTTGGCACAATGAAATACAAAGAGAAAACTACTTTACAAAAGTATGTTAAAAAGATGACATTTTAAAAGTCGTTTAAATATGTTAATGGAATTTGCATTTCTGATAAGATTTGGAGGCCGGTTCCATTGACGAGGAGCATAGGATGAAAAGGCACGATCAGCAAATGTGATAAGGTGATTTCTGGGTTCAACCAAATGTGGTGCAGAAGAGTTGGAGCGATAGACACCTGCGACCAGTAGATAGTCCGGTGTTTGTTGATGGAGAGATTTATATGTGAGGACTAAAATCTTGAACTCAATCCTATGCACAACTGGAAGCCAATAAAGGTGAACAAGATTTTGAGATACGGTATAGGGTCATACTTTCTCTTTCCCATCACCAACCGTGCTGCAGTACGTTGCACATTCTGAAGTCTTGTGATGAGAGTCTTGTTTATGCCAGCTAGGGGGGGGGGGGGGGGGGGGGTTGCCAGTCAAACATAATGTTGTACACATGCGTGACCAAAAAAACGCGTAAAAAGGGGTGTTTTTTCAGTGTTGGACGCGTCACGCGCGTCACGCGTTAAGGGTATCAAAAACGCTGATTTTCAAGTAAAAGGGTGGCTTAAAATCCCGGCTTAAAATACAGGTCGAACGTGTTTAGGGTAACTTATTTTGTTCCCCGTTAAATAGACAAAACTTGTTTAGGGGTCATATTCTGGCAAGAACTTGTTTAGGGGTCAAAATTTGCAAGGAAAGCGCGCTAAAAACTTGTTTAGGGGGTAATTTTGCTTGCAGGGTAAAACTTGTTTAGGGGGTGTCTGGAAAAAATTTGGTCACGCATGTGTACACCATTATGTTTGACTGGCCCCCCTGGGTTGCAGTAGTCAAGTCTTGAAGTGACCAATGTGTGCACAGCTATTTTAGTGGAATCCGTGGTTAACATTCTCCGGGCCTTACCGATGTTTCTGAGTTAGAAACTTGCTGATCTGGTGATATTAGCAACTTGAGCTGCCATTGTCAAACCGGAGTCGAACATAACCCCAATATTTCTCACAGGATCAGATTTGATAGGTATGTAAACGCCAGTGATATTCACATTTAAGAGATTAATCTTGGCAAGTTGGGTTTTAAAACCGAGCATAATAACCTCTGTTTTATCAGCATTCAGCTTGAGAAAATTAGCTGACATCCACTAATTGATGTCCTTACATGTTTACACACGGTTCAAATCTAGATACAGCAAGCTTGACACCATTGGGAGTTGTTGGACAGACAGATACACTTGAGTGTCATCTGCGTAGATGTGTAACTCCATTTGGTGTCTACGAATAATGTCCCCAAGTAGCAGAATGTAGATGGAAAACAGTAGTGGCCCAGCACCGACCCTTGCGGTACACCATATTGTAGATATAAAAGGCTTCAGGTTCTTAACATTTCATTATTATACGCATTTACTCTTACAGTTTTCTACACACATAAATAGTCATTATACTGTATCGAAAGAGAAGATATAGAAAGGAAAGCGGAAAATCATTTCAGCCGTTTTGTACGAAGAAAAGGGACTATAGAGTAATGAGTAGAGTATATTACACTCCAATCCAATGCACATTGTTATCAGTGCGACAATCTACACTCGGCAAAAGAAGTTCTTGGACACTTAAATTAAATTAAAATTTAATAGAATATATATAATTATATATATGATTATATATATATAATTGTATATCAAAATAAGCAGAAAGTAATCCTCTAACAGCTTAACATGGAATTTAGACATGATCACTCATGCATGGCAGATCCCATTCACTTGACAATGGCAAGAAGATTGCAAAAAATTGGATAATCCCTCCATTCAAATGACTGTAAATGCTCATTTCTTGCAATTTCCTTTTACGCATCTTACCATTGCTTAATGAATGTGCTCAGCCATGCATGAATGCGTACATCTTAATTTCATACAGACATGATAGAGAATTATTGTCTGCTTATTTTGACATGCAATTGTTTAATTTATATTAAATATTTATGTGAAATATTTGAACTTCAATGAGTGTCCAGGAACTTCTTTTGACGAGTGTATATAGAAAATAAAATATCCTGAGAAGTTAACTGTCTGTTGTGTGAACTTAGAATTTCACTAGCATCCAATATCATTCATTTTCTCCGGGCTTGATAAATGCCGGCGAACCCAACCCAAAGCAAAATTATAGCTGCTCAGGAAAGAGAATTAAGGACTACGGACAAATTGCTTGGTCATCAAGCGAAAATTAAAAAAAAGTATATTCTAAAACAGAACGGCAACTACTACTTTTGAAAGGTGTGTATACATGTATACGAAGAGAAAGCGGGCCCCGAACTCCACGCCGCGTCGATTAGGCGCTTCACTCGTAGTTAAACAGTTCGCCGTATTACTAAGACTAGCGGGACGCCCGTTCTTCGAACGGGCTCCCGCTAGTAAGTAGCGCCTATCAGACAGAACCCCGGTGAAACAACACATAAGTAGCTATAGACCATTTCAAATCCGAAAATATACGATCAGTTCCGAATGTTTCCAATAGCCGAGTGTTTGACACTCGGTTCCATGACCTGTCAGGTCCTGACAGGTCATGGCCATGTGCCGGAGAAAAACAACGTGTTTTTCACCCGTCTGCCCGTGTGGTAGATTGCGCTGGTGTTGGTGATAGATTGTATCCCTCACAAAGTTGATGTTGCGGCATTTCAGTTACAAAAACGAGAGAGATGAAAGAGATGTGGGGTAATATTTTCACTTTTTACCGTCTGCTCGATACATTTGGAATTTGTCCGTCAGCGCCTTTGTTGATAAAAAACCAAAATAGTCTCGTTCCACGTTTTACTTCTCATGTGTGCACGCGTGTATGTAAACATAGGCGGACAATCAACTAGGGCAATGCTGTGAATGCGATCAACTGTTGCGAAGAACGCGCAACGCACCTACTCCATGTGACCTGTTTTTCCGAAGATTTCCGATCTCAATTTGAAATGGTCTATACGAAAAGTTGTCTCGAAATTGGTAAGAAAACATATAATGCATAGGCCTATTTCCTTACCTGAAATTGCCGCCCCCGCACCGTGGTTATCTCAACAGCCAAGGCCTAAACCTTAACCATCTCCCCAAGCTGTATCCCCTGGTTTATACTTTTAACCACACTATTTCCTTCCACTTCATGACTATCCCTGTTAGTGTTACGCACTTTAATATCACATTTCTTCATTAATTCCCTGCCTCCCAAACCTCATTACTTCGTGGCCTCCCCTCGCCCGCCCGCCCCGTACTGTGCGATCTAAACCTTCAAGGCCTAAATTAACCAACTCCCGTAGCGTTCTTCAGTAACCCCTTGCCTCCCAGACCTCATTACCTCATGGCCTCCCCTCCCCTCGCCCCGCCCCGCCCCCCCCCCCCCCCCGGGGCCTTCCCCTGCCGTCTCTTGCCCGCCGTCCCCGCCCCGCCCCTACCGCCCGCCCTGTGCTTATAAACATTCAAGGCCTAAATTAACTAACTCCCGTAGCGCAGCGTATTTCTCCAATATTTGCCCGCTCGCGTGTGTATGCGTGCGTGGGTGGAGTGCGTGTGAGCGTTTATTTTGCACGGCGCACAACGACGCGTTATGTGTTAGGCGCCGAATGCATGGTTGCAATACGCATGAAGATAAACAAAACAAACACGGCCCGTATCCATGGATTTTCATGGTTTTTTACTCATATCTCGGTCAATTCTGTACGGTTTTCAGCCATTTATAGCTTATAACACTCACATTATAATCATCTTTTATCTGTGCAAGGTTGGCGGCGTTTAGACGTAAAATGAGGGAGCCTTTATGGATACACACATACATACATACATACACCATACGGTGAATTATAGTAAGACTAGCGGCACGCCCGTCCTGCGGACGGGCTCTCCCGCTAGGGAGTAGGGCCTACCAGATAGACACCTACAAAAATAAAGAGTTGAAAATTTATAACGAAACACATAGGAATAGAACAATATTTAAAACATTTTTGTTTTAAATCAAAAGGTTTTGTAGCCTAATTCAAAAGTTTTTAAATTTCAATTTCCCCCCGCCCGCACACGCCCCGTGGCATATTTCAACACCAAGGCCTAAACCTTAACCATCTCCCGTACCCCACCCGTCCCTCCCCGTCCAGTGGCATATCCGTTACGCAATTTAGCATCACATTTTTTCATTAACCCCCTGTCTCCCAAACTACATTACATCATTACACACAACCCCCATTCGTCACCGCCCCGCCCGCCCCTCCCCGTGGCATACCTCAAGCCCAAAGCCCAAAGTTCCCCGCCTGCAATTTATCTCAACGCCAAGGTCTAACCTTAACTATCTCCCGTAGCGCGGCGTACTTCTCCAATATTTGTCCGCCCGCGTGTCACATACAGTATCAAATCCCACATCTGACACCATCGTTACGCAATTTAATAATACATTTCTTTATTAACCCATCCCAAACTACATAACCATAACATAACTTAGGCCCTAAAGGGATCATTACACACAACCCCTAACCGCCCCGCCCCCGCCCCGTGGCTTATGCAACCCCAAGGCCTAAACCGAAACCAACTCCCGTGGCGCAGCGTATTTCTCCAATATTTGCCCGCCCGCGTGTGTAGGGGTGCGTGGGTGTAGTGCGTGTGCGCGTTTATTTTGCATGGCGCACTGTATCGCACAGTACGGGGCGGGCGGGCGAGGGGAGGCCACGAAGTAATGAGGTTTGGGAGGCAGGGAGTTAATGAAGAAATGTGATATTAAAGTGCGTAACACTAACAGGGATAGTCATGAAGTGGAAGGAAATACAACATACGGTGAATTATAGTAAGACTAGCGGGACGCCCGTTCTTCGAACGGGCTCCCGCTAGTTAGTAGCGCCTATCAGACAGAACCCCGGTGAAATAACACAAAAGTAGCTATACGAAAATTTGTCTCGAAATTGGTAAGAATACATAATGCATAAGCCTATTTCCTTACCTGAAATTGCCGCCCCCGCACCATGGTTATCTCAACACCCAAGGCCTAAACCTTAACCATCTCCCCAAGCTGTATCCCCTGGTTTATACTTTAAACCACACAATTTCCTTCCACTTCGTGACTCTCCCTGTTAGTGTTACGCACTTTAGTATCACATTTCTTCATTAACTCCCTGCCTCCCAAACCTCATTACTTCGTGGCCTCCCCTCGCCCGCCCGCACTGTACGATTTAAACCTTCAAGGCCTAAATTAACCAACTCCCGTAGCGTTCTTCAGTAACCCCTTGCCTCCCGAACCTCATTACTTCATGTCCTCCCCTCGCCCCCTCCCCCGGGGCCTTCCCCTGCCGTCTCTTGCCCGCCGTCCCCGCCCCGCCCCTACCGCCGTTCCCGCCCGCCCCGTGCTTATAAACCTTCAAGGGCCTAAATTAACTAACTCCCGTAGCGCAGCGTATTTCTCCAATATTTGCCCGCTCGCGTGTGTAGGGGTGCGTGGGTGCTAGTGCGTATGAGCGTTTATTTTGCACGGCGCACAACGACGCGTTATGTGTTAGGCGCCGAATGCATGGTTGCAATACGCATGAAGAAGATAAACAAAACAAACACGGCCCGTATCCATGGATTTTGATGGTTTTTTACTCATATCTCGGTCAATTCTTAAAGGTTTTCAGCCATTTATAGCTTATAACACTCACATTATAATCATCTTTCATCAGTTCAACGTTCACGGCGTTTAGGCGTAAAATGAGGGAGCCTTTTATGGATACACACATACAAACATACAAACATATTTCAACTCCAAGGCCTAGACCTTAACCATCTCCCGTACCCCATCCATCCCTCCCCCACCCTGTCCCCGCCCGCCCGCCCCCACCCCGTAGCATATCCGTTACGCAATTTAGCATCACATTTCCTCATTAACCCCCTGTCTCCACACCACATTACATCATTACACACAACCCCCATTCGTCACCGCCCCCGCCCGCTTCGCCCCGTGGCATATCTCAACCCCACATTTCCTCATTAACCCCCTGTCTCCACACCACATTACATCATTACACACAACCCCCATTCGTCACCGCCCCCGCCCGCTTCGCCCCGTGGCATATCTCAACCCCAAGGCCAAAAGTTCCCCGCCCGCTACTTATCTCAACGCCAAGGCCTAACTTTAACCATCTCCCGTAGCGCGCGGCGTATTTCTCCAATATGTGTCCGCCCGCGTGTTACATACAGTATCAAATCCCACATCTGACACCATCGTTACGCAATTTAATAATACATTTCTTTATTTCTTTATTAACCCCATCCCAAACCACATAACCCTAATAAACGCTAGGCCCTAAGGGTATCATTACACACAACCCCTAACCGTCACCGCTCCCGCCCCGTGGCTTATGCAACCCAATGCCTAAACCGTAACCAACTCCCGTGGCGCAGCGTATTTCTCCAATATTTGTCCGCCCGCGTGTGTAGGGTGCGTGGGTGTAGTGCGTGTGCGCGTTTATTTTGCATGGCGCAATGCGACGCGTTATGTGCTACGCGCCGACTGCATGGTTACAGTGTACGCAGAGAAAAACAAACATGAAATAGTCTCAAAAGCCGGGCTGAAAAGGCCCTAAATTGCCATAATTTTGCTCATATCTCGGTCAATTCTGTACGGTTTTCGGCCATTTATAGCTTATAACCCGTGTCCGGTCATTATTTAGTATCAGTGAAATATTCACGGCTTTAAAATGCAAAATGAGAAAGCCTTTTCAGGATACACACATACATACACACATACATACACACATACATACATACAACATACGGTGAATTATAGTAAGACTAGCGGGACGCCCGTCCTACGGACGGGCTCTCCCGCTAGGGAGTCAGATAGAACACCTACAGGCTACAAATGAAACAACACAAAATGTTGGAAAATCTATAACGAAACACATAGGAATAGAACAATATTTAAAATATTTTTGTTTTAATTCAAAGACCCCCGCCCGCCCACGCCCCGTGGCATATTTTAACTCCAAGGCCTAAACCTTAACCATCTCCCGTACCCCAACCGTCACCATCCCGTCCGCCCCGCCCCGTGGCATATCCGTTACGCAATTTAGCATCACATTTCTTCATTAACCCCCTGCCTCCCAAACCACATTACATCATTACACATAACCACCATTTGTCACCGTCCCCGCCCGCCCCGTGACATATCTTAACCCCAAAGGCCTAAAGTTCCCCGCCCCGTGGCTTATAGTAAGATGGGTCTACAACAAGTTAAGGGAGCAGTTCCATTTGTACGCGATAAAAATTGCGAGAATGTTCCGGGCCCCGATGAGTTTTTTATCAGGCCCCGATGAGATTTTTAGCGCGTACAGTTGCGAGTAGCAAAGGATTATTTATCGAGTAGCGTATTACCGCTTGTTTAAATATAACGAAAGATAAGTGCTCGGTATGTAAATAGAGCTTCGGGTTATTTATTGATCATGGCGACATCTTGGCGCGGGGTTTGGATGTTTAACGTAAATTGTATTATCCTCGTGTATTTGCTAAACAATGTCCCGCTCTATTTGCTAAACATACCCCAGGGTATGGCAGAGGCCTCGTATCGGGCCCCGATGGCGGGGAGGGGAGGGATGGCCACGCCCCACCTCTGCTCATCATTCGGTTGAAACAGGACCCATTTGGTTAAATAGTTTCCCTAAGGCAATTTGTGAAACGAATGTAGCGGCGTCGGTAAGAGAAAAAACATATCCCCCTCCCCCGCTCTCAAATTTCTCGAGGATGGCTGCAAATTGTTTAGGGACAACCCTTTTTTTGGACGGACTGGGTAAATTTGTGTGAAGTCATATTGGTTAAATTAAAAGCTTGCCAACCTCACACTCCCTCACCTGAGATGAGAAATCCTTTTTCTCTCCTCTTCTCCCTTTCCCTCCTCTCTTTCTCCCTTCTTCTTCTTTTTTAGGGAGAGGGGAGACGCAAACCCCTTCGCCCCCTGGGTTCGCCGATGGTGAAGGGGATGTTGTATTCCTGTGATCGGAGCGACCAGCGGGTGGGGTCCAGGGGCCTTAGGGTCCCTGGTGCCAGGGGATTCCCCATCATTAACCAACTTAGTTGGTAGTTTTGAATTTAGGATTGTTTCAATGACCACGACTAACGACAAAAAGTTGCACTAGAATTGGTCTCCTATTGGATACCCTTGATTTGTATTGTCCACTGTGTGCTATCTGAACCAGTCAGGTATCTGGATGAATGGGTAACAGGTATCGAGTCTGCACACCACCCCTTCAATGCGTAATCACACACTTAGGGAGCAGTTCCATTTGTACGCGATAAAAATTGCGAGAATGTTCCGGGCCCCGATGAGATTTTTATCGCGTACAGTTGCGAGTAGCAAAGGATTATTTATCGAGTAGCGTATTACCGCTTGTTTAAATATAACGAAAGATAAGTGGTCGGTATGTAAATAGAGCTTCGGGTTATTTATTCTAGTTGTAAGGTACAAATTCAGCATTTCATGTTTTTAGAGATAATGTTATTGATTATGGATGTTTAACGTAAATTGTATTATCCTCGTGTATTTGCTAAACAATGTCCCGCTCTATTTGCTAAACATACCCCAGGGTATGGCAGAGGCCTCATATCGGGCCCCGATGTCTATTTTATCGGGGTCTGATGACTATTTTATCGCGTATCAACTTGAAAAGCATCGGGTCCAAAACATATCAGGCCCCGATACAGTCGCGATAAATTTATCGCGTACAAATGGAACTGTTCCCTTAGCAATGATATCCCATGAAACGTAGTTATGGTCATTGAAACAATCATAACTTCAAAACTATACACTCGATTTGTATGGATGACGTACCAAACTACGAAGAAGAGATTTGCTCATTAAATGTGTATCTCCGATTTTTCGTACCGATTATTGATTTTGGATTAGCCAACAGCAAAGCACCTGGTCAGGGTCTTTTTGTGTTAGGTGTATAACACTGCGGGTTGAATGACGATCTGTGGGGTACAGTTTTGTCATTATACGACGTGTGAACGCAGTGTCACGAGTATATTGGATTCGTTAGCCTAAATCTGGTCATAACTCCGCATAGAAAGCAGCAAGTGTTATGTATTGACCAGGGTGATGTAACACCCTATCTGCCCATTGTTGAGATTTTGTTCACAGTATAGCGCACTCTATAAGTTCGTCCTCCGGAAGTTAAGCGTAAACTGTCAATCATTCGTTGTGAATGAATATTCAGCTATGACTATTCATGACCTCCCACGAAGTGATCGTCGCGATCCAGCGTCTTTCCCAACTGATCTAATTACAATATTCATAAAATGCAAATAACGCCACGCCCCTCCTCTGTCACTGTCAGACGAAGCCATCCACAATTTAAAATTCGTATTTTGTTCCACGTACAAATTAATTTCAAATAACCAATTCTGAATGTTTCGTGTCATATAATAACTAAATTCTGCTATCATCAAAGCAAATAAGTTTTACTCTAAATCACAATCAGCTTTTTTTACCATTGATGTACTATTTCTGTGCCACAAATCATGTTTTGAGCCGATAAAATCCACCACGTCTTAGGTCGTCTGGTTTGCTACGACCATGATAGTGCGCCCCCTCTAAAATCATCCTCCGTCAATTTAAGCATAGTAAACGGGGGACTTTGCCTTCGAGATACTTGTCCCATAGTTATTGACTTGCCTGTTACAACCTTCTATTTTTTCAGTCCCGACCCCTTTTACGGAAAAGTAAGGCAATTTGAGACCCACAAAATGGATATGTGCTGAATTAGATTGACACCGTGCTGCGGGACTCATGCGGTCAATAATATGTTGAAGAACTTGTGTTTTGGCGTGTTTTGTTGGCTTGCAATGTATTGTGGGATCGTTCCTGAGCCTGCTCTGGGTCGAAGTCTGTTCGAGCCAATCATAACCACTCATCAGCAGATTAAAGAGTTTTATATGAGGGAGTTCAATTTACAGTTCAATTTATAGTTGGAGTTATAGTTAATATGATGTTTATGATATAAACCTTTTTATTTTGGGCGAAAAGTAATCAAACGATTGATCAAACTATTCAATGAAATAAGAGGCATAAAACAGAATATATATGTGAAAATAATCACTGCATCAGTGACCAGTCAGCAAATACAAGCTAGGTAACTAAAGTGCAAGCTACTTGTCAAGCAGCTTTTATTATAACTCGCTACAAAATAATGCAACAATTGTAGTGGTAAATATCCTGTCAATATTTTCATTATAGAGGGTCAGTTCACGGTCAATGTCTCACATGTTTATTTCATTGGCGTTCAGACGAGTTCTAATGTTTTAAGCTAACACAAATTTTATTTATACAAGGAAAACATAATTTAGCGAATTGGTCAACCTTTTGCTGTAATTAGATTTCACTTATTTGTACCATCTTCTATATTCATAAACTAAGTATATAACCGTTATAATTAATATTATTTAGCAATTATTAATAAATATTAATTAGCAAAATTAAATTGCTAGCGAAATTAAATTGTTTTTCAGTATAATAGTCTCAGATTTTAGGGTGCAGACTATATAACCAGTAACCATGGTACCTGTCACCAATATAACACACTTGCTGAACTACTGCTGCCTTGTACCAAGTACCAAGGTTTCTTGGCATGGTGTGAAAAGATGTACTGAAATGATGCCCCCCAGTCTGAAAAAGGTCCTTTTTGTGTAAAAATTTGCCTTTTTTTTGGTGAAAACGCGCCCCCTTCCTCATTATGTGAAGCATTTTTTCAGGCCGGTTTTACTAGAATATGTCCTACCCCCTCCCCCTCTCAACTCTCAATTTGTTTAAAGCTGACTGTAAAAAAATTGGGCAACCTTTTACTAATTTTTGGGTTACAATTTACCTTTTCCAGAAATAATGCGCCCCGCCCTAAAAAATCCTCCTTTTGGTTGGTGCAATTTACCTTTTTCCAGAAATAATGCCCCCTTAAAAATCCTGCTTTTGCTTGTTTGGTTGGTGGGTGGGTAGGTTGGGTGGTTGGTTGTTTGATTGGTTGGTGGGTTGGTAGGTTGATGGGCGGGTGGGTGGGTAGGTTGGGTGGTTGGTTGGTGGGTTGGTGGGTTGGTAGGTTGATGGGTGGGTGGGTAGGTTGGGTGGTTGGGTGGTTGGTGGGTTGTTAGGTTGATGGGTGGGTGGGTGGGTGGGTAGGTTGGGTGGTTGGTTAGTTTGGTGGATGGGTGGATGTGTGGGTGGATGGGTGGGTGGGTGGGTAGATTGGTTGGTTGGTTGGTTGGTGGGTGGGTGGGTGGGTGGGTGGGTGAGTGGGTGGGTGGGTAGGTTGGCTGGTTGGTTTGGTGTTTGGTTGGTTGGTTGGTTGGTGAGTGGGTGGGGTGGGGTGGGGTGGGGTGTGGTGGGGTGGGTGGGTGGGTAGGTTGGTTGGTTGGTTGGTTGGTTGGCCCTTGGTTGGTTGGTCGGTCGGTTGGTCGGTCGGTCGGTCGGTCGGTCGGATGGGTGGGTGGGTGGATGGATGGATGGATGGATGGATGGATGGATGGATGGATGGATGGATGGATGGATGGATGGATGGATGGATGGATGGATGGATGGATGGATGGATGGATGGATGGATGGATGGATGGATGGATGAATGGATGGATGGAATCGCACGTCGTATAAGGTTCCGATAGGATCCTACTGCGTCATTGAGGAACTCAAACCACAAATCGCGTAATCCGAGAACCGCACCATCTAGTTAATAGTAGGTTTTGTAAAGGATTTGATCGATAAAAACTTCACAAAACGGCCATCTTTGGCACACATTATTGGTTCAGGTACAGTGCAACAGAGCATAAATTACCAAATATTGAATTATAAATATAGTGCCGCCTGACTGTTGTACAACCATGACAATTTCAATCCTAAGTATGTGTATCATATTTAATCAAAATAGCTTTGTTTTAAAGTTCTCTGTGTTGTCTTTGTATGATTATAAGCATTATTACATTTCTTATTAAACCTGATTTCGGATTGGTCAATACTCGATTATCCATACACGCTAATCCAACCAGCTACATGGCTACTTGCTTTTTATGGCCTTGACTATTTAGACTTACTACAGTCATCAAAAAAATTAACTATACAGGTAATAAATGTGCTTTTAACTCTAAAAATATATATCCTACCTAGAAATAATTAATCATAAAGTTGTTGAGAAATTTATCTTCTTTAATATGAGATATTGCACGCTAGGATCGGTTCAATATTTAAAAAGCGACAATCCAAAATGTAAGGTAAAGTCACAATTTCAAATTCACATTTTACATTTCAACACGGGGGAGATATATGTAGCGTGTGTGTGGCGTATTGATCCATCGGAACAATACGGCAGACTGTCCAACCTGCGCATGCATCCCCAAATTGCACTACCGGTAATCGATAAGGTACCAGTAGATTGGTCCGCGTGCAGAAAATAAAAATGTGAAAATGAAAATCGGACTTCTCCTTACATTTTTGAGTGCCACTCCCTCAATAATCACTCGATCATAGCGCGCAATATCTCATATTAAAGAAGACAAATTTTTCAACAACTTTAGTAGAGTTAGAAGCCCATTTATTACCTGTATAGTTACTTTTTTTTGATGACTGTACAGGCCTTTGGTGGTACATGTATACAGGGTGAGTCAAAATAGTGGAAAGAAGCCATTTTGTTTTCAAAACCAAAATGAATTTTAAAACTTTTTGAACGTTGCAAGAATGATGTATTTAATCCTAACTTTGTGTGAAAGAATGAAGTCGATTACATTTTCCGTTTGCCTTTGGTGAACCTTTTGACCAGTGCACCCATTTGTCTACGAGATACCCAAAATATGCATCAAATCGCAAAATGTGTCTCTCATTCAAATTTGGAAACTTGAGTTCATTTGTGATGTTATTGAAATTGGATGCATCCTTTATTGTTTACATGTGAGTTAGCATAATCAATTATAATCATACCCATGCTATGAAAGCGTATTTAATGTTCTAAATTTTAATTAAAAAACTGACATTTTCCATTTTTTTTGTTGGCGGGATATTCAAATATGAAAATGCAATGTGAGCCATTTCAAATGAAAATCACTGTGCTCGTGGACAAACAGGTAAATTTGGTTGTGCAGCAAAGAGGGTCACCAAAGACAAACGAAAAATGCAATCGACTTGATTTTTTCACACAAAGTTAGGATTAAATACATCATTCTTGCAACGTTTATAGGTTTTTTAATTCATTTTGGTTTTGAAAACAAAATGGTTTATTTCCACTATTGCAGTCTTTTTGACTCAACCTGTATACAGGCTTGCATGTCAGCACACTGTCACCTAAAGTAACATACACTATTATGCTTAAAACCCTTGACGGCACACTGCACACTGGTGAATGGCATTTCCTGTAGCGCGGATTTCAAAACATTGGTCCCTTAGCGTGAGCATGTTCTTGAAGATTGCTATTGTTTGCGTGCATGGGTGGACAATTATTAATAGACTTTTGTCAAGTCTGTGCTCAATTGTACAGTTGTATGAAATACATCGTTATTGTAAGAAAAGTTTGCAAAATAAATGTATCTAAAGTTTTGATTAATATTACAACAACAAAAAATGAAATTGAGAAATATGGCTTGACCATTTTATTAAGCATAATTTAAGGATTAATTTGAAACCTTACATAGCTTATTGGGCATACAAAAAGTGGTTCAAAATTATTCCATTTAATGCCTAATTAATTGATTAATTACGCGCATAAATTAATTACACAGCAAACATGTTAACGAATGGCTTGACAGATTTGTGTGGCTAACCATAAACATCTTTCTCTGTGATTATAGTGTTTATTGCATGTTCAATTCATGAGAAAAATACAAAAACACCATTTGTGGTTTTTAAAAATATACTTAATGTTTGGAGGAAGATATTTTAAATACTAAAGGGATATTGAATTATCTGCTCAGACCATTGCTTTGAGCACATCTTTACTTTTAATTTGATACCTTGCAAGTCTGGTTTGGATAGTAATACTTAATAATTTCCACGAGTTTGGTCATTAATTAAGCTTAATTAAGAGAGATTTGGGCTTTTCTTAAAAAGTAGAAATAATTGTTAACTTTTTCTCAGACAGAATTGTTGACAATGATGGGAACTTCATATCCTGTGAACAGGGAGCACCGCTCCCGGGAAATAGTGAGCAGAATTGGGGAAATAATGCCAAGTGGAAAAAGAAAAAGTATTGGGGAAAAGGGTGAAAAAAGATGAAGAGAAAAAAATGCAAACTTTGGGTTATGAGCTGTGGTTCCAGGTATACTAATGTGTTTATTGTTTTATTGCTTTTCCCCAGTGGCGACGCTACAGGGGGCAGGGGAGGGCATTTCCCCAAAAGATATTTTTGTGCCCCAACCCCCTCAAACAAATTCTATTTAGTTAAAATTAGAAAAATTAGACAATTTTAACATAACAAGGCAGCAATTTCTTTTCGAATTAGATCATTTTAGCGTAAAATGGCACAAAAAAAATTTGCGGCCTTCGCGCAAATCTTTTTTTTTCATGCTCCTTAACAAAAGTTGTAATCCAATATTGTAATCTGATTTTTATCAAACCTGTAAGTATAGGTGGGGAAATGTTAAGCTCAAAACCTTGCTCCTGGGGAAGAAACAAGTTTGTGCAACCCTGCCTGTGAATTTGGTAATAATAGCATGTATAGTTTTTGCTGGAAATAACAAAAAGCAGTTTTTTAATGTTCTTCTTCATAATATGCTAATGATATGAAAATAAGGTCAAAATATTTTTTTCTCTATGACATTGAATCAACAATATGATAATGTCTCCTTGTCTTACATATCTTACTTTTTGAATTAGAGCGTAATTTCTACATGTTCTATAACATGCACTGCACTGTAGGGATATTTAAAAGATACAAACAATTCTCAAGACGAAAAAAAAAAGATTTTAATATTTTTTTGTATATTAAATGATCTATAGACCCATTCTCTTGGTGATAGAACAACTTTTAAATGTGTAGGTTTCATTCCCCGGGGTTTCATTTATACAATATACACAATTATAAGTGTCAAAAGCAATGAAATAACTTTGGATTTGGAATTTAAAACACGTCACTCTTATCTCGAAATTTTAAAACATTTTCACAGATGAATATTTTTTACAATTTCTCTGTTTTCATATCAAATAATAATTAATAATTCATCTGTACTTTCTTTTGACATGTTCGTGATGTTTTATGTCTACATTATGATTAACGAACGCGCGCGCATGACGTAGTACTTGTAAACGGTAATTCAAGTCATATTATATTGGCTAACTTTCGATCAATATGATCGTAAATGTAGGTGATACTAATTAATATTTTTTTTTTTGCTTATCCAAGCTTACTTGCTTACTTATTTTTTAAACTTTTTTTTAAAAAATCCAAAAAAAATCAACAACAAAAAAATCCAACAAAAAAAAAATCCACAGTTTTCAGCCCCCAGCGCATAGACCTACGCGCCGTGGCTCATTTCACATACCATTGCGGGCGGGCTTCTGAGACACACCTTCTTCTTTGTTTGGCCTGGGGGGGGGGGGGGGGGGGGGGGAGGTGTACCGCGCCATTTTGTCCCGAAGTAATGGTTATGACGTCATATTTGTGACGATTTTCAGAACTCTTGTATTGGATTTACGTGTAAAAAAATGCCCTTGGCATCATACTTTCCCGGGTGTGCGGGTCCACTTTAAATTTCAGATGTTCTAAAATGGATGGATTTCTAACCAATTTGATAAAAAAACACGATCCGCACACCTCAGAATTGCAAAAAAAATGCTTAAAACAAGCCCACTTTTTGTGCCTTTGAACAAAGTGTATGTAGAATTACGGGAATGTAGAATTACGGGAATGTAGAATTACGGGAATGTAGAATTACGTTACACAGTGCATTAACCCATGGCCCCGGTCCAATTAATTAAATTAGATATTAATAAATTATTCGCCAAGATTTGGTTAAATTAGCACAGTTGGTGTAGTGGATGGAACGTTGACATGGGGAGCGAAAGGTTGTGAGTTCGAGCCCCATTATGATCACTTTTGTTTTATATGCGGGGCTTGCCGCTGGATTTGTTTGGCCTACCGGAATCATCTGTATGCGTGCCCACACGGACAGCGTTGCTGGCGTTGACCGTATAAATGACGCCATTTTTGTGTTCGAAAATGTCAACGTTTTTTTACCGTTCTTTCAAAAATAAGGAGTACAATCACATTACAAACACATTTTGTGCGAGAGAAACACACACATTTGGCAAAAATTGCACAATTTAATCGTCGATCTCTGTGGCGTGCATAGGTTTGCCATGTCGTTGGCAATCAGCAATCATGGGTTCGATTCCCGAATATTCCTTGTTATCCTTTTATATTTTATATTTTTTAAACTTGATGGTGGATTAATGTAACATAGACATTGTTATGTCAATTTTTATAAATTATAAAGGCCGCACATGCGTTTATAGTTTTTTCTTTTTATTTATTTATCTATCATAAATTTATCTCTTGATTTATTTAACTTTGTATCTAAATAATTAAAATGCGTAAACAATTATATTATTGCTCGATAAAGTGATTTAACTTGAGTTCAGTTTGATTAATGATAGCAAAACTTGTTGTAAAACCATTTTACCAGTGTGCCTAACAATTTCTCCTTTGCACACTTTGTTTATACATTCAGAGATGTCACTTTTAGCTTGTTATAGCTAGGCTAATAATATACAATTGTAAGCAATTTTGCGACCTCTTTGATTTTAGGCTGGTAACACAATCCCACAGTGCATTCCGTTAAAAGTGTAAATTATTTTTTCAACGATACGTATCACGTGATAATCACGATCGTTTTCGCAAAATATCGCAAAATGGCGCTGTACCCCATGTTTGGCCTAAGCTAGTCAAGTTGGTCATAACCTATCCAGCAGGCTTGACTAACCTACTTGACTAGTTTAAGCTAGTCCAGCAGACTAACCTGCTCGACTAGTTTAAAGTTAGTCCAGCCTGTGTCTGAATAGTTTAAGTTTTCAGTGTGGTACCGGGCTCACTAGTCACCGGCCTCATACAGTTCTAGCTTACCGTTCTCACCGTATCCTCACCGTGTGCATACCACCTCCATACCAGGTCCTCACTGGTCGGAACGCCTGGGTACCGTCCGAACCGCCTTGAAGGGCCTCCTCAGGCTTCCTTTTATTGAAATAGTCCATACGCTAAACATATTTTTGTTTTTTGTTTTTGTGTTTTCTCTTATTCACTTTTTGTGAGAGTCCGTTCTGCGAACGGTTAACTAGGCGGCTTGCGCCCATTCGCAGCCCATCGCTGAGATGTCTACGTCCACCACCGTCCATCACCGGGCGCGAAACGGGTGCGAAACGGGTGCGCCGTCCTCATACCGGGCTCTCATCGTTCGCCGCCGCTTTTACTCACCCGCCCGCCAGGAGTTTTGAACATGCTCAAAACTCCGGTGGCCGGCAAAATCCCCCGAAAGTGTTCAACGGACGGGTAACGGCTCACCGTGTGTTCCGCCGTCCGCACCCATTTTCACGCGGTAAGGGGCCGCCCAGCTCACACGGATACAGGTAAGGGGCCAATAAATGCAATGGTCGTTAGTATACAGATACAACATGGTTTATCGGGAAGTAGACGCACTCATCCAACACCTCGGGGCCAGTAATTCACACTACTTCCCGATATAAACCATGTTGTATTTGTTTTACTATACATCATAAATATTCATCACGAAATTATAAAAACTTACAACTAAATCCGTCTCTGACAGTGCCGCGAAACGACCAGCAGCAGACGACGCCATTTTGACAACAACAAAATAACCATGCTCTTCGCCAGAATGCAAAGCTCTATACAATGTGACGTGTATACGTTTGTTGAACTGTTTCGTTCAGGGGATGAGACTGTTTCGTTCAGGGGGTGCGGTAGTTGCCTCCTAGGGGTGCGGTAGTACCCTTATTTTTTCCCCGCGTCTGCGTCTTTCCCGTACGCGAGGAAGTAGGCTAAATACTGAAGTGCGTAGCTAACGGAATAGACCAATAGGAAACCGCGATTAGCTAATGAATATTTATGATGTATAGTAAATGGGGATTCCACACATTTCGTAGTTATTAGTTGCATATCGGCCTATTAATAATTTTCGTAGAATCTTAATTTAATGGGAAAACACAACAATGTAATTTTTTTCCTGTGTTTTGAGAATTTATTAAACGAAATGACTATACAAAGAAATGTACTGAACAGGATTAATTAATACCTGTCAATTAACTCATGTTTAGGAATAATGCCAGTGGCCTGACTCTCAGATTTTCTTTTAAATCGTATATTTATTTTATTAAAATGAAGACATTTACATTTAAAAATGTGATACTTCTGAAATTTCGACAAGCATTTCTTTGTGTAATTATTTGTCATCGGACCTTTTCCTAGGGAACAAAAGCAGTATGCCGATTGCTCAACGTCATTTTAGGATCTAAACAATAAAATGTTAAAAACCATACATTTTGGCTTAAAAATATGTTTTTAGGTAAAAATCCTATGTAGCAATAAAAGTAATTTTTGCGTTTTGAGATTGTTTTGTACTACACATATGCACAAATAATTGTACAACAATGAGATGATAGAAGCCTTTTTGTTCATATATTTAGAGAATAATGAATTTTCTTTTTATACATTATTATTTATCAAAATATACGTTTTCTATTATTGTTCCAAAATGTACGAAAAAACCCCCTTCATTGATATTTTCTGTAATCCTTATTACAAAGTAACGTTTGTAAGAAAACTCGGGCTTAAAAATGTTTTTTTGTATAAAGGAAAACACCATAAAAAGGGAAATATTGAAAAACCCAAAAGGAAAATAATCCAATATTTAAGATGTTTTACCTTTTTTGACCGGTTTTAGCACTATAAACGTCAACCGAGTTTTATACCAAAAAATTCTCTGAAGCCTTATTTTTAAATTAAAGGCATTTTTGAAGTTTGTGATGTCTAAACCTCCTCAAAACATGAAATTAGACAAATTGAGTTTTTTTTACCTTAAAACACAATTTATTTTGCTAAAACAATGTCTGAATATCAAACAATTTCGTATTTTTTGGTGTTTTTTTGGAATCTACAACAAATTAAAATAGTTCCACCATTTTGAGAAGCCGTCGATTTTTGCGGAGATCTGGAAGGCTCATGTTGGACACCGTTGAGAGTGAGGTATGTATGGGATCATCGTCGTGCGGATCGGCTGCAGCAGATGTCGATGACTTTGATCTTGATGAAATGGTGAGAGGGGGATTCTCTTGGTCCATTCAATTCAAGTGCAGGTCCTGATGAAAACTGTTTTAAACCAAGAAATATAAATTAAATCAAATAATCACTAATCAAATACAAAATCATAAAAGTCAAATAGGTCTCCCATAAATGATAAAGTGTTTATTTCATTATTTGATTTGAAGCCGCAATTGTTATCTAAAAAATATGCTTTAAGTATAACTTAGTCCAATTGTTAACGTAATATAAAGACTAATAATGTACAACAGCTTGTGAACCTAACTATGATGGGGTTTGTGGCTTTCCCCGCAAGATGGCTCGACTCTGCCACCCCCACTCCCCCTAAAAAATGGAATGATCCTTTTGTTTTAAATTGATTAATAATAATATCATTTTGTTATTATGTCAAACAAGGTCTTTTAAAAAACTGGGGGGACGAGTGTTTAAGGTGGCAAAAGGATGAGAATACTTGGAATGGATCTGTTGAATTTTGTGGAAGTTGGCAAGAGGAAAATATCATTATTTATAATATAATTTAATTTAAATTTGTAATAATATATTTCGATGTAAATTACATGATTATGTACAGCAGTTCTTCCAGAAACAACACACTAGTGATCCTCTTGCCAACTTCCACAAAATTCAACAGATCCATTCCAAGTCTTCTCATCCTTTTGCCACCTTAAACACTCGTCCCCCAGTTTTTTAGAAGACCTTGTTTAGAAGACCTTTTTTAATCAAGATTGATCATAAATACTACACAATGCGAATCTTTTAGTAGAAAAGCATTCCTTAATATTTTGATTACTGCACCAATATAGGCCGTTTTTGTTTTGTATTGCATAAATGGTAGGTTTTGATGGATAATAATTATCCAACTATTATCAGATGTTAATACGCAGATGTTAAACGATTGTAGTCAATCGTTTTGTAAAAATAAACATCACGAACTGCCAGACGAACGAACATAACAACATGAGCCGAATAAAATAATAAATCGTGATTATTTATATTCATTGAACAATATTAATAGATAAAAAAGAGTCTCGTTAATTTCTCTCCACCCCCGATCAGACACATATGGACCCCCGCCCCTAATCACTGCTTTCATCCAATTTAAAACAAACAAACAAACAAACAAACAAATAAATAAAATAAACAGTAGTAGGCCTTTTTTAAATTTGCATTATTGTCTAAAAAAAGTTCGGATTTAAAAAAACACACAAAATAAGCTTTGCGATTTCCTTCCATTCCATTCCAAGTTTAAGCGATTGAATAAAAACAATATTTCTACTTTAATTTATCACAAATAGCGTGGATATTTGATTAAAACAGGCCAAACATGAATCTAAATCACAAATGTTATTTGCTTTTGACGGAATGTAGCGTTAATTTAAAGTCCAGTAATAATATTACGCCCAATTTGGTTGATTTCAGCAAATACTATGAATGGCGAAAGTGCTATATTGGGCGTTTACTTTGGAACATTACAATCCAAGATGGCGGATCGCCATAAAATATTACGCCAAAACAAATTTCTCCGGTGCTGTTTGCGCACACATTTCTGCCCCAATTCAAATAAAGGCCCACGTTAACCAGTACAACTTACTTTAATATAATATTGAACTAGAAAAGGGCAAAATCGTAAAATATTCCGTATTTGACCGCGGTTGAAACGTCTTTTTCCATATGCACAGAAATTGCGAAGTCCAAATCCGGAAGTAAACTAACTGTTATGTTGTTCCTAATACACTTTAGCCGGTGCTTCAGTGATCAATACCAATTTACCGCACAGTGAAATCTTACATGATCACACATTCCTCACAATTACTTTAAGAGATGTTGCGCCACGGGGAATTCCAAGGTATCGAATCCCCACCGTGTACAGCGCACGATTCAATAAGTCTTATCGCCAATAGGGAAAAAAATCCATTGATTATCCTTTTCTGATGCATTGTGGGATCCAGAATGGGGCAGATTTTGCACTTTTGCGATCCCACAATGCAACAGAAAAGGATAATCAATGGCTTTTTTCGATTCGCGATAAACCTTATGGAGCTGAGTTTACGTACGCAACCACGTCATGAATCAGCCACAAAGGCCCACGGAACAAAAAGGCTGTGAGTGACGGAGTCACGGGGACAGTCACATTTGCTCTCATAGGCTGATCTTACGACCAGCAAAAATCAACTCCCACCCACCCAATGCATGTCAATGTTTACGCTCTACTTCCTTCATCGTTTAATTAATGATCCATGTTCGATTGCGTGTTATTAGGTTGCTTTATGACATGTTGTGGGTAGTTGAGATGAATATTTACAAACTCAGTAGTAGAACTATTCCTAATGTGAGTATATTTTAGAGTCATCAATTTATTCCCATGTATTAATTATATTGCCATTATTACCTTCTCCTACATCTTGTTTTCTCATGCATCCCTCAGTCATTATACATTTCCATCCATTTTTATTATTTATTTGTAGTCATCAATCACCATTATGGATTTTACTCTCCATTTTTTTATATCCCATTTGCCTTTTACTTTTTAATTTCCCCTTTGTCTATGTCATCCTTTTGTTACATTATCCACTTCATCAATCAGCTGTCAAGTTTGATATACCTTCCCCTATTCATCCATCTGCCACTTTGACCCCCACTGTGTTATATTATCTCTTGTTACTTCCTGCCCTTTGTTCCCTGTCTATATATGTTGTGTATGTTGTATTCTGTCATTTTACCTTCGATATAAAGATTCTGTTAGAATCGAAACGTCAGGTCCTCTTATATTTATTACTTTTAAAATTGATAACATTTCATGCACATTATAGGACATACAAAATTACATATGTTGTCTCGCGGAGCATAATTCTCTAGGGATAGGTTCTAGGTAGGAATTGTACGTAGTGTACTGCATCCAAATGATATGTTGAATACAATGTGGATTCATATGTTGATATCTTTCTGAGCGATTCTCTAAGGGTAGGGATTATGGGTAGTTTTACCAATCTTGGAATCATATGACAGAAAATTGTATCAATGGCTTGTATGGTCCTTATAATCAATGCAATAATTCAACTATGTATATATATCTCTCTGAGCAATTCTCCAAGGGTGGAGATTATGGGTAGTTTTACCAATCTTGGAATCTTATGGTTGGAAATGTATCAATGTATTTTATGGCATTCAACAGTTCAACCATCATTGTGTCATCGTTATGAGTATCTCTCATAGGTTACTGCATAGGTGTAGGATTAGGTAGTTTACAAATCCAAAAATTGATTGATTGATGAGTTGATGATCATATGTTTCGGAAGGAAACACTTGTGTCTTTACATGATCAATTTGAACAAATATATTATCATGGCTTATTACTATTATACAAATGTGCATCGTCACCTGTACCTATGGACGATTTAACCATAATAAATTATCTCTGTAAATTGTATTAAAGGGGCATTGAGAGATGTATCGATATACTTAATGACCAAATAACGTAAAGACAATCATCAACATAGCCCAAATCCAAAATGTCATACATTTCCGACATCGCCTTCATGCCAAATAAGCAAATAACGGCACTTCCGGGTTGAGATTTGCCGCGAAAGTTCGTGAGAAAAGCGATAGCATGACTTCCGAATTCGGCACCTAGTTTCGATATGATCATATCAAAACTAAGAAAATCATGAAATTTTATATGTTATATGGTACTAATCTTGATACAACAGACAGCCTTCGGCTGCTTGGCGTGACAGTTTCCAGCGATCTTTCCTGGAACTAACTGCCATGTTAAAGGTCCAGCGACGTGCTCATGAAACTTATTTTTAAAAGTTATACAATATATAAGTTAGAACATTTCACATGTTATTTTTCATAAAATGTGAATATATATATTTAAAAAAGATAAAATACGTTCGGCCGTATACCAAATCCAAGCCCTTCGCCAGAAACGCAATGAACCATGAAGTGGTTTGGGCGACTTCGCTGGTGACGTCACTCCGGGAGGAACTGAAGTGTCAATACGGTCAGATTCCCGGACTGACGTCAGAGTTTCCCTGTTGTCTAAGAGGAGAATTTGTAGTCAGCAAACAATGCACCACGGTTTAAAAATATGGCCTCAAAATAACATGTATATCAAGTTGTACAGGTTCCCTTACAAACAGTATCATGACCTCGATCTATTCATTCACTGAATGTGATAATATGGCTAATCCACTTGTGATTGTATGGTTTTGAATGCACACAGCATGGATACGGCCATGTGTTTTGAACTCGCCACCCTTCCGTTGCATGTCCAGATTTTTACATTTTACACCATCTGAGATTCGAATTAGCATATCGCAATAACTAGCTTGTTCTACCCCATAAAAAGTATATATTTTCTGAACGGTAATCTCACAAGAAATCTAAATATGTGATTGGAATTTGCATAAGACCTAATGGTAATATGTTGTGATTAAGAATGTTCAAAAGATATCGATTTTTTTCATATTTTGATTAAAGCTCAATATTTTTTTATTCCTATCCCAATCATCATTTTACTGTGCATATTAGTACCTCATGCAATTTACCCATCAGAACATAATGGTTCTCAAGGGTAACTTGTTGAAATATACTATATCGGGAAGTAAATGAGCACAAACGTTTACATTTCAAATTTATTAGAGTTTACACATACATCTTTTTGGCTATTCCCCCTATCCTATTTTAAGCGAGATTTCTGAATTCCCCTATTCGAGAGCTTTCCAAATATGTATAATTTTGCTATAATCGGTTGAATAATTTTGTTGTTATAGTCATGTATGTAAAACCGATGAGTTAGAGCAAGTTCACTGTGTAGTGAATAGGGAAAAAGCCAAGGACAATGCAATCGATTCGTAATTACAACTGTTACGTAAGAGTTGACACGTTTGTTGAAACAGAATCTTATAGAATATAAAACAATCTATAAAATGAGAGAAAAATCATGCTTGTACCATACAGAAATGAGGAGTTATTGTAATTTGAACGTAGAATTGGGGACATTTTCTATATTCCCATAGAGATTGTACACGACGCCACCGCCACCGCCGCCACCGCCACCGCCGCCACCCCTGACTTTCGAAGTATTATCAATCATATCTCAGCCAAACAGTTATAGAAATACCTGATATATTCACACAGTGTAGCTAGATAAATAAGCTTTCAAATGACACCTAAACCATAGCTCTACCACATATAGTTGTTGAGTTAATAGAGAGAGATGGATGATTCGTCACCAAAAATGCAACGCCGCCACCCTTTTTGGGTGGTCAGTTCAAAACACATGGCCATACACATGTTTAAAGTTCGCGCGGTCATTCAATTATTGTTCAGCAAGGCATGATGATGGGAAAGGACTAATATTGTAAAGAGTGTGAAGACATATTAGACCCTAGGTTTGTCACAATGTTACAGTGCATTGTTGGCTAACTATGATTTCTCCTCTGTGTTGCTTGGTAGAGCGGGTTTTTCGAAATACGAAGGTCGTTTTTAACACTGATTTTGGGCGCATTTATGGTTTTTGTAAATTTCTTCTTTCCCTTTAATGGATCGCCCATAAAATGTTTATTTTCGAAATCCTTGTGATTTTGTCTTTATTTTGATATGTAATAAACGATGCATATCGGTGGACCTTTAACAACATTGTCAAAAAGTGTAATAAACTGTTAGAGGTTTCATCAGAGTTGTTGCAGGTAGCAAAAACCCTCATATTCTTCTCAAACTGTATCAGTCTCTCATTTTACCGATTCTTGACTTTTGCTCACCTGTTTGGAATGTGTATAAAAAATGTAATATTGTCGAACTTGAACAAATCCAGCATCGGGCATCAAGGATGATTCTTTGTCAACGTAGGGGGGAGCAATCATATGAAAACAGACTCAAAACTTTGGATCTCACAACCTTGAAAACCAGAAGGACTTACCTTTCCGTTTCATTTGCAGGTTCTTGTTTGACTGATGCCAGTGTATTTCTTTTTTGCAGGTGGCGGATAAATCCTAGATACAATGAGCTAGCATTCAAACAATATATTACTCCTAAGTCCGACGCCTACAAATGTTGCCTCTTGGTTAATTTCCCAATTCTATGGTCGTCTATTCCATCATCAATTAGAGACTCTCTCACCACATCTAGCAAACCAGTTTTTAAAACCAATCTGAAACGTCACTACAGGGTGTCCCTAAAAAAAGGGTGCACATGTTTGCGCAACTGGTTGACCATGAAGTCCTAAAGTTTGGTGTAATATGTTTATACACACGGAAAGGGAAAACACTCAGCTTTCAAATGCCGTTTATTTTATCTGATTTAGATTTGTCAATCCTGAGATATACCCAGTTTATCGAAGGTACCCAAAATCGACGTTGTGCCACTTTTACAGAAATAATGATTATGAGCGTCAAAACGATACTAACATTGGTCTATCCATGGGCATCAATCGTCTTGAAACATTGGGGTGGGCATTTGACCAGAATTGTTTAAAAAGAGGCTGAGGAACAAAAATGATGTCCTTGGAATATGTGGTAAGGGATTTCTACGAGGAGTTATTCTGGGATCCCTCTGAAGTTCACGCCGCACGTTATCAATGTGTTACTGTGTCCTGCCACTCTTCATATCTTAGTCTTCCAGAATTTTCTTTATTCATTAATTGTGCTTGTACCATCTACCAAGTATTTCCAATACTCCTTTGTAGGTGTATTCCTAGATGGTACGTGAGTGTTTGGGAAATGAATTGCAAACTCTCTGGTGACTCTTCTGCTAGACTTCTCGTTTCATGATATTTTCATGATATTTCTAATGAAATTGAGGCCACACCCATGCCATATATGGACGTCTATCTTGTTTTTAAAATATAGGCCCAATAAACATTTTGTGAAACCTCGTCAAAAGGACTGGTTCGAATCATGTAACAAACATCTTTATATTCAGTTCTGCTTGGGTACACAGGCACTCATTCTATTATTTAAACCTATTCAATCTCAATACAAAAATGTTATTTTGCATAACACTGGTGAAGGGCAATAGTACACGTGGAAGTTGTATCTTAGGAGTAAACATTTGAAACTGTAAAGTGGCACAACATCGATTCTGGGTAGCTCTAGTTAATTGTCCATATCTCAGGATTGACAAATCCGAATCAGATGAAATAAGCAGCATCTGAAAGCCAGGTGTTTAGTCGTTCAATATGTGTAAACATCTTACACCAAATGTTAGAACTTCATGGTCAACAAGTTGGGTAAACATGTGCACCCTTTTTTTAGGGACACCCGGTATAAGGAAAATGATGTATAGTGTGTTGACTTTATTGTTATTTTTATTTTTTGTCTATTTATATTTATACCTGTGTATCAATCAAGAATGTCTATAATCTAGTCAACTGGACTTACTTTTATTGTTTGGCGACAGTTTCACATCCTATCCCGGATGTATCGTCAGGCCGACTGATGTTCTAGTGGCTTTGCTTGACCCGTGACGGGGTCAAGGAGTCCAAACGTCGAGGGATCTTGTTGATCGCTGGAGTGTAGGCCCCCGCTAGGTTGTGACGTAGGCCCCCTCCTCTGTTGAGAGTTGGCTCCTCTCGCTTCACATACACCGCTTCCTTAACCCCTCTTTCGAACCACCGCGATTCTCGGTCCAAGATCAGAACCTCCTTATTGTCAAATGTGTGATGGGTGCTGTTGAGATGAGTGTACACGGCCGAGTCTCCGCAGCCAGAGCTTGGTCGTCTGTGCTGGTACATGCGTTTAGCCAGAGTTTGTTTTGTTTCACCTATGTATACATCCTCACAGTCCTTGTCCTTACATTGAATGCCATACACAATATTGCTCAGTTGATCTTTAGGTGGTTTGTCTTTAGGGTGGACAAGCTTCTGCCTCAGTGTGTTGGTGGGCTTGAAGGCAACAGATATCTGGTAGTCTCTGAAAATTCTGCGAATTTTCTCAGAGAGGCCAGACACATAATTCGGCCTGACGATACTACCGGGATAGGATGTGAAACTGTCGCCAAACAATAAAAGTAAGTCCAGTTGACTAGATTATAGACATTCTTGATTGATTTTAACTACCTGGATGACTGACAACATTCATAAACATATACCTGTGTATGTTTTATTTTCTGGTGTTTGTAGAGCTCTGCTGAGTTGGGAACACTGCACCTTGTGGTGATAGTACTCTTTTGTGTTTTCAGTGCTCCCTGGCTGCTCAGCAGACCTCCTTTATTGTGTTGTTTATATTTTGATGTTGTTAGCCAGTTGAATAAATAAAAAAACAAAAAAACCCGGCGAATGTTGGTAAACTGTTTTAGATGGAAGTTAGTATATGCCTAGGTATTACTTTGATGCAAAAAAACTGATTTCCAGGATAACTGAGGGCGCACTCCCATACGTATCTTTCAATGCCCCTTTAAGGTACTACTCTCACGCGCCGGCCGCATCGCACTGAAAGTATAGACTAGAATACCGCTAAACTGATATACTGCCCTCTATTGTTAGAAACACAAGTAACACAGGCTGATTTTAGGCTGAACAGCCTGCCCCGGAAAAATGGATGAAATGGCACACGATGTTTGGATTGACATGTCCTGAAAAGACTGCTGAAAATGGTTTAGATTGACTTGCTAAAGACGAGTTGTGCATGAATCACGAAAGCGGAAGAGTTTTGAGTATTGTAATGATGGCACAGGTTGGATAAGAGATAATTTGAAGTAAGATTAGCAAGGTTTTTCTACCATTGTTGTGACAGACACATATGTGAAAGTAAATGAAGGATCAACGTGATCAAGGATACAGTGACAAAAGAGTAAATGTGATCAAAAAAGCCGTAGCTGATGTTAATGAGTCAGGTCACCCTTTGGAAACATTGAACAATTGAACTTATACCGTGAGATATGACCTTCCGTTGATTTATTTCCACCGTTGATAATACAGTGATTATACACACAGGAAAAATCAACCTCCTGTGTGCACACCGTCTAATTGTAATTATTCGCCGTTAGTATTCACACAGGATAAAATCAACCTTCCTGTGTGCACACCGTCCAATTGTAATTGGTCGTTGTTAGTATTCACACAGGAGAAATCAACCGTCCTGTGTGCACACCGTCCAATTGTAATTATTTACAGTGATTATTCACACAGGCGAAATCAACATTCCTGTGTGCACACCGTCCAATTGTAATTATTTACAGTGATTATTCACACAGGCGAAATCAAACCTTCCTGTGTGCACATGTCAATTAGTATATATCTACCGCGATACACACAGGAGAAATATTTCCTGTGCACCAGTTGTTTAGATTATCTTAAAATGTCCCCTGTAATATGATTAAGTATGGTATGTGTGAGTAATATGAAAGTCATGTCTGAGATATGTTAGAGTGATTAACAGATTTGCATATTTATCCAGTTGTTCACAATTAAAAGTGATTTGTACAGAAGTTGAAATATTAGTGCTTTTGTCATGTTTTAATCATAACAGGTAGATCACATATTTACCGCTTACCCACGGCTTTTAAGCCTAGATCGCTCGTGTAACCGCAGGTTAGATATCCACAACTAGTCGGCGGTTCGCCACACTACTATCAGACGCGTGTCCAGGGGGGGGGGGGGCCTTTGGGGGATCAAGCCCCCCGGGTCCCCAGAGGGAGAAAATAAAAGAGAGGGGAGAAAGGGAGAGAAGGGGGAGAGGGGAGGAGAGGAGGAGGGGAGGGAAGAGGAGGAAAGGAAGGGAAGGGAGAGGGAGCTTTTATTAGTGTCTCTCACATTATCTTTACTACTCTGAACCACGACATTCCCCAACCACCAGTGGCGTAACCAGGGGCCCAAGCAGCCCCCCATTGACAAAAGAGGTAACGAGCATAGACAGTACAAGCGGGGGGGGGGGGGGGGGGGGGGGGGGGGGGGGGGACGGGACACACCCCATTATTTCACGGTGAGGACGATGCCCCCCTTAAAAGAAGCCGTTTTTTGCGCGAAATTATAGCTTCAATGTTTAACGGTTTCAGGAACGTTTTCTAGACCATTTTAGTGAAAAAACTAGACATTTTTGCGCGCTTTGCGCGAATTAGTTTTAATTGTCATTATTAAAGTGATAAATATATGGCTTAGAAATGTTTTTATGGTCCATTTTAGTTTAAAAAAACTGACAGTTTGTACGCGCAAATTATTCATGATGGCTCAGGAACGTTTTTCTGGAGGTTTTTAGTGTTAAAATAGACATAGTTTGCACGTCTCGCGCGAATTAGCTTCACTGCATTACGCTACAAGGCCCGCTTAGCAGTGCTATAAATTGTTGCCCTAAAAACCGGCACCAAATTTAAATATTCTCCTTCCATCAAAGCTGGTTGCTATGTGACATAATTCTCGTGTACAACCAACCGGCTGTGTTGCAACGCCCATTGAGTAGTTTAAACGCATGAGCGTGGATGTAATTTGCAACATAATGGAAACTCACCCATGCAGTTAGCAAGAAGTACCGCTCGAATTTGAATATACAACCAGGCAATCATCTCGTAGTAATTGATAGCAATAGGTTTATCAGACCGAATTAATAGCGCTCCTAAGCGGGCAATTTATGTCATGTTTAATAATTATTCATGCGTAACAAGAAGCATGTTAATCTTCATTACTGAAACATTTAACCCAATTCGCGCCCAGGAACCTCTTTCGGGACAATTAAAAATGTATACTACTCAGACCCCATCGATGCCGCAAAACGCGCCGCTCACTCCACTTCGCTCGCACCGCTTACCTACAAAATCATACAAAAAGTGGCTTGACCCGTTTGTAAATTATACCAATTAGGTTGTCTGTGCCAAGTGACACGGAGCCACAAATAACGTGTACTCGTTCGATCAATTCATACGAAACCTGCTAACAGCAGCCTGTGTGAGCTATGGTTTCCAGTTTTCAATACGATTTATTCCGTTAAAATAAACTACCGGGTTCCTTTCATCTACGTCACAGCACCAAGCTGCCTGTAGACCAATACCAGCTAGCACACAAATACCTTAATCATCATTAAGGGGGCTGTGGACTCTCAGGTACAACCTCCGTAAAACTGCCGTAACTTCTTCAATATTCATTTAATCTTTATAAATGTATACAGTTTTTTGCAGAAAAGGGTTCAATGAATCCAACCATGATAATGAAATTGACCATTTTGGAAAAAATTATAAAAAACATGTTTTTTGACCCATTTTAGGTTTGGAAAAGATAACTCAAAATATATTTTGTTAAATTTTGACATAGTAGTTTTATGATAATCCTGATAACATTCCCCAGGAGCGTTTTTTTTTAATATCTTAAAAAATCGTTCAGATGGGTTGCCGCTGCTTCCACTGAACACGTGTTCAGTGGAAGCGGCAACCCATCTGAACGGCTCTTTTCAGAGCCACCAATTCTTTCACAAGTAGGAAAGGGCAACCTACGTGTTCAGTGGAAGCGGCAATCCATCTGAACGGCTCTTTTCAGAGCCACCAATTCTTTCACAAGTAGGAAAGGGCACCTACTCTCAAATCATCGGGCAAGGGGCAGCCCAAATGATGATAACAAGAGAAGTGGCAATCTCTATGTTTTGTTCAATATTGTAATAATTTGGTCCTGAAGAAGTCAGAGCTAATCCTGACGAAAGCTTGACAGATTAAAACTCGTCCGACGGCGAACCCGTTAAACTTTTAACTTATGTTACACTTAAACTCAAATAATGTATGATCAGAGTATAGTTTTAACAATGGGATGTAGGCCTATGTGTTAGACCACAAGAAACTCATATCTCGTATTTTTGCTTTGTAAACATACTTAAAACCAAAATAGCCGCCAAATTAATTGCCCAAAATGGTCAAAAGTGGTCAAAATCCCATAAAATAGCATAATATCAAACAAAATGTATGATGAAAATATAGTTTTAACGATGGGATGTATGTGTTAGACCACTAATAACTCATATCCAGTACTTTTGCTTTGTTAACATAGTTAAAAATGTTACACTCTTACAATATCTATTTTGGATTATCATACACTCATGTAGACTATTTTTTACATTTACAGCGGCAATTTTGGTGGCCATCTTGGATTTAAAGTATGTTATTACAATGCAAATATACTGGATATGAGTTACTAGTGGTCTCATACATACATTCCAATGTTAAAACTATACTTTCATCATATATTTTGGTTGATATTATCCCATTTTATGGAATTTCGACAATTTGTTCAGTCATTTTGGGACTCATTTGGGGGCCATTTTGGATTTTTAAGTGTGTTAACAAAGCAAAAATACTAGATATGAGTAACTAGTGGTCGAATACATACATCCCATCATCATAACTATATTTTAGTCATACATTTAGGTTGATATTGTCCCATTTTATGAAATTTGACAATTTTTGCAGCAACTTTGGGACCCATTTTGGCAGCCATTTTGGATTGTTAACTATGTTAATAAAGCAAAAAATACTGGATATGAGTTACTAGGGGTCTAACACATACATTCCATCGTTGAAAGTATATTTTCATTGTACATTTCGGTTGATATTATGCTATTTTATGGGATTTGACAATTTTTGCAGCCACTTTGGGACCCATTTTGGGTGCCATTTTGGATTTTGAACTATGTTAACAAAGCAAAAGTACTGGATATGAGTTGTTGGTGGTCTAACCCATCATTAAAAGTATATTTTCATACATTTTGGTTGATATTATGCTATTTTATGGGATTGTGACCACTTTTGACCATTTCGGGCAATTAATTTGGCGGCCATTCTAGTTTTAAGTGTGTTTACAAAGCAAAAATACTAGATATGAGTTTCTTGTGGTCTAACAGATACATCCCATTGTTAAAACTATACTCTGACCATACATTATTTGAGTTTAAGTGTAACATACGGTATTTTTTCTGATTTTTTGGGACCCCCCTGAAAGAACCCTTCGGTTAGGGGGGTGCGTTCAGGATTTGGGCTGATTACCCAAGATATTCGTATTCCTCATGAAATTCTGGTCTAGAAAACCACAGACGACGCTGGACACGGGCGTATTCACGAGTATTCAGGTTAAAATATGCGAACGAGGTTACGTGATCAAGTGAATGGGACGAACGATTAACAACGGTTTAAATTCAAAAAATGATACTGACACTGCGGGTGGTTAGCCACCCACAACGGTTTTGGATTGGAAACATTTTCTTCTAACCTATGATGAATTTTTCAAAATGATTACATCAACATTCGCGATTACGTGTTATTCCAATATGAATTCAAAATTTAGGTTTTCGCGTGTCCATCGTCGTCTGGAAAACCACATGAGATAAAGAACGCCTCCAAGTGATACGTAGCTCATTTTTAGCCTGGTCTATTAATAATAATAATAATAATAATAATAACGCATTTTATAATATAATCATGTTATATATAATCATGTTAATCATCATTAAAATACACTTTAAACCATACACAATGCACTCAATTATATGTCATATAATTTAGAAACCATTGTAAATTCAATTCACATTTTGTGATTGGATTGAATGACACACTTAAGCTTCCATATACGCACTCACTTTGCGACTTTCATGTCAATCAACGAAGGTGCGGGAAGGGAAGAACATCTCCGTACAAGAATTGGCGACTCCGTATTATATAACAAGCCTTAAAACTGCTCTATATGGAGTGGGTATAATATTTTCATAAATGTTGGTGTCCCTATTGACCCCAGATTTGACAAATTTTAAGTAAGTAATGCAAAAAAGCTTGAAATTGTTGTAGGACCTTTACAGTTTAGGTCCTGGTGCATTTCCAGCTAATTTGCTCGAATTATGCCGTTAGAAACAGGAAAGTTTTGACAACATCATATCATTTGTCAGTGTGTTTTTTGCAGACACCATTATTTTCGAAACCCTGGGCTCCACATTCGTTTTTTCCCATCCACTGAATAATTTCCTGAACACTATGATATTGCTCTTTAAATATTTGCCGAAAGAAAACAAATAGGCCTAGTATAGGCTACGTCAAATACACACAAAAAAAGAGATTTCAAAAACCTTTCCCATTTTTGTCCCTATTCACCATGTTCACCCCTTGTCACTATTCACCCCGTTTTACGGTACTGAACATGCTCAATGAAATTTGTTTTTAAGCCCCCCTCCCGGGTAAAAAAATCCTGCGCACGCCTATGACTATATGTAGTGACATTAATAAATTAAATTATGCTAAACAACATTTGATAAATTATGATAGACAAATCCAAATTTAAATTGATACATTCAATTGTATATGGTCTACATGTTGTAGCACAGCACAGTGAAAAGAAATAATGCTAACTTGGAGCACAGAGTGCTCGGTATTAAAGAAAGACACTCGTTGTAGCCGACTAGCAATACCGTCAATTTTGTCTTCCTGTATTTGCTATATCTGTAAATAACTGTCATAGTACCTACCGAAAGGTCCATGACCTTACCATTAGCACCAAGAGATGTGAGCCGGGCCAGGTCCTGTGACATTGACAAGTGGTTCAAACGTTTTTCCAGATCTTTTCCAATTAATCAAAGACCGTCTTTGGGTAAAGGGACATTAAGTGGTGTTGAAAATTTTAAATGTTTAAAAATTTACTTCAGAATTCAAGATGAACATTATAAATTGCCATTATTGTTGTTTCTACTAACAAAAACACAGCAAAACTTGATTAAAACAATATCATCGCTATTTATTGAAAAACGCCCTCTATGCAAATATGGTTCGCGTTATGTATCATGCGTACTGCAGGGGGATACAGGGGGATAATGTCGGACGTAAAATGCTCGTTGCGGTTCTACGAGCATTTTTGAATCGACGTTTTGTAGTACAAAGAGGGCTGATTTTTCTTAATCCTTATAGGTGTAAGTTCATACATGTAATACAGTTGTAAAAATATACAAATCCCAGTTGTTATCATATATTTTTGTAATTAAAGGCCCTGCCTCCACCACATCTCTTAATGCCCCTTTAAATTACCAGGCACAGGGAGTACAATTTAAAACCAAAGGTAAAATCAATCAATTAATTACGCGATGAATGTCACTGAGTGATAGGACATTTTTCGAGGTTAAATAAAACTCTAAGACAACAATCAGCTCAAAAATGAAATGTCCGTCTTTTGCACAAAAAGCAGCATAATTATTTTAATGTTCATAGATACACGCCATATGACGCGGAATGGTAGTCAAAATCTTGGGAATTGCCATAACTCGATATCTGTCCATATGAGGCGTTATATTCTGCACGGCATCTAGGATTCACCAATGCAGCTTGTGAGTAGGCTTGCAGACCTTTACCAACAGCCACCCGCACTGCTTTGCCAGCCTATAAAGTATAAAACCAAAATATTTTAGTGTATTACTGTCACATGACTACATTAGTGGATATGAATTGATCTTTTTGAGACAAATAGTAAAACAAAACACCTATAAAATAACCCACATCTGTTTGTTTACCTCGTATATATACCGGATATTACTACCATGTTTGGACCCATACGGACACACGATATCCAGCATTTAGAGAGCGAGTAGAATGGCCATCAACTATTGTCAACCATTGTCAACCATTGTCAACCATTGTCAACCATTGTCAACCATTGTCAACCATTGAGTATCCGGCGGGCTCTACACCATTTAATTGTGTTGTCACACAACCCCACGCACAACCGTCTACAATGGATTTTTAAAACCAGAAATATAAATCAAGACAGCCAGTAGGGAGGTCACGCTGCATGTCATATTTTGTTATACGCAAGAAAACAATGGAGTCATAGTGACTGCAATATTTGCTAGAAATAGCTTCGGGAAATGATCTATTGGGCATCTCAAAAACTAAGAAACGTGTTGAAAATCATGTAGAATTTTAGAGGAGGGTCAATAACATCTGCAGAACAGTAAAATGTATAGTTTTAAACACGTTTGGTGACCAAATTTATGTCGTACAATGCCGGAAAATTCACGTTTTGAAAATCCGTGGTCTTCAAAATTACAGGAATTCTAACTCATTCTAAACCTCACCAAATCATGAAATGAACCCTCGTCCACAAAAAAGTCCGTGTACGTATTGCTCTATCTGCTTGGAGATAGCGAAGACCACGGAAACCTCATAGCTTTATACCACTGAATGAAATCTGTCATTGACATTACATGGCGAAAATCGTACAGATTTGCACTGCAGACCTCTGTGTAGGGAGTGTTGACAATAGCATGACAATAGCAAGGTCGTTTGACTATTGTGTTTGTGCATGTTTGTGACGACTGACCCCGTTTAACAATCTTCATAGCTTTCATATAGGGCCATGTGTTTTGAACTCACCACCCAAAAAGGGTGGTGGCGTTGCATTTTTGGTGACAAATCATCCATCTCTCTCTATTAACTCAACAACTAAATGTGGTACAGCTATGGTTGAGGTGTCATGTGAAAGCCTATTTATCTAGCTACATTGTGTTAATAAATCAGGTATTTCTATACATGTTTGGCTGAGATATGATTGATTATGTTGTGAAAGTCAGGGGTGGTGGCGGTGGCGGCGGCGGCGGTGGCGGCGGCGCTGTGTGCAATCTCTATGGGGAATATAGAAAATGTTTCCCATTCTACGTTCAATTTACTATAACTCCTCATCCCTGTATGCTACAAACATGATTTTGCTCTCATTTTATAGATTATTTTATATTCTATAAGATTCTGTTTCAACAAATGTGACAACTATTGTGCAACAATTGTAATCATGAATCGATTGCGTTGTCCTTGGCCTTTTCCCTATTCGCTACACAGTGAACTTGCCCTAATTCATCGGTTTTACATACATGACTATAACAAAAGAAATATTTAACCGATGATAGCAAAATTATACATTTTTGGAAAGCTCTCAAATAGGGGAATCCAAAAATACCGTTTAAATCAGGATAGGGTACATAGCAAAAAAAATATACTTGTAAACTCTAATAAATATGAAATTTAAACGTTTGTGCTCATTTACTTCTCGATATAGTATATTTCAACATGTTTACCATTAACAACTATTATGTTCTGGTGGGTAATTGCATGAGGAACTTAAATATGCACAGTAAAATTATGATTGGGATAGGTATAAAATTATTATTGAGCTTAAATCAAAATATGAAAAAAATCGATATTTTTTGAACATTCTTAATCACAACATGTTACCATTAGGTCTTATTTAAATTCTAATAGCATATTTGGATTCCTTGTGAGATTACCGTTCAGAAAATATATACTTTTTATGGGGTAGAACAAATAGTTATTGCGATATGCTAATTCGAATCTCAGATGTTGTAAAATGTAAAAATCTGGACATGCAACGGTAAGGGTGGCGAGTTCAAGACACACGGCCATAGGGCTTGTGTGACCTAACTATTGACTGAAGATGCTGAATTTACAGCATGTTTGGATCAATATTAATCTATATGGCCTATCTGAAATCTTAACACGTAAGTATACTTGAGTCCAGTAAATACTAGAACAAGTGAGCCTACTTATCACAAGATATGTCAATATCGGTATAGCCTTGAAAGTAGTTGATCCAATGTGGTTTTTAACTTTAAAAAAAGGGGGGGGGGGTGGGGTGGACTCTCAGGTACAGCCTCCGTAAAACTGCCGTAACTGCCGAAAAGGGTTCAATGAATCCAAACCATGATAATGAAATTGACCATTTTGGAAAAAATTATAAAAAACATGTTTTTTGACCCATTTTAGGTTTGGAAAAGATAACTCAAAATATATTTTGTCACATTTTGTCATACTAGTTTTATGATAATCTTGATAACATTCCCCAGGAGCGGTTTTTTTTCTCTTCAATATCTTATTTATTTTTTGAGTTATAGACCAAAAAGTGCCAAAAAATGTGGCGGTAAAAAAAAAATCACATTTGTTGGCACTTTTTGGTCTATAACTTAAAAAATAAATAAGATATTAAAAAACAAAAAAAAGCTCCTGGGGAATGTTATCAGGATTATCATAAAACTAGTAATATAATAGTATGACAAAATTTGACAAAATATATTTTGAGTTATCTTTTCCAAACCTAAAATGGGTCAAAAAACGTGTTTTTTATAATTTTTTTCCAAAATGGTAAATTTCATTATCATGGATGGATTCATTGAACCCTTTTCTGCAAAAAACTGTATACGTTTATAAAGATTAAATGAATATTGAAGAAGTTACGACAGTTGTACGGAGGCTGTACCTGAGAGTCCACACCCCCCTTAAATGTTTTTCAGCATTCTGATGCACAATCATTACAGATTACATGCAACCAACATCATTACGTTTTGTACCGCGTGCAAGATGTTGTCATCCGGCATGGATACCTCGACTCACAACAAATCAACATGACATTCAAGATAATTGACCCCTCTACCTTTCTCGACCTCTAACGAGGTCAAAATGTAATGAAAGTGATCTTGTTGTGAGACCCATGAATGATTCTATTGAGAGATGATTAATAACAAACTATACACCTTTGTCTTTCAAACAATACACTTTTTGATCTCTAAGTGTGAACTATGACATCATAGCATTAGCTTAAAGTAAGCTCTCTTTGGACACTACCAAATCAATTATTTGGCGGGAAATTTGAATTGTTTGTGTAAAACACGAGCTAAACAAATTGCATAATATGACACCAGAAGCAGGTAAATCCCGATTTTATGTGTGCATAGTTATGATACCTAAGACAATAACTTAAAAATGTGTTTGATGTATCATAGTGAAGCTTTTATGATATACACTCGGCAAAAGAAGTTCTTGGACACTTAAATTAAATTAATATTTAATAGAATATATATAATTATATATATGATTATATATATATAATTGTATATCAAAATAAGCAGAAAGTAATCCTCTAACAGCTTAACATGGAATTTAGACATGATCACTCATGCATGGCAGATCCCATTCACTTGACAATGGCAAGAAGATTGTTAAAAATTGGATAATCCCTCCATTCAAATGACTGTAAATGCTCATTTCTTGCAATTTCCTTTTACGCACCTTACCATTGCTTAATGAATGTGCTCAGCCATGCATGAATGCGTACATCTTAATTTCATACAGACATGATAGAGAATTATTGTCTGCTTATTGTGACATGCAATTGTTTAATTTATATTAATTATTTATGTGAAATATTTGAACTTCAATGAGTGTCCAGGAACTTCTTTTGACGAGTGTAGATCTTTTCAGTTTAATTTTAATGAAGTGTATGTAATCAAATAATTTTAATATGTTTTTACTGTAAGCATTATGTGATATATTTATGAGTATTGTCCATTGGGTTTTATACTCTATACATAATCATATTGTCATTATTATATCTCATGTATTTTAAGCATGTATAATATTGGTATGGTATACAGGGCCCCGAGTAAAAACAGCTGCCAGCTGATTCGGGCAACCATGGGTAAAGATAATAAATAATAATTAAAAAATAATAATAACTTTAATCCCTGTATGAGAGGGGAAAGGTAAGGAGAAGCAGTAATAACCCATTTTCATTGATGAATGCCCAGTCAGTTAGTGAATGACTTATTTTGCGGACAATCAAACCATCTATGGAAAAATACAAGAAATTACCATATACGCCGATAGCAGATTATTTTGAACTGAACCAAAACGGCTAAAAACATGACATTTACCAAATTAAAGCTTACTGTGCCTTCAAAATCTAATCAGAAATATTGAAAAGTGCTTTAAATCATCGTGTATAATGATGTTGATAGTCAAAATACAGATATGCAGGGTGTGTCAAAAAAGTGTCCCATGTTAAACATGATTTCTTTGGCCTTGAAAAATATTGTTCGCGAAATATTAGTAATCATGTTTAACAATGTTTAATGTGCCATCAGGATTTTTTCTATCCATTTTGGAGCTTCCGTTGTTTTGTACACGTATATCAGACCTGTGGATGGTGTAAGAGATCTTTATCATTGATGGCCAGCTTACGATGTCAAATCACATTAAAAATGTGTGTCGCATGGCCCTTTTATTTCATTACGATCTCTCGGTCAATTGCGCAAATACCTCGATCGTTCTATAACAGAGCGTTTAGTTCACGCTTCCATTTCATCGCGACTGGACAGTTGCAATTGTCTTCTTTATGGACTCCCGGATACAGATATCTTAAAAAGCTCCAACGTGTACCGAATTCCCGATCTTGACACTTGGAATAGCTCCGTTATTATGAAAACGTGATATAATGTACACAATCTCAGTCTTTGCATCATTTATTTTCAGTTAGTTTGACGTTGCCCAAGATCTGATGTCAGAAACACAATATTCGATTACTGCTATGGCTTCAGCCTGGGATGGAGGATCAAACACAGCATACAACTGTGTGTCATCAGCGTACACCATTCTGTAATTCCATGAGCCTTCAAAATGTATCGGATGGAACCAAAGTATAAGATAAATTGGATTGGACCAATAACAGATCCCTGGGGTACTCCGAAGATAAGCAAATGGTTCTGAGATCAAGTCTGTCCCATGACAACCGACAGATCACGATCACAAAGATATGACTTGAACCATTTGTGAGGAATTCCTGTGACACCGCGCTAACATCAATTCATGATCTATGGTTTCGAACGCAGCTGAAAGATCTAACAGTATACGAATAGCTTCCTTGTTTTCATCGACCGCACGAAGAAGGTCATTCTGGAAACGTATTAACGCTGTCTCTGTTGAATGGTGTTGCCTGTACGCATATTGAAGTTCATTATGGAATCCGTTTTCATCAAGATACGCTTGCAAGTTGAGAAGATACAACACGCTCGAGAATCTTGGACAAGAAAGGCAAGTTCGAGTCGATAGTCGATAGTTCTTCACATTTTCAGGATCTGCTTTGGGAATTGAGATGGTCCCTTCTTGTTTGTATTAAGGATTAAGGATATACGCAAATGTATCACATATTACATATCCAGCCAAATATTGATAGATTTCAGTCAGTGGTTGAAACCTATTGTGTTTATGTTAATGACGTTACATAACCAAAGGTATCTAAATATCCAAAAGTGTATTGTATTGTTTGAAAGACAAAGGTTCATACATTGTATTAATCACACTATCCCTCAATAGAATCACTCATGCATCCCATACCAAGACCACTTTCATTACATATTGACCGACTTTCGTATTTGTGTTTGCTCTGGTGCTGCTGAACAATGCATTCTAATTATCAAATAAGGGATGGCATCCAGATTCATACGGATTGAACACCGTAGATCGGAGAGGGTAAAACGCACTGGGATAAACGGACAGTTTTGTGTAGATAAACGGTTCGCGGTTAAATAATGACCAACCAATACGTGTTTAGCATGTTACCATGCTTAGCGAACGCATTGAACAACTCTCGTGAACGGACCAGTGCGTTTACCCTCTCCGATCTACGGTTTTCAATCCGTACGAATCTGGATGCCATCCCTAACCGCGCTCTTGGCGACAGCGTGTTAAAATGCATATTTTGTGATTTTTTCCAGGGGCGCCCTCTATCCATGATTTTTTATCAAAATCATGGTTTTTAAGGGTTGAAAATAGATTGTCCGCTACAGTGAGTTTATTTTCACTCTATTTTCAGTCTAAAAATCATGATTTTGAAGTAATTAGGAATGGGATCGCTCTGTAACTCAGAATATATTCATGATTTATGATCAGAAATGTAAATCTGCAAGAAAATCCACTTTCATTTTTTTTTCAAGGATAGAGGGCGCCCCTGGAAAAGATCGCTTAATATGCCTTTAAATCGCTCACCTTTTTTAATCCGCTCTTTTGTGGTTTGTTTTCAGTGACGTCTTTGTTGACATCCCTTGTTATTGAGTTATCACCATCTGAGGAGGATTCTTCCACATCACTTCCATCATCATTAACATCATCTTCGTCTCCATCATCTAATAGCTCCAGTGTGGATGAAGTTGTCCTTTTCTCATATACGGCAGGCATCATCTCATGTGCATTATTATGCGAAGTACATTTCAAACATGATAAACATGAAATATGTCTCGACAAACAGTTATATGGTGTTACAAATACAATGTGCCATAGTCTGCTGCATGTGCACACCCTCCACATGTTTACCATTTATAACGTATGATTAATGACTTTGTCTAACATTTGTTAAATTTGTCTAACATCTCTAGTAAAATTAATGAACCATGTCAGGTTTATAGTGTTCCTCGTACGCATACAGCAACGGATTCTGGATAATGGCATGACTATTTTAATGCAAGATATTTCAACACCAGCTGGTTGTTCCTATCCAAATCGTTTACAGCATGGTGAAGTACGGCTCATCTACCATGACGTACGGTTCATTTACTAGTTTTACCTGCAAAGTTAACACAAAATTGAATTCGTTGAAATGTAAGGGTTGGTGATGATACATATTATAAGAGATTATAACATTCAGTTGAGTCTTAGTTTAAAAATAATTATTTTGGTTACCGATTGTTGCCATTGTATTATAATAGGCAGGTCACGGCCGATGAACATGATAAAAAGAGATCACGACCAACGTATTTTTGTGTGAATGCAAACGACCTCTGTATTATAGGTTTTGCCTGTTCTTAAAATATGAATATTCTCTCATCTCACATAAGTAGGGGAGAGCGGAGAGTGTCCGCCCTATTTTCATTTGAAGAGTTCTAGAGACACTAATTTTAAAGATTGAATGGACCTATTGATATTATGCGAAATATTGATATCTTGGCTACATACGACCATGATCTCAGTACTCCCTAGGCCTTACTGTAAAAGCAGGAGTAAATTATATCATCATAGGGCGTATGTGCCCCCCCCCCCTATAGCGCAATAAGTGCATTGACCTATTTAACTGCATCAAATCCATAATCAATCCCATACCTACTTAATGATAATTTACATTAAAACCTTCTCTACGAATATCTTTGGAAAAAAATCTATATGGAAAAAATGAAGAAAATTCACTTTTGTGAGGCAAAACTGGTTATTGGATGATGAGTTGACAAATATGTTATGGTGATCTATATCTGCCACGTTAATGTGGGAAGCTTGCAACATACTACTTTATCTATTGTGTGTTTGCCAAATACCGCAACCAGTGGCCGCAAAGAGGAGAATCACGTGGTGGGCGAACCTGACCATAGGGCGTACACTCCCCGTTCTCCCCTAATCGAGCATGATGTGTTCCAAGACATTCGTGTTTGATATTGCAGTGTGCCCTTGATTAACACTTGCGAACGTACAAGTTGGCCTGCGAGGATGAGCGATTATACACGTATTCGAGATCATTATTTTCACTTTTTGAACATTCTTGAGAATACTGAATTTGACTCTGGATGTAACATCAAATGCACGGATCGTCCCAATCACCACCATTATGACATGACCATCTAAACTCAATTCACCAACTGAGATTCCTTCGACATACACTCCGTCTTTTCCAGCTGGAGAGTACGCCATCATTTTATAATGTGTTTACGGCGCGTTTATAAACTGATAGTGTAGCAATTTAGGGGATTCTGTTGCCCAAACATGTTAAACGATAACATTACCCAAAACGCGTCATCCTTTTCCCTCAATACAACAATACATATCCGGATTATATCCCACATTCTATCATAGGAATCTCAGCATGACAAGTTGGATTTTATGCATTTTAGGCTGCATTATTTCATATGTTTGGCCCTAAAATTGGCTGCCATTGTGTGATCGTGACCGGGATCGTGATAATCATGATGATGATCAAAAACAGCAGTCATTTTCTACCATTTTCAACTCTGAATGAACCATGAATATAATGATAATTAATAATTATAGGCATGTTAAAACATGATATAGAAACTTCAACACGGATACTCTATACCTAACTAGTTGTGTATAAACGAATAACATTACAGAGAATCAGATAGATCATGGATAGATCATCCATTATTTCCTGTTTGTTATCTTTGCCGTTGTATGATAATTAGATCGCCTGCTGCCTAGAGCTTTTAAGAATGGATAGGCCTACGTATTATATATATCTTACCTTCAATCCAACGATGCACACCAGCCGGACCATTTTAAGTAAGTTGGACTTTGTTTGTTGTCATTTGCGTACTATGAACTATTATATTATTACATATGCTACACAAAAAACAGCATGTCACTTAAAAGTGATGTCTAAGGTCAAGACTCACGACCTGCACGTCCACGGAAATTTAAAGTGACATACACGTCAGTAAATATTTATTTTTCAAAGTCGGTGCATGACGACTTTGACACTTTAATTCAGATTCAGGTTTTGTGGTGGAGTCTATGAATTGCTTTTATGTATTTTAAATCAATATTTGTACCCAGATGTTTTTAAAATATATATGCGATCTTGATACGAAAATATAAACATATATCATGTTGTCATTGTGGAGAAATAATTAAAATTATATTAAAAGATTGTCATTGTAATTTCGAAATGACAAAGATTTGGCCAAACTCTACTAATACTATGCAGAGGGGACCACAGGGACCACCAGGCCCATCAGTAGCATGGTATTTGGCCATATCGATCACATTTCAATCAGCCTTACATAGCCAAAGGCAATCCAGTCTTGCCAGTATACCACCATTGGGCTAATTTTCGCTTAACAAAACTGCTCTAGAGACTATAGAGAGGCTACTATATACTAACTATAGTGTGATTTAATTACTGTCAAATGATTAACTTTACAATATCTGAAATGGCACTAGTTTCTAAAACATATTAAAGTTCAGTTTGAATTCCTTTTACACAATAAATTTCAAATGCCGCACTTTGGGCTGCACCTTTATGTTTAACTACCAACTAATAAGCATGGGCAATATCGCCATCCACTATATTGTTCTTTTATGGAGATGACGATTTGTCACATGCTGGGGGGGGGGGGGGGGGGGGGGGGGAATCAACATTTTGGAAGGCCCGAATATGCACAATTAACCCACAATATCATCTTGAAGTGGTGGTACACCAAATCAGTGAAAATATATAACATCTAAAAACATCTGTATACTTTGACCTATATTTGCGTCTTTATTTCTTGCCAGCTCAACTGCAAAGGGTTATCATGAGAGTAAGGTTTTGGATATGTATATACGTTGGAGGTCAAAATGTAAACTTGTTTACTTTATTAATAAGGTTTTATGCAGCGCATGCAAATAAGACTGGTTTGCTACCAGAAGTTGAGGCCGTTCAGTGACCCCAAGGTCGCGCATCAATAATTCAGGTCAGCAATCAGCTGACCTGTTCGCGCGCTTTTTCGTAACTCTCGGGCGGTGGCTGTGGCATCAGTCATTCCGTTTTTGGTTTCATACGGATCAGACGTCAGCTTTAAAAAATCCCACCCATCCCACCCTGTGACAAGGGTGCAAATGTTATATGGAATTGCCATAACATTGGCACAAATGATCGCAAGCTTTTAACAACTTTTGACATTTAGGCTCTTGGGTATTTTGGAAGTTGTGAGGGAAATTTGGTAATTATCGCCATATGGCGATGATATTTTCATTTTCACGATGTGCCATATGCAATGCACTGGTGGTGATGCCCAAGCCTACTACCAACCATTTTGCATTTAAACCAACAAACCACTGAGCATGCTGGGTGCCAAGTATAGCATGAGGAACCGTATTGATCTCTTACATACTTATTTCATTTATTATGGGAAGTTGTCTTTTACAAATGTAATATGAGAGTGTTTTGCATTGATATGATAATGAAGAAGTTTTTGGCGGGGTAGTCATAGAGATAAATAGTTTTTGGCGGGAATTATAATTTTTAATGATTAACATTATATAACATAACCTAATATGGTAGCAAACTGGATCATGTGACATCCACTCAAGAGTCCGATCAAGAAGAGTAGATTCATAACAGACAATGTAATTAATTATTCATAATTATCGTAATTTTATGATAAATACTTTTACAATGCTTACAATTAAAAAATGTAATCACATTTAAATTACCCAACTTAAATATTGTTTCTCTCTCTTGTTTCATCTGCAGATCGAGCAACTCATGGAGAACCACATTTGTTTGCAATTTTTTCACATTGTTTTTTGATGCAGTTCATTTATTGTTTATTCTATTTTTTTATTAAACATTTAGGCCAACAAAAAAAGGCATGTCTCAAATGACATGAGAGACTGAAAATCTAATGCGGTCTGCGGATTTTTTTGTTCTTTCAATTTAGACCTGATCGTCAATTTGTTTGGCCAAAAATTGGATTTTGCAAGATTTTTTGAGAAAATTGAAGAAAAAAAACGCGGGCGGTTTCGGGAATGCGCGCGGGTCATTTGAGACAAAATATTTTTTTGTGGCCTTATTGAAAGTTTTATTCTATTTATTCAAACCGTTTTTCAATTTTTTTAAATTAATTATTATTTTGGATTTTGGAAATTTATTTATTAAAACATTCTGTTTATTCTTTTTTTATTACACATTTATTGAAAGCATTATTCTATTTATTCAAACTGGGTTTTTCCCTTCAAATTTTATAGTTTATTATTTTGGATTTATTATCAAACTCACTCTGAACCAATTTTTTTTTTAAATAAAGAATCAAAGGTCATTACAAACAAGCTTGGTGACAATAATCTTATGGGTAACATGGGGTGTACACAGATTGACCTCTAATGACCCTTACATGACCTTTGACCCCTTTTTCTGTCAACACAAAAAAAAGACCATCAAAGGAGTAGAGCCGGAAAATGTCTCCAATTTCAAATACTTGGGAGCCTACGTTCTAGACACATTCCAGGAATTCAAATGCAGGAAAGCACAAGCATGGGTTGCCTGCAATAAACTGCAGAAGATCTGGAAATCTGATCTCGAAAGAACGACAAAAATCAGATTCTTCAAAGCCTGCGTAGAAAGCATTTTGTTGTAGGCCTACGGCTCCGAAACATGGACTATCAGCAGGAAAATTGAAGACAGAATCAATGGATGTTATACTCAACTGTTACGTAGAATATTTGACATCAGTTGGAGGGATCACATCCCAAACAGCTAAGCGTGGTATATGGCGATATACTATACACATGGAAAAAAGTATCGCACCACTTGTTGAAAAGTGCAAATGTGGCCTCGAATTTTGCCACCATGGTGTGATATTAAGGATCATTTGTTTGCGAAAACTGTCCAGCAAAATGTTATGCAATAAAAGGGACACATTTGAGTTTGTGACGTAATCGATGTAATGTTTTTCAAGGCCAATGGGAAAAATGCATAAAACAAGTTTGGATATAACGCGATATTGAGAGGCCCAATGATTAATCTCTATAGTTGTAATTCTCTGGTAACACATTCCAGCCTTCCAAGGTCAAAGGTCATCTGGGGTCAAATTTCAAAAGTTGCCCGATTGTCCTCAAATATGAAAAAAACACCCTTTTTCGTACACCCAACGGTTATGGGGTCAAAGGTCAAAATAAGTCAAATTTTAAATAAGTTCAAATGACAAAAACAATATTGCGGAAGTGGTGACCGAGGTCAAATAATAATACAAAAATCAACGGTGACCTCATCGTATAAACTGAATTTATGAGCAACAAAAAAATGGCATGTTTGGACTCATTCACTGCATTGTAAGCCTATAATGTATAAATGGAACATTTCTTGCACCAAATACAGAACTAATATAATGACTATTTTAAGTTTTTAAAGTCTATTCAATATCGAGATATACCCAAACTTGTTTTATGCATGTTTTTGGACAAAAGCATGCATTTTCCCCTTGGCCTTGAAAAACATTACATCGATTACGTCACAAACTAAAATGTGGCCCTTTTATTGCATAGCATTTTGTAGGACAGCTTACGCAAACAAATGATCCTTAATATCACACCATGGTGGCAAAATTCGAGGCCACATTTGCACTTTTCAACACAAAAAAAAGTGGTGGGATACTTTTTTCCATGTGTATATAACATCAACAATCAGGCAGCGCCGTTTATGTTTCGCTAGCCACTGCATGCGAACAACCAACCAGCCTATCTCCCGTCTAATTTTCTGGACCCCTCCTGGTGGGAAAGCTAACAGAGGCAGAAGATATCTTCAGTATCCTGATAACGTCAAGAATGATATGGGTTTAGATCCTCCAGAGATCCGCCAACTCATGAATGACAGGAAAGTCTGGGCCCAGTACGTTGCGATTGCTTCCTCCGTTTCATCCACGGAAGACCAATGATGATGATGATGTCAACACTTTAAACTATTTATTGCTGTTTTGGGAAGAACGCAATCTGAGGCAATCAATGGCGGTCAATCTGAGGAGCTCTACAATGGCGGTCTGTGGATAGGTAATAAATAGTGGGAGAGATGTGTGACTTTGCACAATTAATTTTTAAAGATGCCTGAAGGGTCACATATCAAAAAATAAATTCTGGCTCCTTCACTTCTTAATGAGTTCAAAAACTTTTTGATACCCCCTCTTATGTCAATTTCTAGTCTGTAATCATATACATTTTCTAATGGATTTTTATACTGAAAATCAGTGACGGAGATGACTCTATCGTGTGACCAACCTATAAACAATAAGGGGAAATCAATTAAATATCCGTAAAGATTGTGCCAAACATGTTTTTAATATGTTCCAGATGTTTATCTTTAGGACAAAATATTCAAAGCTAGAAAAATTTAAAACCGAGTTTCTAGAAACTTGAAATGTAACATTTACCGAAGAATGACCCATATAAAAAACTCACTTGAGAACGAATACAATTTTAAGTAGATAATGAACAGTGTGAACTTCTAAATAACAAACACACAAACAAGTCCTATACGGCCGGGTACCGGCCATTTGTATTTGGCCGGGTTCCGTACGGCCGGGTACCGGCACATTGTAGGACTTAATTAAAAAAAGGCTACACATATTAATTATATTAGTTACAGCCTATTTGTTGGAGATTACGGTACAAGAACTTTCGTATAACCATATAATTATAAACATACTATGAATGTGGGGGGGGGGGGGGGGGGGGGGGTAGTGTCAAAAAATTTCGCACGGTCACAAAATTTCGCACGGTCAAAAATTTCGCACGGTCCCACAATTTCGCACGGTCGCAAAATTTCGCAGTACAAAAAAAAAAAAAATCAACAAATAATGCCCAATCCTTAGTCTTTTTGGCCTAGGTTTTATTTTTTTTCCTTATGAGATTTTAGCGTCCCGGTCTTACGATTTTAGCGTCCCGGTATTTGGAGCCAGGGGGGGGGGGGGGGCAAGTTGCCCCCTGCCCCCCCGGTCGGTACGCCACTGCACTAATATGCCTTACAAAATCATACACTGTTTTATGCCTGTCTGACCACTGCATCATACAAAATCCTTCAGTGTAGGTACACCCCTACACCATATCATAAAATCATACAATATTTTCTAGTTGGATGATTTTTTCTGATGTAGTGGGGTTAGGGTTCTAATACACTGATATACAACTGTACTGATAACATGGTTGCCTTACCGTAGTAGCTCAGAGCCTGGTGTTACGGAGTGGTAAGGCCTAGTAAATTAATACTAGGCCTATTCTTAAAAAGACAAAAAATAAATATCTGTCACTTACCCGCCTCGTAGTATACATTATCGTTTATTGAAATAATCAAATACCTGAAAAGGTGATAAAGTACCTCAACTCACGTGAAGACGTGAAGTGAGCCAACTGATATCTCAATTTATCCTACCATCGAGACGATTCTCGTGTTCCTTTTGGATAAGCGCCTGCAATTATTGACTAGATATATTCCGTATCCGACCCCCGTATCCCGTATCCGGTCAGTAAGGAACTGCGCATGCGTTGTAGTAGGATTTCTACGCCGACGTGACGATCGTCGGATTGAATCTGAACTTGCTCGGGTTTTAGGTGATTACTACTTTACAGAATCGTTTGTTCTTGTTTTGTTTTAATAGTGTTTTAGTAGGATAAAATCGTTATTAGGTGAGGTTGGGTTGGATACGGATAATGTGCGCCCTCGTCCCGATACAGAATCCTCGGCTAGATATACTCCGCTTTGTTCGGGACAAAGCCGATGTTGAAGCAATCAGGAAAGACTTTTCTGAATTCACAGCAGAGTTTAAAGCTAACTCTACACTGCAAAAGGTTGCTTAAATATTTGCTCAACATTTTACACAACGTTGTTGAAGTATGCAACCGCTTAACAGTTGCGTAAAATTTACCCAACACCGTTGGATAACATGTTTTCACCAACAGTTGAACAATTCCAGTTACTCAGCAGTTGCACAAATTTAATAACACAACAGTTGGGTATTATTAATTAACCTTTTGTTGGGCATTTTGTGACTGTTGCTTAATTTGCGAATTGTTTTCATTATATATTGAGCATTTTTGTATAGCAACTGTTGCTTAATTTATCAAACATAGCCATATGTTGGGTATTTTATTTGTGTCATATTTTTATTATATATTGAGATCTTTGTATAGCACCATGCGGTAGGCAAAATAATGTGAATTCTGGGCGATGCAGCAGAGCTACATACATCACTTCCTCCCGGTAGTGAACCGGTAACTTGTAATGGGAATTCTAGGCGATACAGCAGAGCTACATACACTATTCCCGTTCAGTAGTGAATCTGTAATTTATTTTAACATGTTATTAAACTATAGGCTTATACATGATATCTGACATCTCTTATCAATGGTGTTATTACTATTTGTTTGTTTGTTTGTTTGTTTACACGGTCGGTCCGTACAGACACACGCTTGGGTCCTGAAGGGACCAGACTCAAGCAAATTGCTTGGGCCAGGCTTAAAAAGCCTATATAAGCATTCTGGTTGAATTATTATTAAAAACAGCCACTCCCAACAAATAAAGTTAACAATTTTGCTGTCAGCCTTCAGACATGAGAAAAGAATAGTCTTGATCCAATCTCATTGTGAACGTTTGCCAAACATAGTCTTGCTATCTGGGTATGAAGGTATAAATAGTCCATATTATATAATACATAAACATATTTATGTGATTCTTTTGGTGCAAAATATATCACATGACATGAACTATTCAGTATATGTCCATGTCGTGTATTTTTTGGCTATAAAAATCGACTATTCCATATTCATCGCTATAACACCGTTGAAATGATATTCATAAACAATTATATGTCAAACAAGGATGGCAATTTTAAACTATTTGTCAGTGTATTCCGTGTTGGATGCTAAGACAGAATAAATCTAATTGTGGTCCTGCGCTGCTTAAAGGTATATTATGTGATCTTTCCAGGGAACGCCCTCAACATCGAAAAAAAAATAGAAAGCAGATTTTCTTGCATATTTACATTTCTGATCATAAATCATGCATACATTCCAAGTTACAGGGCGATACGATTCTTAATTACTTCAAAATCATGGTTTTAGAGTGAAAATAAACTGTCGGAATTCCGACAGTTTATATTTTTCACTCTAAATTCACTCTAAAACCATGATTTTGAGGTAATTAGGGATCGTATCGCTCTGTAACTTGGAATGTATGTATGATTTATGATCGGAAATGTAAATCTGCAAGAAAATCTACTTTCTAAAAAAAATCATGAATAGAGGGCGCTCTCTGGAAAAGATCACATAATATGCCTTTAAATATTTACTCAACATTTTACACAACGTTGTTCAAGTATGCAACCGCTCAACTGTTGCGTGATTGTCCTCAATGCTCATGCAACAGTTGCTAAAGTGGAATATTTTTACGCAACATATTTTAGCAACAGAAACAGTTTCCACCAACATTTTAAGGACATTGTTTTCGACGAATTGCTCAACGCTGGGGATTTTTTACTTTTATACAACGCCTAACTTTCTACATAATTAAATGAATTTTAATCAACACGTCAACCAACGGATGATAAAAGTACTTTTAGCAACGTATTTTAAGCAACCTTTTTGCAGTGTACCACCAATTCAACAGACAATAAATGGACCGAAATTAGTAAGACCATCAAGCGTACTACGGAGAAAAATGTTCCCCAGACATTGACAAGTCCTAGATACGACGTCCCTTGGTTCAACAATGAACTTCGTAAACTCATCAAAAAGAGACGCAGATTTTATAACAAACGCAGACAGACCAACTCTCCAATTGACATCGAAAAGTACAGGAGAATTAGGAACCTTACTTCAACCAAATTAAAACGAGCCAAAGCCAAATACTACAATGATATGCTGGGTGAAGCAATTGTATCCAACCCCAAGACTTTCTTGTCATATATCAAAAGCCTTAAAAATGAGAACATGGGAATTGCAGATCTTAAAAACAACAAAGGCAACATTGTTAGTGACAACAATCAGAAGGCTGAGCTGTTGAACTCCCAGTGTGTGAGTGTATTCACCAGTGAAATAGGTGACCCATCTGTAATGGAATCCGACCCAGTTAACGATATGCCGCCGCTTAAAATTACTTCTGAAGGTGTCGAGAAACAATTGGCTGACCTAAATCCTTCAAAAGCACCTGGTCCAGATACGCTATACCATCCTGGTTCCTAAAGTAATTTGCTACAGATTTGGCACCTCTACTTATAGATTTATTTCAAACCTCGGTTGACTCCGGTAAAATACCAGACGAGTGGAAGCAAGCTAATATCACAGCTCTCTAAAAAGGGTGACAGATCAGACCCAGGGAACTACCGTCCTGTGTCGTTAACTTCCATTTTATGTAAGGTTCTGGAGCATATTGTTCACAGCCACATCATGAGGCATCTTCAAGATCATAATATTTTGGTGGATAATCAGCATGGATTTCGTGCAAAGCGCTCAACTGAATCACAACTAATCCTGACGATTGATGACATAGCTTGTAGTCTGAATGATAAAAAGACAGTTGCTGTCTTGGACTTCACCAAGGCATTTGATAAAGTGCCGCATAAACACCTCCTTCTGCCATAGGACGTACACTTCCCGCTCTCCACATACATGTATCTCAAACCCCTTTCTCAAAACTGTCGCCAAGATAGTCCAAAGATTGGATCCGATTAGTCACTCAAGCTGGATCGACATACTTTTACACCATGTAAATATTGCTTTAAAAAAATCACAAATTTAGAGAAAATAAATTCAGGAATCGCCAAATTATTAGCACATTAATACAGAACGTTGAACCGAACATGGTTAGTGGTTTATAGTGGTTCTATCGGATTTTCAAAAGATAGAATTTTGATCAAACATGGACGTCTGTTCGATCTTTGCAATGAAATGTAAGTTTGTGATGTTTTGGAAGGCTTGTTTTGGCCGAGAGAGGGCTGTTGTATGTAAATACATGGCAGGTAGGACTACCTGCCATGGTTAATACTATGTAGAAGATCATAAACACCTATGGCTATAAAGGCGACGAAAAAAAAACCACGGGCGGACGGACTTGTCAAGTAGGGTCGATCGGTTTTTTTTCTTCTTTTCTTTAAACCTTAAATGTCACTAAAATCTTCCTATATCGTGAATTCTTTTAAAAATGGGTGAAAAACAAATTTTGACAGATTTTCAGCCCCAAAACGGCTGATTTTACATGATTTGAGATTTTTTCTCTCCTAAAAAACAGGGTTTTTTCCCCCTCGCCTAATGGTACATTCTAGCTGAATTTATAGCCTTTGATTGTGACTAGCCGTTGATACTAAACAATATTATGGTGGTGCAGTGGTGCGTGTATTAGTTTTTACATTGCCATTGTTAACATGCGCGTCGGTCAAGGACAATCGGTACATCGGAACGTCTTGTACCTGATTTTTGTCAGGCAAATTTGTGAAATAAGCAATAAAAACTGAAATTATAAAGAAAATAACAAGAAATCCAATGCCTTTTTCATTATTGTTTTTTATAGACAATCCTTTAATGACCCTCTCTTTAAGAACCATTTGGTTTTTAAGAGAAGATTTTCTATCGGCTTTTGTGAATATCTGAAATTTGTCAGAAATAGACACCTTTTGACTCTTATAATTATATTGGGTCAGTCACATGTATGCCAATATCATTTGAGCTACATGCTACAAAACAGTGACAACTGTGCAATATGAGGCGCTCATACAAGGGTACACAGATTATAGGTTTCCATAATCTGTGGTATAGGCCTTCCGTTTGTTGAGATTTGGATGGTGATAGACCTGGAATCGGTCGTTCGCTGTTCATACACTGATGTCGGAGACCGAACCCGAGACCGAAGCGACCCATCGATGGATGGTGTTGATAAGTTGTTTCTTCAGCAAGATGTTTGTTCAAGGAATTCGCAAATCATTTGGTGTACTCTTACCAATATTGGACCGAGAATTTCACACGGAAGTATGGTTCCTAGGATCGGTAGTGGCTACCTTTTGCGCAGTTGGTGATTTTATAGGTATAGAATATGTGTAGCTAAAATGATATACGGCAGCAATACACTATTGCCTTTGTTTGGTGTAATATGGCAGTACGCCTTCGGGTTACTAAAGATACAAGGACGTATTCAGGACTGTTCTGATGGCGGTCGGTGCCAAATGTTCATCCTTGTAAGCGAAGCGACCAGTGGGGGAGGGGTTCAGGGGTGGGGTGGGGTGGGGGGGGGGGGGGTGTGGGGAGGGGTTCAGGGCCCTGCGGGCCCCCTGGAAGCTCATGGGTTTTCGGTATTTTTAAGGCAAATATTCAGCATGCTGAAGCAGTAATTTTGGAATTTTCTCACATGCCTACTAACTAAAAAACAATTATTCCTGCATATACAGGGTGTCCCAAAAATGTTAACACTCCGGGCACATAAGATATCTTAAAAGGACAGGAACACACGGGTCTAATCTTGATATATTATGAAAGCTGAGTAAATAAGCTTTCATTTGCATTTTATTGCGTTCCAATTGGTTATTTAGAACGGGAGATATGCTTCAGCAAACATGAGGAAGCAAAATCGGCTTGGTCCAATCCTCTCAGTATGAAAGTAAAGCTTTTAAAATGCACGAGGTCAGAAGTCACAAACTGGTCCAAAAAATTGTTTCACTTCTAATAATGTTGAGAAATGCACCAATTCTGATTAAACGGGACAAAACTTAAGTTTTACATACTTAATGACCCACAAACTATATATTGTTGGAAAGCTTATGATTCAAGTTTTTCATTTTTGCAAAAAAGAATCAAATTATACAGGGTGTGTTAATTTTTTACAGGGTGGAACATAAAAAAGTTGATCGTTTTTGCTCCTCACAAAATATTTTGATAGTTTGTACAGTTAGGGTTTAGCTGAAAATAGTCACTAAAATCAGAACAACCGCAGAAGGTGCTACCAAATTTGCTTAGAATCATTTGCCCAAAATGTACACAGGAAAAGTACAGGGTGTCTAAAATGATGATGAAATAATGCATAAAATGAAGGTTTGTATATAATATTCTATGAAATTTAGTTAGCATGGACTATTTAATTTAAAAGAAAATGGTTATCAAAATGAACTATATGAATATCGTTAAAGTTCCTTTTATTTTGAATACAGGGTGGTCCAAAATAGGTCTAAATAGCAAATTTTTCATAAATCTATGAACAATTCTGTGAAGAAACACTTCTTGATTTTTTTGTTAAATGTTTTACTACCCAGGGTAGAAAAGGACCGAAGAGTCACACAAATGAAATAGAGAGACTGCGATTTGGCCATTGTTTAATCAATAAAATGAATAAAATAAAATGAATTCTTTACATTAAAACACTCCCTGAATTGAACATCATATTCTAGTAGAGAATGTCTAGATAACAATTCAATATTAGTATTCATAGTAGCAGGCAGATGTTATTAACACATATGAGAAGTTTGAAAACTTTCCTATGTATACTTTTAAAATGGCATCAATTTCAAAAGTTCTAGTTTTCCGCTATTTTGTGTAGAAACCTATCGGCGCCTCATCCACCGGCGCCTCATCCACCGGTCCCACCCTTGACTCACTCGACGTTTAGATTGATAACTTCACTGTTGCTAAACATGTGGCTTTAATTCTTTTTTTATTCGGTAGCTGGATATATTGTCTTTAATATGATACCAAAAATGTTATTTTTTTTGACAACTTCTATTTAAAATAGAGACACGTATCACGATTTTAAGGATTTTTTGAAACGATCCCACCTTATTTGATATACCTATTAGTGACCTGTGACCACGAAGCAAGCAGCAACATGATTAAGTCACACACACACACACACACACCCACACATCAGTTAATCTATTCTTTGTTCTTTTCAACGCATTCTTTCGATTCTTTTTAAGCTTAAAAGACATAAATAAATATATTCCACATAAATTATAAAGGTATTTTGTCATGAGTTCAAGTTCTATACTCTTTTTCCATGTGCAAGGTAATTTATTTAATTGGATGGACCATTTCAACAAAGAACATGAAATGTTTCAATTTCAATTTTAAAGACTGCTTTATTGCAATATATATAATTTATGTGGAATATATTTATTTATGTCTTTCAATCTTGTGAATCGAAAGAATGCGTTGAAAAGAACAAAGAAGAGATTAACTGATGTGTGTGTGTGGCTTAATCATGTTGCTTCTTGCTTCGTGCATTTTAAAAGCTTTACTTTCATACTGAGAGGATTGGACCAAGCCGATTTTGCTTCCTCATGTTTGCTGAAGCATATCTCCCGTTCTAAATAACCAATTGGAATGCAATAAAATGCAAATGAAAGCTTATTTACTCAACTTTCATAATACATCAAGATTAGAACCGTGTGTTCCTGTCCTTTTAAGATATCTCATGTGCCCGGAGTGTTAACATTCTTTTGGGACACCCTGTATATAGGTATTACTATTACACTCTCAGAACAAACGTTAACATCTTTAAACGTGTTGGTTAAAATGTTAACCAACGGGGGATTACCAGGTGAACCACATAATTGGTTGGTTAAAACCGTAACCAGCAGCTGTTGGTTAAACTTTATCATGTGGTTGGTTACAATTTTTAATCATTTGTTGGTTAATATGTTTAACCAACAGTGGTTGGTTAAAAAAATTGGTTAAACTTTTTCTTTTGTGCTTAGCTTTAACATGTGGTTGGTTAAAACTTGTAATAATTTGTTGGTTAATTCTGCTAAACTTAACCATTTGTTGGTTAATCCTGCTTGATGTATAACATGTGGTTGGTTAAAACCTAACCATTTGTTGGATCTGCTTCATACGAAACATGGGGTTGGTTAAAACCTAACCATTTGTTGGTTAAATCTGCTTCATATTTAACATGTGGTTGGTTAAAACCTAACCATTTGTTGGTTAATTCTTTTATTAATATGCATTGGGCAGTTGCTCTATTACATGGCTATGAAGTGTTGCTGCGATATCATGGCAGACGACGGAGTTGTTGAAATGCTCACCAACACCAAGTGTTTCAAGGTACAGAATTGATTTCGTAATACTGTTATTTAATAATTATGTAAGGCGAGGTAAATAAATATACATGTAGGGGGGGGGGGGGGGGGGGAGGGGGAGTAGTGTCAAAAAAATTCGCACGGTCAAAAAAATTCGCACGGTCACAAATTTTCGCACGGTCACAAAATTTCGTACGGTCACAAAATTTCGCAGCCCATTTTTTAGCGTCCCGGTATTGCGAATTTAGCGTCCCGGTATTTGGAGCCAGGGGGGGGGGGGGGGGGGCAACTTGCCCCCCCCCCTTCCCCCCCGGTCGGTACGCCCCTGATTACGTGGGCTGTTTCGAGCAGGGCTACGAAATCCCCCGCGAAATCGACGGGAACGCGGGAACGGCGTTCCTAGAAAAGAATCATGGGTCACAGAAAAACACTTGTATCACAAAATATGTCATAATAATAAGCATAATCACTATAAATGAATATTTGTGAATAAAGTGTCTTATATTGACAATCTTAACTCTCAAAAAGGCTGCATAAACCATAAACTTAGTCATTGGGCTTCTCCCTTCTAGAAGTCTGTTACGCTGGAAATGAATTACAGGATAATTAAATTCATTCCTGCTAATAAGGTAAAATGCCTGTGTGAAATTAACCTTACTCTGTTATGAATTGCCTGACCCTAGGGTAAGATTGGTTTTCACAGACTTTGGGTACAATGCTTAGGTACAATGTGAAATCAATCTTGCCCTGTTATTATGCTTGTCAAATTTCAATTTATCAGTTATCAGTCATTAGTCTATGACTGATAACTGATAAATTGAAATTTGACATTTTGATTTTGAAAATTGACCGACCCACTTTTTGCGTTTTTCAAGATTTTTTATTAGAATTGTTTTTTCGAATTTTTTGAAATGCAAAATACCTCAAATCTTGTAAAATTAGCCGTTTTTTGGCCGACAATCTGTCGAAAAATAAATCCCGATTTGTGCAGATTTTAGGGTAAAAAATAAATAAATACAAATTTTAAAAACAAAAAACACTCTGACCGACCGACCCTACTTCACAGGTCTGTCCGCCCGTAAAACAGGTTTTCCCCGTCGCCTAAAGGCATACAGTCAATAGTTGGTCACCCAAGCCCTATATGAAAGCTATGAAGATTGTTAAACGGGGTCAGTCGTCACAAACATGCACAAACACAATAGTCAAACGACCTTGCTATTGTCATGCTATTGTCAACAGTCCCTACACAGAGGTCTGCAGTGCAAATCTGTACGATTTTCGCCATGTAATCTCTATGGCGGATTTCATTCCGTTGTATGAAGCTATGATGTTTGCGTGGTCTTCGCTATCTCCAACCAGATAGAGCAATACGTACATGGACTTTTTTGTAGACGAGGGTTCATTTCATGATTTGGTGAGGTTTAGAATGAGTTAGGATTCCTGTAATTTTGAAGACCACGGATTGTCAAAACGTGAATTTCCCGACATTGTACGACATAAATTTGGTCACTAAACGTGTTTAAAACTATTCATTTTATCGTTCTGCAGATGTTATTGACCCTCCTCTAAAATTCTACATGATTTTTAACACGTTTCTTAGTATTTGAGATGCCCAAATAGACCATTTTCCGAAGCTATTTCTAGCAAATATTGCAGTCACTAAGGGACGCACCATTAGATTTTCAGGGGGGGGGGGGGGTAGGAAGTTTTCGGAAGAAAAAAAATTCCGCCTCTATGCAGGCCAAAAAAAAAAAATTCACCCCCTGATGAGTAAAAAAAAAAAAAAAAAAATTGTACCCCCACCCAACTCAATATGAATGGATACATTAAAAAAAAAAATTCGCCGCCTCCGGCGGCGCAAAAAAAAAAATTCACCCCTTGCGGCCGCCAAAAAAAAAAAATTCTCCCCCAAACCCAACTTCCTACCGCCCCCCTGAAAATCAAATGGTGCGTCCCTAAGATTCCATTGTTTTCTTGCGTATAACAAAATATGACATGCAGCGTGACCTCCCTACTGGCTGCATATTTTAGGTGAACCTAGCCTCCCGGCCTAGCCTATGATTATTTAATATTTACCTGTTGACACTAAAACAGTATTGTGGTGGTGCAGTTACTACAGTGGTGCGTGTATTGCATTGTCATGTCATTTCAAGGACTTCTCTATTGACCGGGTACATCAAAAGGTACCTGATTTCGGTCAGGCAAGTTTTAGAAATTATAAAGAAAATAACGAGAAATCAAATTATTTTTTTATAGAAAATCCTGTTATGATTGATCCCTCTCAAAGTTTTGATTGATTATTAAATCAGCTTTTGTGAATATCTGAAATTTGTCAGAAATATTCACCTTTTGACTATTGGGTCAGTTACATTGTGTGTGCCATGCTATCATTTGAGTTATAAGTATGCTACAAACAGTGACAACTGAGCAATATGAGGCGCTCATACAAGGGTACACAGATTATAGGTTTCCATAATTTGTGGTACAGACCTTTTATTTGTTGAGATTTGGATTGTGATAGAACTGTAATCGGTCGCTCGCGGCTCAAACACTGATGTCGGGGATCGAACCCGAGACCGAAGCGGCCCATCGATGGATGGTGTTGATAAGTTGTTTCTTCAGCAAGATGTTTGTTCAAGGAATTCGCAAATCATTTGGTGTACTCTTACCAATATTGGACAGAGAATTTCACACGGAAGTATGGTTCCTAGGATCGGTAGTGGCTACCTTTTGCGCAGTTGGTGATTTTATAGGTTTGGAATATGTGTAGCTAAAATGATATACGGTAGCAATACACTAATTTCTTTGTTTCTTGTAACATGGCAGTACGCCTTCGGGTTACTAAAGACCTATTGCTTAGTCACAGTGTAGCACAAGTGCGTATCCAGGACTGTTTTGATGGGGCTGCAGGGGCCCGCCTTAGGGCCCCTGGAAGCTCATGGGAATTCGTCATTTAAAGGGCAAAGATTCAGCATTATGAAGCAGTAATTCTGGAATTTTCTCACATGCCTACTAACTTAATTTTTGTTTATTCCTGCATAAAGGCCAAGGTATTACTATTACACTCTCAGAACAAACGTTAACATCTTTAAACTTGTTGGTTAAAATTTTAACCAACGGGGGATTACCAGGTGAACCACACAATTGGTTGGTTAAAATCGTAACCAACAGCTGTTGTTTAAATTTTAACATATGGTTGGTTACAATTTTTAATAATTTGTTGGTTAATATGTTTTAACCAACATTGTTTGGATACAAAATGTTGGTTAAACGGTTTTTTTTGTGCTAAACTTTAACACGTGGTTGGTTAAAACTTTTAAACATGGGGTTGGTTGAAACATAACCATTTTGTTGGATCTGCTTCATATGAAACATGGGGTTGATTAAAACATAACCATATTTTGGTTAAATCTGCTTCATATTTAACATGGGGTTAGTTAAATAAGCTTCATATTTAACATGTGGTTGGTTAAAACCTAACCATTTGTTGGTTAATACTTTTTATAATATGCATTGGGCAGTACATGTAGCTCTATTACATGGCTATGAAGTGTTGCAGTTATCATGGCAGACGACGGAGTTGTTGAAATGCTCACCAACACCAAGTTTTTCAAGGTACAGGATTGATTTCTTAATACTGTTATTTAATAACTATGTTTAAAGGCCAAGTAAAAAAATATACATGTTTCGCGTCCCAGCCTTTTTTAAGGCCCCGTGGATTTATTTTTTATTAAAAAATAAAATAAAACAAAATGTTGTTTATATGGGTTTTTTCGAAGTCCTAAAGTATGAAACATTACCTTAGATGACCCATATTTGTCCCCAAATAATTCACATAATACCCCATAACCCACACCATAGCTATGGTAATTTATAGTATAAGATCCTAAATTACTAAATACATTTGTATTTCATAATACTCTGATTGAAAGTATGACTTTTGAGGACCGTTTTCAGTGTAAAAAATACCATTTATTTTTAAAAGTAACAACATCCAACTAAATTCAGTAAACTATGTTGTGCTTATAACATGATGCACCATTAAAAAGATTTATAGTTTTTGTATAAATTCTTTTGATTTTTTTAATTTTTGATTTTTAGTCAACACAATTATAACTTTATTTCTTATGCACGTGATCTGGTAAAAAGATGTTTCATGTATGTACATGTATGATAGAAATGATAACACATGGGTTAAGAAGGCATTTCGTTAATACACAGATTTACCATTTTGCATTACCACATCACAGGCATATGAACCACAAAAATAATTGTTCAGACATGAATTTGCAAATATACATGTATTTCTATTATTATTTCATTGTTATATCATGTAACAGGCAGCACTTCTCACTCATATTAAAGGATAATTTACTGAATTTAGGTATTTTTCAAATGTTAAATAATTTGCTATTATTATCTACCGATAGCCCCTGCTTTGGGGCTATTGGACGTCGGAACTCTTGTCCATTTTTTTTCTGAGAAACTGTATTTTAAAGAGTACCACCACATGGACCATGTCGTTTCTTCGTACAATGCTTCGTTAAGAAGTTACAAGCAACACTTCTCTTGCCATATTTAATGTTGATTTACTGAATTTTAATATTTTTAGAATGTGCCATGTGGTTTAAAATTAAAATTGCAGAAAATTTGCTTTTTCATTTGTTTATACCTCTGACATTTTTGAAAATCTTGACTTGGCGGTAACCAATATATTACCTGATTTCATTCATGGTTATCCGCCGGATAACCTGATTTTTGTCCATAATTTGAATACTGGAACTGTTTAACACTGCTGCTAACACTAACAATGTAAATATGTTCAGTTCTTGTTTGTCTAACAATTGTCTCTTTTTTAAATTATCATTTCATTTATTCCATGGATTGCCAGAAATTTTAAATGGCGGCCATCTTAAAAAATAAAAAGCCCCTCTTCCTCCTTTTTTTGAAAAACCCTGACGTGAAACTTTAAACAAATTTACTTGGCCTAACTGTCTGAGCTTTGTCTACTAGTATTATTGTATTGACCAGGGGCATCGTAAATGTTCATCACTATTTTTCAACATATTGACATAAAATTCATCACATTTTGGTTCACAAGTATCTATAACAATCAATTAACATGTAACAGTTGATGAAATGGCTGAGGCACCTTCTATATTCAAGAAAACATGACTTAAAAAGTTGTTTGCCCTATACACGCTACAGTGAAAATACGATGGAGGTCTATGGTAGGCTCCGTAGCTAAGCTTAACCATACGAGTACATGCATGATAGTGTTGTAGTTTAGTGAAGGTAAAATAATTTCCTAAATCTGCCTTTTTTGATAGACAATGCCATAATATTGTTTGGCTCAGACAGTTACATAATTATTAAATTGCAGTATTAAGAAATCAATTATTGTACCTTGAAACCCTTGCAGTGGTGTAGCTATGTTATTCATATTGGGGGGGGGCGATAAATGCAAATGAACCGACGCACTTTTTGTGAGTTAAGAAATGCGCGCGTAGCGCGCGAACATTTTCGACTTTACACCTATTTTTGCACGATTGAGCTACATTTTGGCTCTAAACAAGGTTGTACCAAAGAATATTGCATTTTTTACTTTTAACCATCATGATTCCTTGATTCCTTTGGTCAAATGAACAACCGACACGACGTCAATATTGGGGGGAGGGTTAAAAATTAAGCGTTGGTTAAAAATTACTTTTAATACTGCGTTGGTTGAAGAGTAAAAATATAATTCATTAGTTTATTCAATTAAGCATCATAATTTTAGCCAAAAATAGGTCATAACAAGATTCCCGCCAAATGATTCAATGATGGGAAAATATTTTGTGCAATCCGCAATTGTTAGACCACGTCAGAATTTGTGTATGAAATCAATGGTGTCATTTTCCGCCCCTGGTATATTGTGCCCATTATTGGTCCAATATTGGTTTAACATTGGCGCTCTTCAATTGGCATCATGTTGCCAACCAATATTGGACCAATATTGGTTTTACATTGGCGCTCTTCAATTGGCATCATGTTGGCAACCAATATTGGTTCAATATTGGGCACAATATACCAGGGGCGGAAAATGACACCATTGATTTAAAGTTTAACCAACACCTGTTGATTACGGTTTTAACCAACCAATTGTGTGGTTCACCTGGCAACCTCCGTTGGTTAACATTTTAACCAACATGGTTAAAGATTTTAACCTTTGTTCTGAGAGTGTAATGTTGAAACCTGTAGGAAAAATGAGCGCGAATCGAGAAAAAAAAAAAAAAATCAGTTTTTAAACTAAAACGGTCCAGAAAAACGTTCCTGAAGCCATCTTGTTAAGCTTGAATAATGAAACATTGAAACTAATACGTGCAAAGCGCTCAGAAATTGGCATTTTTAACACTAAAAACGTTTTTAGCGTCCCCCACACTCTCAGAACAGGTACCGTATTAAAAAACCATGGGTTAAAAGAATCTTGTACCCCCCCCCCCCACTTGCGCCGCATATGCCCCTGCCCCGGGCCCCACCTTCTTCCTCCCCTACCTCCCCTCTTCCTGCTTCTTCTCCTCTTCCTCCTCCTCCTCCTTTTTTTAAAACTCTTTTGTCAATGGTGGGGGGGGGGGGGGGGGAGGGGGGGGAGGGGGCCATTGCCTGCTGGGCCCCAATAGACACGCCACACTGGTGTAGCAGCTGGGCCCCAATAGACACGCCACACTGGTGTAGCATGTATTAAATGGGCAGTGGTTTTCTCCGGTAGGGCGGGGTTCCAAAAATGTCATTTATCGTGGTCATTCTTTTTTATGCCCCCCCCCCCTAAACGAATGCGATTACTTGTATGACCCCCTACTCAGATGTTGATTATTGTTATGACCCCCCTCCCCCAACACACACACAAAGCTTATATACTTATAAAGCATATGGCCATATGTTTTGAACTCGCAACCCTTCCCGTTCCATGTCCAGATTTTTACATTTTATATACACCATCTGAGATTCGAATTAGCATATCGCAATAACCACTCCACTTATTCTACCCCATAAACAGTACCGTATACTCACCCAGCCTCGTGCTCGCACAAACAGATATGCTGAAAGCCCCATTCCTTATTATGTGAAGTTGATCAACAGTGATCTCCCATAATTTGCTTCGCATATCCTTATTTGGCCTTGTCCCTTGTTGTTTGCCATGTACCTGCCCAGTATGTTGTCTATTTGTGTATTGAATTGTTTTATATGTATTCCTTGCTTTCCATGGGCATATACAGGATAGAAAACTAAATCTGGAATTAAATTGGACGGATGTAGGGTCACATTTCAAAAACGTAAACCTTCAATCTTGAACCTTAGCCAACATTGGAAATCTTTAACGGACATCTTTGATAATTTTTGCCTACGTTTTCTCCAATGAAAATGAAACTTCGGGGAAAAACAGGGAATAAGCGCATACTTTGATTGCGTTATGAGCTTTATTTTCCGTACATAGTAACCGTATTTAATGAGAAAATGCGCCCAGCGTGTGGGTTTTGTTCTGTTGTTTTCTTTCGTAAAGTACTGATGGGCACATGATATCCGTGTGAGCTGGGCGGCCCCTTACCGTCTTATAGAAAACAACAGAGTTCAACATGGTGAACAATCAGCAAAAAATGTCAACGGCCGCATTTTTTTTGTCACCGGGTTCATACCGTTCTATACCGGGTCCTCATCGGCCTGGAACCGGGCTCATACCACCTCCTCACCGGCCGGAACGCCTGGGTACCGGCCGAACCGCCTTGATAACGTCATCAAACCGCCCTTCATAAGCTGAGTGCTCAAGCTCGCCGATTCATTCACATTCCGGGAATCTATGTATTAGTCACGTATATCCGTGTGAGCTGACCGGCCCTTTACCGTGCCGTGTGACAAATTGATGCAGACGGCAGCACACGGTGAGGACACACGGTTGGCCTTTTTCCCATTCGTTGAACACGTTGCTGTGGACTGGCCGGCCCCTTACCGTGCCGTGTGACAAATTGATGCAGACGGCAGCACACGGTAAGGACACACGGTTGGCCTTTTCCCCATTCGTTGAACACGTTGCCGGGGACATTGCCGGCCATCCGCGCCCGGCAGGAATTTTAAGCATGCTCAAAACTCCTGCCGGGTGAGAAAAAGCGGCGGCGAACGGTGAGAGCCCGGTTTGACGACGGTATAACGACGGCGGACCCATTTCGCGCTAGTTCGCATGGCGGTGGTGGTAGGCGGTAACCTTACCATCTAATTGAAATACAACATAGTCCAAAGAATTAGAAAAAATGTCAACGGGCGCATTGATTTTTTTGGTGGTCACCGGGTCCATACCGTTATATACCAGGTCTATGCCAGGTCCTTGCCGGCCTGGTATCGGGCTCACGTTGCTGGCTTACCGTTCTCACCGGGTCCTCGGTCCATACCGCTATGCACCGGGTCTGTACCGGGTTCACCGGCCTGGTACCGGGCTCACCGGCCTCATACAGTTCTAGCTTACCGTTCTCACCGTGTCCTCACCGGGTGCATACCACCTCCATACCGGTTCCTAACCGGTCGGAACGGCTGGGTACCGGCCGAAACGTCTTGATTATATCATCAAACCGCCCTGTTTAAGCTGAGCGCTCAAGCTCGCCGCTTCATTTGCATTCCGGAATTCGTACGACCAACATCTATAATACAACATGCCTGCTGAGAGTCCGTTCGGCGAACGGTCAAACAGGCTGCATGTGGCCGTTCGCAGCCCGTCGCTGAGATGGTCTACGTCCACCACCGTCCATCACCGCCCTGCGAACGGGCGCGACACGGGTGCGCCGTCCTTATACCGTCCTCATACCGGGCTTTCATCGTTCGCCGCCGCTTCTACACACCCGCTAGAAGTTTTTAGCATGCTCAAAGGTGGTCGACAAAGTCCCCTGAATGTGTTCAACGGACCGGAAACGACCCACCGTGTGTGTCGCCGTCCGCACCCATTTTTCACACGGTAAGAGGCCGCCCAGCTCACACGGATACATGTGAGGGGCCATGAGGCCATAAGGAAACGTTTGTACCCTTAGATATCAAATTGTCAATTACATCTGATTTCACAATCATATTAGACATATCCTAATCCTCGTGAATCCGAACTCGTCATCAGAACGCAAAGGCTTTTTATTTGCCGCCATGCCTGTCTGTATAGCTTATTTAAAGTACAATGTAGCTTTACACTATTTTAGTAAATTCCCATATGTAGTTGAGTGGACATTTTGGGTGACAAAATGGCCGCCATACCAGACTTATTTTACCATACCTCAGCCCGGAATACTTACTTACTTAGAGTTGTGATTTTAAATGGTTACACCTAGATGTTGGGGGTTAGTGAATTCATTGGAACATTTTATAGTATTAAGAGCACTGCAGCTACAACGAATCCAAATTGGTGCCTGAAAATTTGTATATATACATAATTATTTGCAGAGTTCTGGGTTTTCAAATTTTCGTGAACATTTTGGGTGGATTTTTCAACAATTTCTGACATTTAAAAGCAAAAATTCAAATTTTTTAAAAAGAGGGTCGGTCAGGCCCGTAGAACAGGTTTTGTCGAGGTCTTACCGTGTTTTTTTATTATGTTCTTATAGGTCCCATCGTTGGAGGGTTGGCCCATCGATTTTCATGTCGCGTCATTGTCATGATAGGTGGCGCATTTATGTGCCTTGGTATGGTTTTAGCCTCACAGATGCCGGACGTTTGGACTATGTCGATAATGTTGGTGGTATTTTGTGGTAAGTGCCGCGTAAATACGAAGAAGCGCAGTAAGACGCGCTGTAAGACTCGCGCTGTAAGACTCGCCGTAAGACGCGCTGTAAGACTCGCACCGTGCAGGGGTGGACGCGCGCGCTGTTTAAGAATGTTCGATAATACTCCGTGACTTGTAATAAGAAAGAAATGCGAATATTCTTTTCATAATCAAAGTGTGTGGTATAATTTTATTTACATTGTTTTAAACACTGGGGTATTTGTGTGAACAGAGAGACATGTGACTATAGGTAAATTAATAATTGAACGAACATCACGAACGCAGTACAAAGATAAACGCGCCCGGAATTATCACGCGAATGGTTGGGCGTTGCAATGTACGCGATACGCTGCTTAGTTGTGTTCGTTTAATTATTATTTTATCTATAAGAGCCTTTATTTTGAACGAATAACAAATAAAGACACTTTAGTAGAATATTGCCATTCTACAGCGTTTTCTCAAAATGAACATTCCATAAAGTTGTTGTAAAAAGCGAAATGCCCCCACGTCATCCAAAATAAAATAAATAAAAAATTAAAGAAAGAAAGAAAGAACATCTAATTCAATTGTCAATTGCCGAAATGTGCTATATTCACCATTTTTATTTTCTGAAGTTACCATAAAATGCAGAAAAATGCAGTAAATTGGCACAACTTTTTTTAGGCAAAAACAAAAGTTTGGTTGTCCTCCACACAGCTGGGAGATAAGGTGCGAGCGGATTTCAAGGGATAGTCAAGCAAAAAATCATACGAAGTCAATGAAACATACGAGTCCCAGATCTCAGTGTTGTGTAGGTCTGTGAATGCACGGGTAGTTTTGTACCCGTGTACCCGACACGCCCCCGCAAAAAAAAAAAAATAATAATATTTTTTTTTTTTTCCGGACAAATTTGACACTTAAATGACCTCATACGTGACCCCTCATGTGACCCACACCTTATTCGTGTAACCTCTATCTTAGTATCTGAAATAATTAAGAAATATTTTAATTTATTCCAGACAACAGAGACATTATTATTGGAATTGTAAACATTTGAAAAAATACCTTAATTCAAAAATCCTACTTTTATTATTATTATTCATGGTATAGTTTATTGTCATCGCAGCAATGTGGCTGAATTGTCACAATATTACAAAAATACATTAAATCAGAATAAATGAATCAGAATTTTGATCAGAATAAATGAAATAATTTAGTAATAGGATCTTAAGTTATAAGTAACTATATTAGTGCCATGAGGTATTATGTGTGTGGGATGCAAAAACACCCCTACACACCAGGGCTACGAAATCCAAGGGAATGCGGGAAGGCTCTCCCAGAAAGGAATCATGGGTCACAGAAAGAAGAAAAAAAGCATGTATTACAAAATATGTCATAATATAAGCATAATCACTATTTATGAATATATATACACATGGAAAAAAGTATCGCACCACTTTTTTGTTGTTGAAAAGTGCAAATGTGGCCTCGAATTTTACCACCATGGTGTGAAATTAAGGATCATTTGTTTGCGTAAGCTGTCCAACAAAATGCTATGCAATAAAAGGGCCACATTTTAGTTTGTGACGTAATCGATGTAATGTTTTTCAAGGCCAAGGGGAAAATGCATGTTTTTGTCCAAAAACATGCATGAAACAAGTTTGGGTATAACTCGATATTGAATAGACTTTAAAAACTTAAAATAGTCATTATATTAGTTCTGTATTTGGCGCAAGAAATATTCCATTTAGACGTTATAGGCTACAATGCAGTGAATGAGTCCAAACATGCCATTTTTTGT
>CM069441.1:31143542-31166042 GCA_035610835.1 Ophiura sarsii | reverse complement strand
TTGGTTGATATTATACCATTTTATGGAATTTCGACAATTTGTTCAGTCATTTTGGGACCCATTTTGGGGGCCATTTTGGATTTGTAAGTATGTTAACAAAGCAAAAATACTAGATATGAGGTACTAGGGATCTCATACATGCATCCCATCATTAAAACTATATTTTCACCATACATTTAGGTTGATATTATCTCATTTTATGGAATTTAACAATTTTTGCGGCCATTTCGGGAACCATTTTGGGAGCAATTCTGGTAGCCATTTTGGATTCTGAACTATGTTAACATAGCAAAAATACTGGATATGAGTTACTTGTGGTCTAACACATACATCCCATCGTTTACATCCCATTGTTAAAAACTATACTCTGATCATCATGATCATACATGTTGGTTTATAAATGCCAGTATATGGAATTTTACCATTTTTGGCGGCCATTTTGGCGGCCATCTTGAATTTAGGTGTGTTAACAAAGCAAAAGTTCTGAATATGATTGTCAATTGGTCTAATACATACATCACACTGTTAAAACTATACTTTCACCATACAATTTGATTGCTATATGTCATTTTATGAGATTTGACCAGTTTTGGCGGCCATTTTGGACGCCATCTTGAATATCTGGAGAGCATCGGGGGTTTTTCACTGCTAACAGGCATCCAAAAAAGTTAGTATGGTTTAGTACTGGGAGGGGGTGCACGGGAATCCCCTGTACATACCCAACTAATGTGTGTCTTGGATTAAAATTAGTCATAGGCATCATAAAGGCCACAGCCTCTAGCGCTGTCATGAAATAACCCCTCACCAGTAATAAATAACCCGACAATCTCACTCCCAGAAACTATCATCTATCTGAAAAGATGCACTCATTGTCCAGAGTGCTCGTGGGTTCGAGTTTAGGTGTAATAAAACACCGAGTGAAACAGTTGTATAAAATACTTTTTAAACATTGTTACGTAAATCGCGTCGATGAATTCAGGCAACTATTTTAGATGCTCAAAATGTTTTGATTTGAATTTCCACCGACTCGTTTTTTCTAAAGATAGTTTAATATATCATAACATACAGTATAGTATGAGAGACAGACATAGCACACGTTTTCTACGGATAAGACCAAGATCATCAGCTTTCTTCCTCGCTACACCATTTGTACACAGTCAACGTGAATAATCAGCCTCAATTTACCGGATTTATAAAAATGACTATAACAGAAAAAGTTTTCAACCTGTGATAGCAAAAGTATACATTTTTGGAAAGCTTGTAACTAGAGGAATTCAGAAATGCAGTTTAGATCAGGGAAGGGTACATCCTTAAACAAATATTTCTGAAAATTCTCAAAATATATAAAATAAAAATTGGAGATATTCACTAGCCGGTATAATTACCTTACCGACGTAGCAACCTTTGACAATTATATATCCTCTAATGGGTAATTTCATGAGGAATTTAAATATGTAAAGTAAATAATGATAGGGGAAGGTATAAAAAATATATGGATCTCAAATTAAAAATTAAAAAAATCTGATATTTTCCCGAACATTGTGAATCATACCATTTTATTCCTTGGTCGTACTATAACTTCAATGGCATATTTGTATTCCTCATGCAATTTCCCTTCAGAAAATGTATACTTTTACTACCTCAGGGGGCAAACAAGCAAATAAAAATGTGTAAAGTTAAAATCATGTCGCGAAAGCCAAAATCCGTGTGTAACACGAAAGGAGGCGAGTTCAAAACACATGGCCCTATTCATTATGTGGAATGTGGCTTGTATTGTTGGTGCCTCAATTGGCGTGCATGGATGCACTAATCCAAGTCATAAAGACAGCCATACAATAATTTGATTAATTCAATAATGCAAAATGAGTAACATGTAGGAGTGGTCTGTAAGCCCTTTCGCAAAAAGCTCTTCATATAATGTATGCAGCTCCACTTTGAAAAACACCCCTATATAACATTGATTATCCTCACATTGGGCACTCCCTATAGAGCAGTGAGCTTGCCATATATGGTAGGCATGACCTTACACTATATAACCTTGATTCAGAAATAAATATCTTATCATCTTGTGTTCTAGTTAGGACTGTTTTTACGCCGATTTAAATTATCCTAAACTGCGATATTGTACTAAACACTTCAGTCCATTTAGTGATGATCAGATTTTGAATCCTTTGAGTGCATAATGTGAGTAAAAGACTGAGAATTTAGATATATCTCTCTAGGCTATATCTTGCCTCACGTCCCGTACGGAATAAACCGTATGCGCTACAACGTATTTTAATTGGTTTGAGCATGCGCACTTCAGTTACGGGACGTCTAGCCAGACATTGCCTCTCTCTAAATGTAAAAGAGTGGTTTTCCACTCTTTAAAGGAGTTAAACGCAGGACAACACGTTTTTGAGTAGAAAAACACTCTAAGAAGAGTGAAAGGGGATTTAATATGACAATGTTCCATTCTATTGAGAGTGAAAAATTAACTTTCTCACTCATTTTAGAGTGGACATTATATCTGCTTTACCGACCATCGATTGTCATGAATCAAAGCTTATTCGAAAGCTTAGCAAATTCTCCTCGTATACCATTAAAACTCAAAACAGAAATTCCACGGGAGATATTCTTTTATTATTTTTAAAACTGTATAACTTTTTTTTGTTACAGCCTGTATTTTGATATAGAAATTGCAATCAGTCCAGAAGACGCGTCTGGAAAATAGCAAATTACGAATGATAACAATCCTGTAGATTTCGTTTACGAACAATGGGCTCAATTAAGCAATTATCTCTAAAACGTATTTTTAAGAAGCAATACAAATACGGTAATGTATTTGAGGTTATTCGTGAAATGTATTAGGTCCAACACTTGTTTAAAGTCTTCACAATTAGAAGTACCATTTGAATAGTTCTTGGGCCAAGTGCCGCTTTTCTGATTCGGTACCATTTGTAGGGGCAAATATTTGCTTGATATACATACACTTTTCAGTCGTGCAGCTTAAAGGTAGATGTTCCGATTTTCAACTTGACGTTTTCTATTCTACATGAAAGGTCATCCTTAAAAAAAGTCGCGTTCCAAAGTTTGAGTTGCATAGCTCTAATGGTTCTTATTTTAGACGCACACGATGCTGTGAACTGCACCCATTGAGTAGTACACAAACTATATCGGTGGTTACCACCATTCGCGGTAATTCGACGTTATTTCATCGATTTCTCCGTAATTATAACGATTTAGGCCGTCAAATTTCAGTATGATGATGAGAAAAATACGAGCTTTCATATGATATGAAAATCTCCGTATGTTTGAAATAATTCTGTGTTACGAAAATGTGATCGGGTCATCTACCTTTAAGGTAAAAGCTCATAATAAGGGTCAAATTGTAAAAATGCACGGATTATAGTTTATGCATCAAACTCCTCCGGATCATAAGGAGCCCACAAACAGGTCACTGGTTGTATATCTACCCGATGTTTAGTTTCCGAGATATAGGGCAACATACACACAGAAAACACTATGTAAAAAATTATGTAAATATAGAACTCCATAATTATTATGTAAGAGTTTACATAAAACATGTAATATATACCCAAGCTTGTGTAAATTCCTATGCAAAAGCTTAACACAACTGTTTACATAGTATTATGGAGTTCTATTTTTACACACTCAGATTGTGTATTTTTTACATAATTTGTGTAATTTTTTTACACAGTGTTTTCTGTGTGTAGGGCAAAGGTCAACGTGTTCCTCAATTTTTTCCACAGAGGTTAATGTGCCCAAAAACAAAAAAGCTCCGAATTGAATAATAATTGTCTCATGGATCGTTTTGACACGATGTATACCACACAAGCCATGGAAAGAATTGTTTGACATAATCTACAAGTTAGCATGATTAGTTTTATTAGGTCAAATGTAAGCCACTTTATGTTATAGCTTCCAGACCTTTTACTGAAACACGCTGACCTTTATCAGAATTTCTTCGCGGCTCCTGATGATCTCTAAAACAGATGCATTACAACATGATAATCTGAGAATTTTTGGATATTGACCACATATGACCTTTAACCTCTGCACAAATGAAAAGTAATAGAAGTAACCCGCATACCAAAAGCCCGGGGGGGGGGGGGGGGGGGGGGGGGGGCACTGAACTTTTTTTGGGGTAGGGGTGTGCCGCCCAGGTTGTCATGAAGGGGCTAGAGAACTGAACTGAGTGGATTTTATGACGAAAAATAGGGTCTTAGGAACTGATTTTTTCAAAAAAAAATGGGTCTTGAGAACTGGCCTATAGTTCAATTTTGAATAGCAAGAACGCACATTTTTGATTTTTTGAGGGTTTTCGAACGCAAAATTGGGGCTTTGGAACGCAAAATTTCGCAATTTTTGAATTTTCAATAAAATTAGGGTCATAAGAACTGATGCAGGCTCAAAAGGGGGGTCATAAGAGCTAGCAGCAGAGGGTGAAAAGGGGGGTCTTCAGCGCAGCACATACCTATACCCATTTCCAATGTCAGTGCCCCCGCCCCCCCCCCCACCCCCGACCAAAAGTCATAGGAACCGTGTAGTTGATACACGCCATCGCTAGAGACCTGAAGCACACTTTATCCGTTATTCATTTAAAAGTCATTTTTGTTTCAATTCAATAAACATATCTCAAAATAAAAATTAAGATTAGGCCAATTCCATGCCAAATGTGAAAAACAGCCAAAATTTCAAATTGGTTTTACAAGTTTTTCTCCTCTATTGTTGGTAAGGGGTATATCTCTATTTATCAAGTCTGATATGATCTCACCTCAATTTGTTCGTTTTGTTCATTACATCATCGTTTGAAAATAGGTGCGCAAAAAGGATAATGCTTTTTTAATTTGGCTTGAAAAAAGCTAGTTAAGAAAGTGTATTATTTTTGTAATATAAAGTATTGCTTTTTAAATGCTATTTGTGATTTAGTTATTCTAAATAAAGCCTCCAATGAAAGTAAAAAGCAAAAAAGTGATATCACTTACGAAAGGCGCAATGCGAGTTATCATTTTTACGTTCATTTTTTCCATTGGATCGCGTAACGTCCGTAACATTTTTTATCTTTTTTTTCCTCTGGGAGAAAACTAATTGGCTGATTTTAATAACATCACACATTCACTGTTAGTTTGTGATGGGTTCAATCATTGAGCAAAAAAATAAATAAATGTATAATTAGAAACACCTTAACGAGCGTTACGGACATTACATAAATCGTTACGGACGTTACATAAATCGTTACGGACGTTACAGCTCTTACTTAAGGCTTTGAAGAGCTTCTAAATGACACACCTTTGTGAGCTGTAACACTGAAAATATTAATTTGTCAAAAATGTGGTCTAATTTGACAAATTAGACCACATTTTCTTCAACAATGGTTTAGACTTGTGTACTGCTACATAGTCAATGTAGCCCAATTGAGGAAAAAGTACTGTTGACATTGGCAAAGTTGACAAGTCAGGAGTGTAACACTATGTAATTCTTTGATACTGTGTTGTCTTGCCACATATTATGCTATGAACTTAAAACTTCCAGAGTAGTTTCTGATAAGAATTGTTTAAAATATGTTAAACAGTTCTGTGACAGTTACATCTTTTGTGTATGAAAACTTTTGCCCTCTAAAGTGACGAAAAACAAGTGTTTTCATAAGAAAGTATTTTTTTCTTTCCATTTTCAGTGGTAGAGATATACTTGATAGTGTTAGAGTGGGTAGTGTTAATAACCTTTAATATAGATACCTAAAACACAAACAAGCTTTGTGTGAATGAAAAAATTAGCATACTCTGTAGTAAATATGCCATAAAACATAAATAGATGTTTTCAGACTACCCCTTCCATTATTTTACAACTTTAACCAACTAAGGGACCGGACCATTCATTATTATTATTATTACAAATTCGAGACTCGTATGTTAAAATTACCTACCCCCCCCCCCCCCCCCCCACCCATAGCTGAAACTAAAAATTACATGACCCCCCTGCTGACCAGTAGCTTTATACACAACGCCCCCCCCCCCCCCTCCCCGAAAGAAATTCAACTTGTCACATACTTAAGGGGCTGTCTTTAACTTTGGAATTTTGTTCATGCATAACCTACGTTGTCAAATTGTGTTTGTGCCCTATCTGAACAGCCAATAATTTTATGATGCCCCTTCTTTTTATTGTGTGAAATTAGTAATGGCGAGCGTAGCGAGTTGGAATTTTTTTCTCATATTTATACATTTTGGATGGTTTTGTGAGTCTTTATAACCCGAACAAGTTAGAACATTCTGAGCAGAAACGTATAATCCAGTGAAACGTTCTACTTTTGTGAGCATTGGTGCAAAGCAGAAATGAGGTGAAAAGTCACACCACTAAATAGAGCTCCATAGGGATATATAATGTACAAAAACACCGATATAAAACTAAAGTTTTAGACCACTAAATTACGAAATTAGACCCTATAGAGTAATTTTTTCTTAAAGATTATCACATTTCCCCACCAAAAAGTGAAGAAAAAAATAGGTAGGTTGACCTGCTCGATTTTCTAAAATATGCCCATGGAGTTAAACTACCTCTCTGACGAGCTTGGAAAGGTCGCCGTAATCGCCAATGTTTCCAGTAAAAAGCACAAATTTGAAAGATCTCTCAACATTTATCTAGATGATATTCACAGTTTATAGTCAGGGACTTAGGTGATGTCTCATTAATCACAATTAATCAAAAGTCATAGGCATTTACGCAATTGTATTACTGTCAAGTCTTTTTAAATTGAGGATTTTGTGATGCATACTTTCCGATTCTAGCTTTAAACACCGTCCTTAAGGGTAGGGGATACCCTATTTAGTGTAGTGCACCCTGAAATTGGATTTTGTAACATTATACACCCTGTGGCTCTAATGTCTCGACCGTTGATGATTATATAGATGTTTTTCCACCATATCGTCGATTTGCTGTCCAGAAGTCGTCTGATAGTAAAGTTTTTGAAGTCGATAGGTTTTAAGAAAATATGAGCGAAGCCCCCCCCCCCCCCTTGTTCAAGAATAAAAAGTTACATAACCCCCTTTTTTATATATGAAAGTTACATGACCCCCCTATAGTTTACCCCCCCCCCCCTCCACCATAAATAATGAACGGTCCCTAACATCAAAGTAACACAAGAAAAACACATGGATTTTATGACAAATTAGGGACAAAATATCCCATTTTGATATCATAAATCTTGTTTTATTATTGATTTTAATACCTGTAACGTCCGTAACGCTTCAAAATGTAACGTCCGTAACACTAAATCAACAGCGTTGGACGATACGGGAGTACTAATTTCAAACTTGCTTTTCATGATAACATAGAATGGAGTCAGGGCTTGCTCAATATAGTTGACAGAAAAAAATAAAACAGGGAACTGAACAGAGATTTAAGGATATGTACCATAGTCAAAAAGTCACTTCCTTTCAAGGTAACGTCCGTAACGCTCGTTTCTAATTTTTGTTGCTAATTAACTAAGAAAGCTCAAACAAAATTGCTTCGTTATATTGAACATTAGAGTGTTTACTACTAGCATACTAAGAAATAAAGTGTTATCTTATCAGCAAACAGATGTGCTATTCAATTACAAGTTGCAAGTTGCATGTATCTGTAACGTCCGTAACGGTGGAATTGGCCGATATTAAAATAAAACGATATGAAAATGCATAAGTCACGCGTGTATCGTTGACTCACCCTTTCCTTTTTAAAGATATTTTTATAATTGTCCCACACCACCACAGTACGATTGTTACCTATCGATTCTACGGATCAGTGCACAAACAAGCAGACAATACAGTATGACCCTTACTTCGACCCGAGCTTTATCAAAGCGTATTATTATTTTTATTGCGTTTCGGGAAAGGCATATCGTACAGTAGCTACTGTATGGTGATATTGAACTGGGAATATTGTTGTAAAGGTGGTGTGGTGCTACAAACTCGAGATGTTTAGCTTATATACTCTTTAACTGGGGAAATCCTTGCATAGCAGAGTTAAATGTATTTTTCTTTATATTTACAACAAGCAACAAGTTCTATGTGTTCAGCTGCTCAACTGATGCCTGGTAAGTTGACCGAGATCAGGCCACCGTATCTCAAATCCTCACTATTTGGTACCCGGTATGGTAAATAAATCTTGTATTTGGTATCATAATTAGATGGCATTTTATTGTTCACACCTACAACACCCGCAAGTGTATTCATTGTCATACATTTTGTATTTTAGGATAAAGCACTAAAGGCCGGGATAGTATCATACTATCATTTATAAATATATAAACAATATATCATCCGTCTTTTTGTATTTTGTTTTGTTTTTGTAGGCTAGTCCATGGCTATACAATATTAAAGGGGGGGGGGGGGGGGGGGGGGAACTATTGAGGAATGGATCCGAACGGGTCAACTTTACTTTGTGTATAATAATAGCAAAATCAAGCCAAAACCGCTAATAATTTATGATTTGATAGAAGATTTAAATTATGAAAGCATTATGCATAAATCGTCAATAGGCCGTATAGGCAACATGTACATGATGTAGTTATAATTCACATATGACATGGAAAGCAACGAGATCCCGCAAAGACGCAACTAACCCAACCTATGATTATATGATAAATCCTACACTGAAAACCAAATCCGAGTCACGGTGACTGATACACATGAGGCCAGCCCCTATGTCTAAAATGACCCAGTTAAGTGAGTCAATATAACGTTTTACTGACTCACTTAACTGGGTCATTTTAAACATTGAGTCAGCGTGACTAATGAAGACGAGTCCAGCCTTGACTCACATGGGTGAGTCAAGCTATGTCTCAATTGACCCAGTTAAATGAGTCAGTCTAAAATGACCCAGTAAAGTGACTCAATATAACGTTTTACCGACTCCCTTATTTTGGGTCATTTTAGACATAGAGGCCAACTCGACTCCAAACTCGACTCACATGGGTGATTCAAGCTAGGCCTATGTCAAAATGGACCCAGCCAAGCGAGTCAGTCAGACATAGCTTGACTCACCTACTGTATGTGAGTTAAGGCTGGACTCATCTTTGCTAGTCATGGTGGAGTCCAGCCTCAACTAATATATTATTCATAAAGTAATAACTTTGTGAACAATCACTGTCATCAAGTAGTGACGCCTTGAATTCTTTTAGTTAGAAATATGCCTATAAGTATACTTTCCATTGTGTTATTTAAGTAATCGAGATGAGTCACATATGGTTGTTAGTGTTGCTCGACTCATATTGACGAGTCCATATGACTCACTTTGACTCACTTAGTCTAGTCAATATCCCTTTGACTAACCAAGATGAGTCATGTGATACAGATAGACTAATCTAGATGAGTCACATCTGGTTGTCATTGTTGCTTGACTCATATTGATGAGTCCATGTGACTCACTTTGACTCACTTAGTCTAGTCAATATCCCTTTGACTAACCAAGATGAGTCATGTGATACATGTTGACTAATATAGATGAGTCACATCTGGTCGTCATTGTTGCTGGACTCATTTTGATGAGTCAAAGTGACCCATTTGAGTTAGTCAATGTCACCAGACCCAGTTGAATGAGTCAGTTAACTCGGATTTGGTTTTCAGTGAGTCTATATAAAACGAATTCGCATTATTATGTTTCTTATTTTATTCAGGTTGTTTATAAAATGGCATCTTGTCTGTAAAAACAGACCCAATCTTTCGGCACCGACTGATTTAATCTCCTAACTTCACATGTAAGAAAGATGGCAACGTCACCGACATAGAACAGATCCAAGAACCCACGAAAAGGAAACGACGAAGAGTAAGACTGAAAAAATTGAATCCATTTAGAAGAAAATACAAGAAATTTTCAGACGATGGCACAAATGGCATCGACAATCGGACAGATGAGACAAAGAAGCGCAATCCCGAGCAAGAAATTGGTTAAATACAGCACTGGGAGTGCTAACACTGAGATCCCGCAGGAAACGGAGGAGGGCGAGTTCGAACCCAGTTTCATCATATCGTGCACGTCGCCGAGGCACGTATGGGTCTACTGGGTCATTGGAATGCTTAACACGTGACTTTATGGACAGTGACAGTGAACTATCAACGAAGAAACAGAAAAAAAGACGTTGGAGTGATCCTTGCCTGTATCAGCAGACATCGGGAGACGTTGTCAAAAAGAAGAAATCCAGAAAGAAGCGTGTTAAAAAGGTAGACTATACTTATCCACTTGTCATCATCTTGCAGAATTTCAAATGCTCCAAGCACTTTGCCTCTCTAGAAAAGTTAGCAATATTTCTTACAATTGCTATGTTTCATATACTGGCCACTCTACGATGCCATAATAAAAACGAAAAACAAGTAAAAAACAAACCAAAGACCCTGAACCACCCCACAAAAAAACCAGTCACAAAAAACCCACAAACAGCATAAAACTCGTAGAAAATACATTCAAATGGGACTCTTGGGCTATGATTATCAATCAAAAGTTACTGGTTCGAATCCGTTCAGAAGCGCAGGTATTTTGGGATTTCAACAGTTATGCGCACTGGCTTACTCTGGGGTAAATATAAATGAATACTTGAATTATCATGAGCGAATAATAACCAATTGATAATTAAACTTATGCATGTTATGCCTCGTGATAACAAAATCCAACAAAACAACCGAACTGTCAATTATTGTTTGGTAGTATTTGCCATTGCAAACTCATTATACACATAATACTACATGTATGACCTAAAAACCTGCTATTACATGAAGTTGTATTAAAACATCAATTGTTATTTAATTTAATTTGTTGTCATGTGTACAAAGGTCGAGCTGTCTATATTATCTGCAACATGAGATAATTGTGTCACAGCCCAATTCAGAATTCAGATATAATACAAATAATTATGTTTGAGTCACTGATAAGAAGATGCCATATCTATATGAGAAGTGTGGTGAAAGGTCACAATTAATCCATCATATTATCAAAAATATCAAATATAAAGGAAGCGCAGGTCAGACATCATGTATGTGCAATGAAGAGCAGACAATAATAATGTAAGATAAAAAGTTGCATTACATTAAAAACGTGGTGTGAAGATAGAAATAATACTATAAATCGTATGGGAATTTCCACGGTTGCGTTACATATCTTAACTTATTGCGTCCATGGATCAAACTTCGAGCATTTTTCATTAAAGTCGTAATATTTTGATAATTTGACCAATGTAAATGAAGTTGAGAAAATTGCTGACCCTTGAAGTATTAACCCATATGTCAGAAACAAAGTGGGGATTGATACGAGCCATTAACCTTTTGCTATTTTACTGTCTGAAGAACAACTTGATATGCTTTGTGACATTCAAGGATTTTATTATTTTGATCCCAATAATATGATTATGAATTTTTGATCTCTAATATAGCAATTATAAAGTGAAGCAAGCAACAATATTGAAATGAGATGCTTTGAAACTTGTTGGTATACCACTTTGGGTTAACTTTACACATGGTTTGAAAAATATTGTAGCCGGAGGACTAAAACTATAAGAATAGGGGAGAGCGAGGAGTGTTCGCCCCATTTTCATTTGAAGAGGTCTAGAGACGCCAATTTTAGAAGTTAAATGGACCTATTGATATCATGTGAAAGATGATCATGATCTCAGTACTCTAGGCCTTACTGTAAAGGCAAGAGTAAATGATAAAGACAAGTGTCTCAAAAGGGCGAACTTGCCCGACAGCCCGACGCCGGAGTAGGTTCGCCATATGCCGGGGCGAGTTCGCCCTAGGCTCAAAATTAGGCTACACAAAGTACCATAAAATCCAATACATATAGATTCGTTATTCTGCGTATTTGATTCCAATAAAATGTAGGGGTCCAAAATATAGGGGTGAGCACTTTTGCGGAACATCCCAGCTATAAACCATATTACGTTGTTGGAACCGTGCAGGGGCGGACTGGGACCTGAAAGCGGCCGTGGCAAAATTATTAAAGCGGCCCTTTTTGACCATGTCGTCCCGGTAGTACATTTTCGTAAAAGGTTGCCCCAATTTTTTCCCCAGTCAGTCACCTCGTGAATTTCACGTAAGTGGGGGGGGGGGGGGGGGGGGGGGGGGGGGGGGGGGGGGGGGGGGGGGGGGGGGGGGGGGGGGGTAGGTAGGGTCAAAAAAAATCGCACGGTCACAAAATTTCGCACAGTCACAAATTTTCGCACGGCCACTAAATTTGAGTAACCGCCCTGAGAGGCCCAAAACCAAGCGGCCCATGTACGTGGCGATCGCCACAACGCCACAGTGGCCAGTCCGCCCCTGTTGGAACGTCGTGGCAAGGTTTCACTTTCGTTCTTGGAACGTTATTATTAAAAATTCAAAGAACGTTGTGAACGTGATCCAACGTTAGGAGAACGTTTATTTGTCGACACCTTTTTACGTTGTATGAACGTTAGTCATGAACGTTTTCACAACGTTATCACAACGTCCTAAACGTTTAAAACACTTTCTTGAAATTCTGTTAGTTATACCATTACGTCCAAATGACGTTTTAATACTGTCTTTATTACGTTATCGGAACGTCGTGACAACGTTCATGGAACTTGCGATCCAACGTTAAAAGAACGTTTATTTGTCGACATATTTTTACGTTGTTTGAACGTAGTAAAGAACGTTTTCACAACGTTATAACAACGTCCCAAACGTTTAAAAAACTTCTGTTAGTTATACCATTACGTCCAAATGACGTTTTTATAACCTATTTATTACGTTGTTGGAACGTCGTGATTAAACGTTCAAAGAACGTTTATTTGTCGACACATTTTTATGTTGTATGAACGTTAGTCTTGAACGTTTTCACAACGTTATCCCAAACGTGTAAAAAACTTTCATCAAATTCGGTTAGTTACACCATGGCAACCAGGGAATGGTAGTGGTATTATAGAGGGATGGGGCGGGCATTGACCTTTTCATGTGTACTATGTTCTTGCTCAATGTATATGGCATTAGTGAACAATGACTTGCCTTTAGCTATACATATGAGAACTTACGTATACAGATCAAAATACTTTCTATGGTGTTAAAAGCTGTTAAATGTATGTATCGACTTAAATTTAAAAAAAAATAGGTTTAAATAAATAAAAGTTGCAAATTAGCTCATTACCATAATTTAAAGGTTACAAACGAGCACCGGTGCTAATTTTTGTACCATTGAAATTATGCTAATGAGCTATTTCCACAATTTACTCGACTCATGTAAGGCCAGGTAAAATATGCAAATTAGCGATTACAGCCCAGGTAACATAATTTGGTTGTGTATTGAATTGAATTGAATTTATTTGGTACTCAAACATACATTACACATATATACATTATAATACAGCATAAGATACACAAAGAAAATGACATACAAAATATTGCACTTTTGAAACATCAATAAGGACATACAAATAACATTATGGGACAAGAGTACCAAGGATAGCCCAAGAAAGCCATAGAAATATATAGCTTATTTCCATTGGGGTCCTCAACATAAAAATAGAGACTGAAGGGAAATAGGGAAGAAAACAAAAAGTACAATGACTAATGGAAACAATAAACAATCAAATGTGAGAGTGGCTAGCAAGATGCTTCCTGACTAATTGTTTAAATGTATTGGAATTTGAAGTGGCTTTGATGTTGTTTGGAAGAGAATTCCAGTGATGGATGGCCGTGTTGCAAAAGGTGAAACTGGAATGGGTTTTGGAGTGAGGAACAATAAAGTTGAATGGGCTACCCCTGGTACTGTAATTATGAAATGAAGATACTCGTGTAAAATTTGACTTAAAATACTCAGGTGACGTATTGTTAAAAATTTTAAAAACATGGTTAAGTTTTAATTGGGCAACTCTGTCCTGGATGTTGAGCATTCTGACTTTATTAAGCTCATCTTGCCCAATGTGAGTGCGTGGGCCAACACCTAAGATAAAACGGACAGTTTTGTTCTGGATAACCTGTAATTGTTTTTTGAATTTTTGAGAAAGCCCAGAGTACCAAGAAGAGCAGGCATAATCAAAATAACACATAATTAAAGCTGAGGACAGTGTCTTGCGGGCTTTCATATTCAAACAGTCCTGATGTCGATACAAGAATTTAAGTCTCCCATTGGCTTTTTTAACTATGTTTGAAGCAATGGAGTCACCGGAAAGACAACTGTCGAGTGTTACACCTAGGTATTTGACCGAAGAGGAACATGTTATGGTATTTCCATTGCAGGTGACCAAAAATTCTTTGGCACATTTGAGTTTCCTTTTGGTGCCAAAAAGGATGGCCTCGGTTTTACCCAGATGTAACGAAAGCTTATTATCAGTCATCCATTGTTGACAAGACTCAAGCTCTCGACTAAGTTTATTTGCAATAATGGTAGGATCTTTGCCGGAGAACATCAGGGCACTGTCATCAGCATATAAAAGTAATTTACAGTCAACACTGACGGGCATGTCATTCACATAACATAGAAATAAAAGTGGTCCAAGGATGCTGCCTTGTGGGACACCACAAGAAATGTTATTAGGGGGAGAGTCAACCTGGTTAACATTGACAATTTGTGTTCTGCCTCCCAAATAAGATCGGAACCAATCAACAGAGGACACACCAAGGGCTTCCAATTTTTCTAGGAGAATGACATGGTCAACAGTGTCGAAAGCCTTTTGCAGGTCAATGTAAACGTTATATGAACGTTATATGAACGTCGTGATGAAGCCAGATTCTTTTCAAGCTTAAAAGACATAAATAAATATATATATTCCACATAAATTATACAGGTATTTTGTCATGAGTTCAAGTTCTATACTCTTTTTCCATGTGCAATACCCACGAGGAACGAATTCGATTCAAACTTTAACGGATTTACACGCTTAGAAAAGAGCATGTTGCGCTTGAGTTAAAACGGGAACTAACGGAAAAGCATAAAAATGCCTAAGTTCACAAGGAAACCAGAAAGTCAGTAAAGTGCAGTCTTTAAAATTGAAATTGAAACATTTCATGCTCTTTGTTGAAATGGTCCATCCAATTAATGTCAATGGTAATACCACCTGTTATAACTTGCTTGTATCGTTGGATAAATGAATGAAAAGATTCAATTATATTCAATAATCGATACATTCTAACTTATGATTAAATGTTGCAATGGTATTGTTACTTTTGAATTTCTGCACAATAATGTTTTTGGCATTCTTACAAGTTCGTAATCATAGTTGTAATTAATGCAAATTGGACCAAGCCGATTTTGCTTCCTCATGTTTGCTGAAGCATATCTCCCGTTCTAAATAACCAATTGGAACGCAATAAAATGCAAATGAAAGCTTATTTACTCAGCTTTAATTAGTCCATGGAAACGTGAGCAAAATGTTTTCTGAACGTTGCAGTTAAGTTCTAGTTTGGTTGCACTTAGGTTGTAGTTAGGTTGTCATTAAAACGTTTCTACAACGTTATTATAACGTTGCGGTTTGGGTGTGATTTGGTTGTTTTAGGTTGGTCAATGGAAACGTGAGCAAAAGGTTCTCTGAACGTTGCAGTTAAGTTCTAGTTTTGTTGCACTTAGGTTGTGGTTAGGTTGTCATTAAAACGTTTCTACAACGTTATTATAACGTTGCGGTTTGGGTGTGATTTGGTCGTTTTAGGTTGGTCCATGGAAACGTGAGCAAAACGTTCTCTGAACATTGCAGTTAAGTTCTAGTTTGGTTGCACTTAGGTTGTGGTTAGGTTGTCATTAAAACGTTTCTACAACGTTATTATAACGTTGCGGTTTGGGTGTGATTTGGTTGTTTTAGGTTGGTCCGTTGAAACGTGAGCAAAACGTTCTCTGAACGTTGCAGTTAAGTTCTAGTTTGGTTGCACTTAGGTTGTGGTTAGGTTGTCATTAAAACGTTTCTACAACGTTATATATAACGTTGCGGTTTGGGTGTGATTTGAGTGTGATTTGGTACTTAAAACAAACAACCCGCAACGTTATAATAACGCTGTAAGAACGTATTTAATGACAACCTAACCAGAACCTTAGTGCAACCAAACTAGAACTTAAACTACAACGTTCAGGGAACATCTTTTTCACGTTTAAAGGATTAAACTAAAACAACCAACTATTTGAGTGTTACAACGTTGTTAAAACATTATGTAAACGTTTCCGATGATCAACATGCAACGTTCAGAGAACGTTTTAATCACGTTTCCAAGAATCAACCTAAAACAAACAAACCGCAACGTCATAATAACGTTGTAAGAACGTTTATAATGACAACTTAACCACAACCTAAGTGCAACCAAACTAGAACTAAACTTTAACGTTCAGAGAACGTTTTGCTCACGTTTCAACGGACCAACTTAAAACAACCAAATCACAACCAAACCGTAACGTTATAAAAACGTTGTTAAAACGTTTTAAATGACGTAACCTAACTGCAATCTAGGTGCAACGTTGCGGAAACGTTCTGTGTTTGCTGGGATACTCGTTCAGAATTTAAAAGTATAAGAAATACCACATTTTGAAATATTCTTCTCTAATATTAGTGTTACTCCATTCCTGATAACTATTTTTATAATTACAATTAGCCTGTAAGAGGAAAATTACAATTTTGAAATTATGCAAAATCATAACTATAGGGCCTAAATCCCTATTGGCGAACCTGCCCTATCCGCATCATAGGGCGTATACTATATGTGCCCCATATAGCGCAAGTGCATTGACCTATACCACGGATGTCCCACATACATTGATGGGTTGCTGCATCAAATCCATAATCAATGCCATACCTACCTAAAGATAATTTACATTAAAACATTTTCTGCGAATATCTTTGGAAAAAAATCAATATGAAAAATGGAAGAAATTATTCACTTTTGCGAGGCAAAACTGGTTTTTGTATGATTAGTTGACAAACATGTTACGGTGATCTGTCACGTTATGTGGGAAGCTTGCAACATAATATACTGTATCGATTGTGTGTGCGCCAAATTCAACCAGTGGCCGCCAATATGAGAATCACGATCACGTGGTGGGCGAACCTGCCCATAGGGCGTACACTCCCCGCTCTCCCCTATATATAAAAGGTATGAGTCGGGATTCAAATCTTGTATTCATGTTCCTGCTTTACTTGTTCTCTTGTTTGTTTCAATAAAAAAAGTCCTGCCTAATAAATATGCCTATAATAATTCTATATGACACTGTTTTATCATTTATCCATTAAAAATGGCAGTTTCGTCACGAGGCAAAGGTTCATTATTAACTGTCATTCACTCATGATATAAATCATACTCTGTATAGGTCTTTTAATGTCCTTTTCATCCCGTCCATATGAACGAGTATTATTTGTATAACCTGACTCGGGTATTTTCAAATGAAAAGATAAGGTATGAGGCAGGAAACAAAGAGCATGTAAGAATCCCACAAATAAACGAATTGTCTTATTTCAACAAAAATAAGTTTCCCTTTAGATTTAATGCCTGATATTTTTAAAATGAATTACTCCATCCATAAGTAAAAGTCATGAAGATTACTGTTTTATTCATAGGCATGTTGTCTTGTAATTAAGAATGAAAATATTGTGTATTCAAGATCTTGAATGCATTGAAAACCTTAGTAAAATTATATCCATCACACACAAAACATTTTTCATAACCAGATCACATGCATATGATCTGAAAAAGTAATTTGTCTGACTTGAATTTCCAAATAAATTCTAACAATATCCAAAAGGTGGCACGTTCAGAATAAACTATTCAATGCGAAACTGTATAAACACTTAATTGTATACGGGGGTGGGGGGGGGGGGGGGGGGGGGGGGGGGGCGGTAATGTGTGCGGTGCGGTCAGAATAAACTAATTCAATGCGAAACTGTAACACTTTAGGGAGTACTAAGACAAGAGATGTGTTATGGCTGCGCCCTCAATAAAAAAAAAAAAGGGATTTTCTACATTTTTACAATTGTATTACATATACACAAACTTACAGCTGCAAGGATTAAGAAAAACCAGCCGTTTTTGTGCAATAAAACGTCGTTTCAAAATATTCCATCCCCGGCTCGGACAGTAAACAGCGTTACGCTATTTTTCTTTTCGATTCAAATGACATACGATTTTACATAGAGGGCGTTTTAAAAAAGTTTCAATAAATAGCGATGATATTTTTACGTTTCAACATTGTTTTAATCAAGTTTTGCTGTTGTTTTGTGAGTAGAAACAACTTAAACATCTCTTAGTACACCTTTAATTGTATAAGGGGGGGGGGGGGGGGGGGGGGGTTCCTATGGACATGATGGACCAAAGGTTTGTTTTTTCCCGTCTCACTTTTGTATTGAAAAATAATTGGTGAGTGTTTGTCTTTGTATTTGAATATGAACTCGTTTTCTCCGGCGTTAAACCATTAACAAAAGTTTATCTTTGTTTATTTCGATGTGTTTCAGGCCAGTCTCCGCGCATGCAAGCTTATGGGAGACGGGTTTATAAAGGTCTCTACTGGAGCTGGAGCATTGCAATTTGCATCTCCTATGGCGGGAATACCAACCAGTCTTAGTAAAGCTCGAGAAAGACCGAAAACAACCCACTACGACGACGACCGCAGACGACATCGAAACTACTCCGACATGATGTACACATTTGCGTAGCCACCGTGCTAGTGATAAATTCATTTTATGCAACACCATATTTATTTACATAGCGGGGGGGGGGGGGGGGGGGGGGGGGGGGGGGGGGGGGGGGGGGGGCTCAAGACAGGAATGGATACGGGTGTAAATCTGGCACCTTTTAATCCTTGGGTTTTTGGTGACAGAGAACGTGCACAAAATGGCGAGTGTTTGGGTGACATTTTCACAAGTTGATAAAAATGTGTTATTTGAGTGGGAAAAACACGCGGAGTAATAAATCTAAATGGGACACATTATATAACTCCTGTAAGGACTGCAAACTCCTGAAAATGTGGGTTATTTGCATTTGGGGTTCAGCTTTGTCATCTCCAGTTGGTGGAACGGTAATTACTAGAGAGACCTCGTCCTGAGATAAGGCAGAATATAACATGGTAGATGGAAGTGATGAAGCGACCGTGTACGATGTAATTTTAAATTCATCAAGATTTGTACCCAAATACTGTATTTCAGAGCCACCAATCTTTCACAAGTAGGATTAGGAAAAGGGCACATACTGTAAAATTAACCATATCGGGCAAGGATCAGCCCAAATGATGATAATAATAGAGAATAGACTATTCTCGATCTCTTGCTATTGTAATACTTCGGTCATAAAGAAGCCAGAGCTAGTCCTGACGAAAGCTTTAGACCGTTTTCGGGGGGGGGGGGGGGGGGGGGGGGGGGTTACAGTGCACCCCCAGGACCACCAAACCACTTTTTTAAACTTCCTTTGGCCCTTAAACATATTCAGGATGGTTGTTGCCAACAATTATTTTGGTATGCTAAGAGGTTATTTAAGATGGCGTCTAAAATGGGCGCCAAATGACATAGTATAGCTTTAATAATGGGATGATATGTAGACCCCTATCCAGTACTTTTCCTTTGTTCCATATCTTAATCCAAGATGCCGCAAAAAATGGTAAAATTCCATAGAATGGCATCAACCAACAAATATGATGAGAGTATAGTTTTAGCTATGGGATATTATGTGTTAGACTACTAGAAACTCATATCCAGTATTTTTCTTCTTTGTCAACATACTAATCCAAAATGGTCGTAACATCCGGAATAATGTTTTGTGACTATAATATGAAGTTTAAAAAAAAGTTGGGTTGGAGAGTCCTGGGGGGGGGGGGGGGGGGGGGGGGGTGGGTAACCCCGTATAATATACCCGACTTAACCCGTTAAGTTAAACTCTTTAAATAACCTACAATACTGTATATCACTTTTAATGATCAATTGATACCGATATTGGAATCCATAACAAAGGTTTGATTGAGTACTGACTGATAAAGTCAGAGTTCTGATGGAAACTTGATCGATTGAGTTACCCGACATTGTAGTGATGAAGTCAGAACAACTTCAAGCGAAAGCTTACATTTTTGTATTTTTTTACAGATGTTATAGCTGCACTATAATTGCACAATGGGTAGCACTATTTTATATTTGAATGCGTATTTAAATTTCAGTAAATTGTATTCTTAAGACTGTCAGTCACTTAATATAATCCAACGAAAATTACAGTAAAAACACATGTTTTGTACTAATGTAGATAAAAACTTCCATTATACATTCAAAATATTTTACATAACTAAATTGAGGCTGCATATTATATAACAAGGGCTTCCTTTCCTTACATTTTACCATATTACCTCTGATTCAATCCGTAATGATGGCTGAAATTACAATTAGAACCAAAAAAATTGCAGGAAAACAGTACATTAAAGGTAGATGACCCGATCACATTTTCGTAACACAGAATTATTTCAAACATACGGAGATTTTCATATCAGGGCCGTAAGACACTTTTTTCAAAGGGGGGGCGTTTTCCCAAAAAATCACGGGAAGATTTTTTTGAGTAAAATATGCGCGCGTAGCGCGCGAAATTTTTCGAATTTGCACCTATTTTTTGCACGATCGAGGTACATTTTGGCTCTAAACAAGCTTGTAGCAAAGAATATTGCATTTTGGGAGGACAAATGCGCGCGTAGCGCGCGAAATTTTTTCATCTGTGTACAAATTTTCCGGGGAAGATTTTCAAAGGGGGGGGGGGGGGCGATCGCCACCATCGCCCCCCCCCCCCCCCCTTCCTACGGGCCTGCATATCATATGAAAGCTCGTATTTTTCTCATCATCATACTGAAATTTGACGGCCTAAATCGGTATAATTACGGAGAAATCGATGAAATAACGTCGAATTACCGCGAATGGTGGTAACCACCGATATAGTTTGTGTACTACTCAATGGGTACAGTTCACAGCATCTTGTGCGTCTAAAATAAGAACCATTAGAGCTATGCAACTCAAACTTTGGAACACGACTTTTTTAAGGATATGACCTTTCATGTAGAATAGAAAACTTCAAGTTGAAAATCGGAACATCTACCTTTAAGTCACAACATTTTATCGTGTAATATGCTCTTATAAATCAACATGTATGGTATTTAACATTTTAATAGTTTGTTGAGTATTCTTTGAGAATTTGCTAAATTGCAAGTTCTGTAAACGATTCTTGAACATGGTAATATTTTGTACTGTATATCGAGGGTTGAGCGCCAGAAGGCCGTAACGCAACTTTTGGGCAAAATTAGATTTTGGTACCAAAAAAATCCATATAGGCCTAACCTAGATTTTCAGAACCATAAAGAGATAACTCAAAAACACTCTTTTATTTGACTAAAACTAGAGTTATAAGTTGGGTGCTACAGTGTATTGTAATGAGTCCCGAATATTTGAAAGTTGATTATCTCAGAATAGCATTTTTTGAGTTACGGCCTTCTGGCGCTCAACCCTCGATATGAATTGTTATAATTAAACAGTTCTGTTATTACTGTAGATATAATATAAAGTGTAAAATGTTTGTAAAAAAGTGAAGGAAAACGATTCTTGAACATGGTGATATTTTGTATTGTATATGAATTGTTATAATTAAACAGCCCTGTTATAACTGTAGGTATTAAAGTGTTTGTAAAAAAGTGAAGGTAGTATCATGATGAATGAGGAAGACATAAATTGTTATGGTACATTACAAAGTATTAAACTAAACTTATTGAAATATGAATGTGTTGTGTCTCGAGAGAATAGAATATGTTCATAACCACAAATGGTGTTTGGCATATGAGCCAATCAGAAAACAGGAAACTAAAATATGCGGCGTAAATTGATAATGTGAAATGATGTCGCATCGAAATGAGAAAAATCAATGCACTTAAAGGCATGTTATGTGATCTTTTCTAGAGAGCGCCCTCTATTCATGATTTTTTTTAGAAAGTAGATTTTCTTGCAGATTTACATATTCGATCATAAATCATACATACATTCCAAGTTACAGAGCGATACGATTCCTAATTACCTCAAAATCATGGTTTTAGAGTGAATTTAGAGTGAAAAATATAAACTGTTGGATTCCAACAGTTTATTTTCACTCTAAAACCATGATTTTGAGGTAATTAGGAATTTGGAATGTATGCATGATTTATGATCAGAAATGTAAATCTGCAAGAAAATCTGCTTTCAATTTTTTTTTTTTGATTTTGAGGGCGTTCCCTGGGAAGATCACATAATATGCATAATATACCTTTAATGCAAATGTTGATATGCTCACACTGGCACTCCCCTGGAATTGCTGATAGTGTTCATTATCAATCGTTTACGCTGATTTTTTTTGGAAGCATGTTTCAGTTTATAACCATGCTTAATTACATAAAAGTCATGCGACCAAATATTTCTCTATAAAATACAAATAGAAAGTTATGTTTTATATTTATTCAGATATTATATTGTATCATACTTGTCTGACACAGCTCACATTAAAATGCCCTCAAAGTGAGTTAACACACAAAGTGAGCTAATCCACTTCATTTGGCGATGTTAGCCAATCT